>JAVIAB010000092.1:64731665-65331665 GCA_032433765.1 Megaustenia siamemsis | reverse complement strand
AAGGAAAAGTAGGGTTTAAATCACGCCCTTCCAATGAAATGTATCATTATCATCAAGTACAGTGCACGAAGACGAAAGTGATCATGTTTCTACACAGTCTTATCTTTCTACATTTGTTTCTTAATTTTGTTGTTTACTTTTACTAAACCACTCTCTTGCATTTTTTATCTCTACCTCCCCCATTTCTTTTTCCTTAAATTTTCTTTCCAATTTGTACAGATTATTCTTTCTTGGTAACGTTGGAAATAGGATTTCTTTTTTGCTTTGGACTCATTTAGAACAAGGCTCTTTTTTTTAAACATCAATGGCATTCTCAACATTATTCTGTAAATACTTTTTCATTTAATCAGCAATGATTATATTCTTCATTGTCTAATTGTCCATGATTCAGGTCCATCATTCAAAATTGATTGTACACAGCAAAGCAGTTTTCTTGTTTCCTTTAGAAAAAAACATGTTCTCCTATTAGAAATGTTTAAATACAAAAGGCTGAGATAAGGGTTTTCCTTCTCCTAGACGGGTACATAACAAGGCTGACGAATATCATATCAACTCTATATAGCAGCATAGCCATATCATCCTACACGATTGTAAACCACGGCTGACGAATATCATATCTTCTAGAGATAGTTCAGCATAGCAAATCTTCCTAGACGAGTTGCTAACCAAGGTTGACAAATCACATCTACTCGAGATAGCTATTCATAGATCTATCCTCCTAGACGAGTAGCCAATGATGGCTGACGAATCACATCTACTCGTAATAGCTAAGCATTGTGCAGCTTACAATAGATGTACCTATTCATGTCATTCACCCCGAATCCTATATAACTAACTAACTAACATTTCTAACTAACACGGCATAATTCGCTTTAACAATCATCATTTTATACAGAAATTACGTTCCAGGTCCTACATTTATAACGCCTGCATAAAAACATGTAACGTTTGTAGTAAATTGTAAATTTCGTTCACAACTGGTTCATCAGAAAAAAGATGTTCACAATGTGGCCATCTTACCTACCACCAAGTGCAATGTAAATCGGTGGTTTTCTAATATTCAAATTTTGAGGTAAATTATTATATAGTTAAACTTTCCAACATTTTCAGCATCATTTGCTATGATGCTCCACTCTGTCGCAAAATACGCCTTATTCCACCTCCTACCAGGCATGCCGTGGAAGGTCTGTCTATCTTTCGCTCACCTGAAGCATTGTCTATATCTGCTATGTCTCCAGTATAAATTTTACTGTCTTTGGTAATTCAAGTTATAGACATACTCCCCATTGGCGTTAGTGCGTGGCATCCTGACAACTAAGGTGCGTCATCTGGCTGGGTGCCTCCGCCTTCAGCGCTTAAACCTGCTAGAGCAGACTCTGGTCTTTCTCGGGTGTAGGAAGGCCTGACCAGTCTTGGTTTTCAGTCCCTCTTGACTGTTAAGCCCCATCCCCACGACAAGAAGCTGGCCTTGATGGGGAGTCGTGGAAGGTGACTATGAAATGTTCAGAACGAGGCATCACGAAGTTGTAAAATATAGGGCACAAAGACTTTACAAATGTGGAACATAGAACTACGGGGAAAGTATCAGACAAATGCCAGTGGAAAAAGAAATAGGACAAAGACGATGGTGCTTGATAGGACACACACTGCGGAAAAAAAACAGAATATTATACGACTAATCTATTCTTGGAGTCTCCCCGACATGACACAAAGAAGATGACCAAAAAATACTTGCAAGGAAGACGGAATATGTTTAAGAAAATAGCACAGAACAAGGCGGCTTGGGAAATACTTGTGCTTCCTGAGCTGTTGAAAAGAGGAGGAAGAATAACAATCGGGATCGAACCAGACCGCTCTCAAAAGGCAAATCTACTGCTCTATCGTGACTCCTGTTAATACAGAAAACAAGTTACTTGTATTGAGAAATACGTTCTCTTTGACAGTATTTCTTGAAGAAGAACACGTAACATTATTCATACTACACAAATCATAAGAGATTAAAGTGAAACTTGTTTAATCACTGAGACTGAAAACCTCAGATTAGCGTAGTTGAGTTGTTACTTCAGGATTTCCTTGTTTACAACACACAAATATGTCACTTATAAACTATGGCTTGTAGCATATTAGTTCACAAGTGCCTTTAAAAAATATAGATAACATTTTATGATGCATTTATACTAGTCTTTAGTTAAGGTATTATTTTGTTAGATTAGTCACAGTGAATGTAAATAATGTGATTAAGTGAAAGCTTTTGTACAAATGTTGTTCTGTAACACCTTTCGGTGTTATCCTAATTGTAACACTTGATGACATTACAGGGCCATGGTACACACAGCACCATTATATTGTAAATCGATATTGTTGTAGCTGCTATTGTTGGTCTGGAAAACCGGGTATCGTCTTCTCGTATCCCAGCCTCTCGTAACAGCTTCACAATGATGCTCATGATGTTAAACGAGCCGTGCTATGTTAGCCCGCGCTCATACACCTTCTCGGTTGTCAGTCTCGACGGTCACCGTGTCTGTGACCGGGGTTACTCTCAGGTACACACTGTACCTTGATCGTACTTCGCTTGAAAGCTGGACCGTACTGACAGGCTTCTTGATTATCCGATTAATATGTGCCCGCGACATCTTCCCTTCAGCTCAGCGCCGTGGCGTATGTAACTACTGCTGGAATAAGAAATAGCTGCACACTGAATACTTGTGTTGGAAAGGTCACATAACTTTATTCAGCAACCCTAATAATGTTAAACTATTCACAAAATATATACAACGACCAGCGGTCTATACATCCCACTCAGCCATTCTTCAATTTACCATACCGGTAACAGATCAATATACATTAGTTTATTGCCATTATCATGTGCCATACCGTTGGCGTAGGCGATCATGTCCTTCCACAATTTTCTATCTACAGTGCATCGTATCAGTTCTGTTGTTGACTGCTCTCCATGCCATGACACCAAGCCATCTAGAATTGTCTCTCTTTGTCGTACGCAATCTCTCTTTCCCTGTCAGTTGTAACCAAGTATTCCAACTTTCCTCTTCTCATGATGTGTCCGAAAAATGTTGATTGTTTCTTTCTGATGTTTTTTAAGAGCTGCCTTATTGTGTTGGCCTCTTTGAGAACTTCCTCATTGGTCTTTTTAGCTGTCCATGGAACTTTCAACATTCTTCTGAGAAATCCCATCTCTGTGGCCTCTAATCGTCTTTTCATTTGTTTATCTACTGTCCATGATTCGATTCCATAGGTCAGAATTGGTTCTATATATCACCGATGAACTCTCTTTCTCATTTCTATTGTCATAGATTTGATGCATAAGATATTTTTCATTTTCTGAAATGTTATTTTGGCCTGAGCTATTCTGCTTTTTATTTCCGTTGTGCATCTTCCCTCCGATGTTATTATTGTGCCCAAGTATTTGACGCGTTGCACTTGTTTCAAATTTGTCCTGTTTATTTTTATGCTGCATGATGGTGATGGGGAGCCGCGATAGCTCAGTGGTTAGTGAACTGGATTACAAAGGACAACGGGTAGGGTCCGATCCCATTCGACGGCTTCCGGGTTCACCCAACCTTAAATAGGTACCTGATTTTTTTCTGGGAAAGTAAAGCAGCACGTGCGTAACACCGACCACATTACTCCAAAAATCATGTGCTGAATGTATGTAAAATATAGGGTCACTAACACCATATTTCCCTATACGCCACTTGATGTGACGGGGGTACTTTACCTTTTTTTTTACCTATGCTTGTGATGATTGTTTCTTCGATATAACCATTACTTCTGTTTTCTTACTATTGAGACTTAGACCTTTCTTGATGCTTTCTTTTACTATTATGTCTATCATTTCTTGTAGTCCATTCTCTGTCTCTGCTATTAAGACTGTGTCATCCGCATATCGTAAATTATTTATGTTGGGACCGTTGATTTCAATTCCTTTACTACTACTATTGATCTACTATTGATCTCATAATGTGTTCGCTGTAAAGTGAAAACAAATCCGGCGACAGAACACAGCCTTGTCTGACTCCTTGTTTTATAAATTGAAATTGTCCTGTTTAGTTGTTAATTCGTGTTGCTGCTGTTTGTTGCCAGTACATGTTTTTTATGATTCGCAGATCCTTGCCATCAATGTTAAATTTCTCCAGCATATTGATTATTTCCACCTGCTTTACTTTGTCAAATGCTTTTGTATAGTTTATAAAGCACATATATAGATCTTTCTTTACCTATATAGATCTTTCTATCAATGTTTTTAAGATGATATATTGCATTATTGGTGCCCTTTTCTCCCACAAATCCACATTGTTCCTCACTTATTTCTGGTTTTATTTTATTTCTTACACGTCTCATGAGGATTCTTAGTAATATTTTCGTCATATGGCTCAAGACACTAATAGTGCGATGGTCTTCACAATCAGTGGCGTCTGACTTATTCGGTATGGCTACGAAGATAGATTTTAGTATATCTTCTGGTATGTGTCCAGTGTTATATATGTCATTGAGTAGTTTTATTATGAATTGTACTCCCAGCTCTCCTAATGCATTTATCTCTTCGATTGTTATATTGTCGAGACCTGGAGCTATGCCTCTTTTCATGTGTTGAATTGTGTCCTCCACTTCATTCTGCATAATTGGTGATCCTGTGTCTTTGTTTGAATTGTTTAACTCTGGTCTTTCATCATCATAGTGTTGACTGATATATTCTGTTCATCTTTCTATTGTCTTCTCCTGTCCCATTATGATATTTCCTTCCTTTGATTTCACACATCCTGAAACTTTGACTTCTTTTCTTCCTGGTAATTCATTTAACTGATTGTGCATAAAATTTGAGTCTTTCTCTTGTTGTTTTTTCCATTTCTTCACATTTCTGTTTTAACCATCCTTCCTTTGCTTCTCTCATTTGTTCTGGATCTCTTTGTGCAATATTTTGTATGTCCGTTCTTCTTTCTTATGTTTTCTTCTTTCATCCATTAGTTGTAAAATTTCTTCTGTCACCCATTTCTTTTTGTTGATTCTTTTGGTCACTGGAATTACTTCTTTTGATGTTTGTTGAATCTATTGTTTGAACATTTCCCATTGCTCCTCGAGGTCCTATATTTTCTAAATAGCATTATATCTATTTTGTACTGTCGTGCCATACTTATCACTCATCTGTTTATCTACTCTAAGTATATCTATTTCTAATTTTATATTTCTTGGGGATTTTTGTGCCTTCCGCAGTTTTATTCTTATATTTCCAACTACTGGTACATGGTCACTATTGCAATCTGCTCCTGGCCTTGTTTTAACAGATGTTAGCCCATTCCTGAATCTTCTCTGTACCAGTATAAAATCAATTCGATTGTGTACTTTTTTGTCTCGGCTTTGCCATGTCCATAGTCGTCTAGGGTGATGTTTGAACCAGGTGTTACCTATCATCATTTCATGTGTCTTTGCCCAACCTATCAATCTATTCCCTCTGTCATTCGTCTCTCCAAGGCCATGCCCCCCAGTCACATTTTGCACTTTAGCTGTTCCTACCTTTGCATTGAAATTCCCTAATATAATAGTTATTTCTTGGGATTTACACTGTTTCACGGTCATCTCTAACTCGTTGTAAAAAGTATCAATGTCTTCTTCTTCGCTATTACTTGTTGGTGCAATAACAGATATGAAACACAATAATATTCACGGATACAGTTTACATTTTCCATCTCGATAAAGTGTGTAATAATTACCAGTTTTAATAACAAAAGAAAACATAATTGATACAAGTGAAAATTGTTGACTAAATAAAACTGTTTTCAGACAACAAATGAACCACTTTTTTAATGAGTTTTAGTTTATTAGCATTTATCAAACGAAATCTACCGTAGTTGTGTCGATCAGTCACTTCACTATTTTGTTCACATACGTTGCAGCATCGCGTGAGAACAAATGTGTTTATCTATACCAATGTTGCAGTGAAGAGATGCCAATTCCTAAGCGATGTCCCCAAAAGAGTGACGTGCAAAGAGTTCTTAGCGCCAGGTGCGAGGACGGAGGGATGGTTAGACAAGAGTGTGAACCAGAGACGATCAAGGAAGAAGCACGTGAAACAAAGTAAGAAAAATCTGCTTCCGAGGGAAGTTAGTAAATGCGCCAGAAGTGAACTGGAAAATGCAGGAAGGTGAATCAGGGAAAGTGCGCGTGGGGCAAACCAGAAAAAATATGTTGGACTGGAACAATAAAATGTGCCCTAGACGAGTCAGGAAAATGCGTCAGGAAAAGGATAATAAATATTTGTCAGAGGCGAGCCAGGAAGAAAACGCACGGGAAGAGTCAGATAAAACATGCCAGAATGGAATTACGAGAAAAACGCCAAAGGCGAGTCACGAAAAATACGCCCGGGACGGATAGGAAATAACATGCCTAAGCCGAATGATGGATTTCTCGGCAAGTAAAATACGAGTAAGCTAGTCAGAGAAAAAGCCCACCTGTTGTGTCTAGATTTGAAATAAGCTTCATTTGCTCTTTAAACATAAGAGCATTGTATACGATATGACACCGTTAAAGCAGAGCAGACTTTTGCATCTTTCAGGACCGAGACATTTCCATTTGAAAGATGAGTATTATTGCATGCGAGCTTTGTTAGTTTGGAAGCGAGAGAACTAATCTGCCCTGGTTAACGGCTCCTAGGTTACCCAGCCTAAAAAAATACCGGATTTTTTTAACTATGGGAAACATTTATTAATATTATTTGATGATGAATAATCTACATAACATGCTCGTGCAACACCGTCTGATAAAACAAATAGGATAACAACTTAGTAAATACTGTTGTTAAAATGAAAATAAATTAATATCAACAATATAAGCTAGCAAACTTGTACTGAACGAAATATAATATATTCAAACATACATAAACTCTAGGAATCTATAATGACCACTAATAACGTTCATTTCCAATCACCAGTTAATAATGACCCTCCTTGATGAATAGTGTGGTCAATTTTAAGATTTATTTCAAAATATTTTCAATTGATTTTTTCACGTTATTACTGAGAGAGTAGCAGTAATAAAAACAATTTCATGAGTAGCCATTTGGCACACAAAATTGAAAATTTATTGAGGCACTTTTCAGCTTAAAACCGTTAGCAATCAAAATTAGTACATATGGCTGGACAAGGCATTCGACCGAATAAATAGAGACCAATTATGAGAGATATAAACAACAAACGGAGTAAGCCAACATCTAACCAATCTATGTAAATGTCACTACATCAACAGAAGCTGAACAGTCAGAACAGCAGCAGGCTACACATAGCACTTAGAAGTCATAACAGAAGTAAGAGAGGAGTGCGTGCTATCTCCTCTGTTGTGTATTGTCTATGTGGACTACAGCTGTAAGTTAGCCAACCCATCAGAAACAGAGATTGACGAGCCTCTAATTGCAGACGATCAGACACTAATATATTAGAAAATTGAAGACCTACAAGGTCATTAAAAGAGACAAAAAACATGCACCCAAAATAACATGAAAATCAAAATGAACAAAACAGTAGTCATAAATATGTCAAAAGAGAAAGAGAAAATCAGCATAATTATACGCGGCAGAGAATTAAAGTACTTTGAAGAATTTAAATATCTAGGAAGTCTAGTAAACAACAACAATTCACAAGCAGCAGAAATAGACTCAAAATGCAACGCAGCCTGTAAAATCATCCGACAGCTATCACCACTGTTGTTCAACAAGAAAATAACACCAGAGGCACAACTAGAGGGCATGCTACAACACAATCTTCATCCTAAAGTTATACTATCAATGTTAAACCTGGTTCTTAGACTCAATAACAATAAGAAAAATAACCACCATTGAGATGAAATGTTAGACGAATGACAGGAAAATATTGAGAGATAAGATCAAAAATGAAGAACTGAGAAAAAAAAGGTAGGAATAATTCCCGCCTTAGAATGCATAAAGAAACAGATATAATGGTTTGGAGACGTGATAAGACGGAAACAACAAACCTTCAATAAACATTACGAAAACACCAGACTCAAAAGTTCAACTACGAAAAAAGTTCGATTGACGAGTATAGGAAAAACGGGAAAAAATAACACTATAAACTAACAGAAGAATAACAGACAGCAAATATTATATCCCTCGACACTGAAAGACAAATGAGGAAGGAAAAAAGAAATCATGTAGTCGAAGGCCTCGGCATCACTGCAAATAAATTAAAGTCCATAATTGCTCTCCCGCCAGTGCCAGTGGAATTATCTAAATTAACATCCCATCTCATTGAAAGATCCAAATAAAGAAAGGTAGCTGCAGTTCCTATCATAGCAGTCGCAACACACGCCAAAAGACATAAGGTCAAGCCGCTCCGAAAGTGGACGCAGCGAAACTGCCCTTCGTCATACGATATCATCATTCACCGTAAATAATCGAAATATCTTATATATATACATATATGTGTACGATATATTACGATAATATATATATATCGTAACACGATCAGGATGAAAAACCACATCTCACGGTGTGCACAGAGGACTAAACTCGGGCAGCTAGCTGGACTTAAAATATGAGGAAATTGCAACAAGGAACACTTTTCAAACAGAGCCTCAGCGATTCCTGCCGCTTGTCCGCCATAATGACCGGAAGTCCTTTTAAGAAGAAGTCTAAGCAAGTGATGAAGTCTTTGGTGAGCAACTGCTAACGAACAGAATTGTGTGTTACGGAAGCGAATATGTATTTAACTCACACACATATCTGGCGTCATATATTCCCTGTCCTGGTGGCAATTTGTCACGAAATGTACAAATTAGGAATTAAAACTATGATAAAACATAGGGTCGGGTTGTTGGGGGGAGGGGGGGCTACTACAGACAATAACACTTTTGTCAATTTGAGAGAGAGAGAGAGAGAAAGAGAGAGAGAGAGAGAGAGAGAGAGAGAGAGAGAGAGAGAGAGAGAGAAATCCTTATATGTCACAATATACTAAATTGTACATTAATAAATTCCTACAGAGTTTCCATTCTGCAAACTCATGTAATTTCTTTTTTATTTTGACATACAGTTTTAACAATAATGTACACGCACTTACATTTCAACGGTATAAGTATGACAATTAGTTTCCATTAAAAATTATTTTAGTTTATGACAATTAAAAAAAAATGATGGCTCATGTAGCGTTGCAAAATATTGTAGAATGATGTTTATCTTAAATAGGATCACGTTAACTTCTGAGACCAACGTGAGCAAACTATGAGAATTGTGATTGGGAATATATTTTTAGCACATGTATATAAGTGTGTATGTGTATATGTAAAAAACGTAAAGAGCCCCCGTCACGCCAAGTGACGTATAGGGAATATGGTGTTAGTACCCATAAATTTTACAGACCTTCAGCACATGATTTTTTGGGGAATGTGCTCGATATTACGCCCGTGCCGCTTTACTTTCCCAGAAAAAATCCGGTACCCATTTAAGACTGGGTGAACTCGGAAGCCGTCGATTGGGATCGAATCCTACCTCTAGTCATTTGTAGTCCAGTTCACTAACCACTGAGCTATCGCGGCTTTCATATGTGTGTGTGTGTGTATAGTGTTATTTTATCTTCATTGACTTTATTTACAAACGCTTACACAATTTTCATCGCTCACTCGTTATCTCTTTCTGACATATTTTTCGTACTCTTCGTATCTTATTGTTATTGTATCTATTTTATTTCGTGTAATATTGTTTTCTCCCTGAAATGTTTCTTGCAACAAGATTATCGACAACGATAAGCACATTTTATTTACAAATGTTGTGGCAAACTCCGTATCTATGCATCCAATAACATTTTACCGTTCAACAAAGTTTGGGTCGACCACTCACATTCCTTGCCTTATTACGCCCCTGCCGTGTAGAATCCTCCTTCCGAAGCCTGGTTAGGCAAAAACACAGAGATCGAAGCTATTACATCTCGGTGTTGAACTATCTTAGCCCGGGCCAGTCCAACTCATGAATATTCATTTAAAATGCCAGAATTCGTCCGACTCACATCTGCATGTTACCATAAGAGCCGCTTGAAGAAACTGCCGGAGATCCTCGCCATCTTCAGCCACAACCACACATAAAACACATTCGAAATCATCTTTCACCATTTCCTGTTTTCGCTGTTCCACATTCTCTTTCCGTTGATATATTAAAGCTGTCTTGTTCAGTTGTTTATTTAAGACACAAAATAGATAAATTATGATGTCCGTGTTTATCCACGTTTAGTCGAAATTGTGTTTACATTTGACATATTTACGAGAATTGATATCATTGACAGTGAAATGTGGACTGCAAGATAAACATTTCAATCACTTGTACCACAAGTATAGCACAATCTAATTAAATTAGACTACTCGTAATATACTAAGTGGATAGACACAAAAATATGTTGGATGCGGTAAAAGTAGAATAACAAAGGTTGAAAAAAACAACATAGAACTCACATATAACTGATATAGAACGGAAATAGAACGCCTGCTTTTTATTTGTAGTGAAATCATAATGGACTGAATTTTGCATGGATATAACTTTTTTCACTTTTTTTGCATAGGTGTTCCTCGCCCTAGAGACACACACACACATATATATATATATATATATATATATATATATATATATATATATATATATATATATATTAATTCACAGGTGCTGTCTTTTTTATCGTCAATAGTTTTGAATTTTGCTTTCATTTTTCTTATTAGTTTTGTCCGAGCATAGCGTAATTTTGTTTTACTCTCCTCAATCTTCAACCGTCAGCTGCTCTTTTACTAGCACATAAGACATCTTGTTTTTGGCCCCTATCTTCAGATCTCACGACCCAGGGACCAGAGTTTTGAGGGCAACAACTCCAATAATCGACGACTTCAAGAAGAAAAGTTCCCACTGCCTGTGGCGATATTCAAACTGTAACCCTTCTTGTCAAAAGGCCAACATCATTTCTTTTGACCACAAAGCTGTAAAACTGTATGGGTTGGGTTCGATCCTGATCGACGGCTTCCAGGTTCACCCAGCCTTTAATGGGTAAATGATTTTTTTTAATGGAAAGTAAAGCGGCCACATTAACCTCAAAATCAAGTGCCGAAGGCCTATAAAAATTATGGTCACTAACACTGTATTCCCTATACGCCACTTGGCGTGACGGGGGTCTTTACATTTTACTGTCTAACTATCCTTTTTGTTCTGATGATGTTTCCTATTATCCCTATTGATATTCTGGCGAGGTGTTTTTATTTTCTCTTGTTATTATCTGTACTGTATCAGCTTTATTGATCCGAAAGTTTCCTCTTTCTAACCTTTTGTGTGCAATTTTCTTTATTCAACAAACTGTATACAAAGCAATATATTACCGTTATGTACCTAGTCCTTAACACGAAATCCACAATAAATAAACTAGAAAAGATCTCACAAGTCAGTTATTCATTCATCTGAGACATTTATGCACAGTTGACATGTTTGGAGGACACGGTTTACAGATTCAAGAATGTTAAATAAACAGAATAATATATTTGTCTAGCATTGAAAAGTAATTCAATTAGTAGAAATTATAGACCTATCCCTTATACTTCAACATAAAGCTATACCTAATACCATAAAGAAACATTTTATTCAGTCTAGTCATTCTTACATTGTGCTACCAATGCCAAACGTGTTAACTTACGACTAAGCACAAAAGAAAGCTTATCACCACAGATATGAGATGTCTGAAAAAAGTAATTGGAGTGATCAGAAAAGAAAGAATCAGAAATTATATTTAATAGAAAGAGTAGGCATTGAACTAATTCTAAGCTACGTACAGAAAGAATAAATAGACTGGTTTGTCATCTAGAAATACCACCGTGTGATTCTTTACAATATAAAGCCTACGTTTTTTTCGTTCACCAAATTTGACCTCTGACGAAGTCCCTAGAGACTGGGAACTGAATTTTGCGTGTGAATCCGTTTGTCCCTGGCAGCCGTGAGCACAGGGGTCCCTCGCCGCACAGGCAGATAACTCCGTCTTCGGAGGTACTCATATTTTTTTCAGTTCATGAGTAACTGACGTTTCAAGCCAGGCCTCGCTGCTGAGACCAGGGGTGGTTGCCGCAGAGAGAAATCATAAATAAAAATCCAACAGGTGCAGCCTGGATTTGAATCCATAACCGTTCTGTCCTGAGGCCAGCGTCTTGCCTCGAGACCAACTAGTCAGCTTATAAAGCATATTAAAAGAGGAGAACGGAGTAGAACAAGAGGCAGACCCAGAGTAAGATGAACTGACACCATCAAAGAAACGTTACAACATTATTAATTGACAAAGAGTGAAGGGCAACAACCAGAACTTGCTATCTCCCTGGAAACTTGAAAGGTTACAAGGACGTAACGTGAAGAAAGAAAGTAAGAGATAGACAAGTTTTATTTCAAACAAACAAAAATGAGCAGATTGTGTGTAATTTTATTTCATATTTCACTGCAAAAATTACATTATCTCCCAAATACATATAGTTTACTGACGTATGACACCCCGTACTATTTGATGAAGTCATGCTGCTTCGAGTTTCGGGAGTCATGCTATAGCGAAATTAAAATGAGACAACTGAATTGTCAGATACAAGTGTGTAAAAGTAGTAAATATAAATATGAAAGTGTGTTTTTAGCTCTTATTCTTAAAAAGGACCATCATTATTGTGTTCAGACAGAAAAATCTCAGTTCAAGAAATTTGCTGCACCGACCAGAGTCTGAGGCACATTCACAAAATTTGTTTTGTTTGCAGTGCTGTTAGGCATTTATAAATATAAAACGGGGCGGGGGAGGGGGGCGGTGTTGAGTTGAATTTGAGATGTTGTCTTCAATTAACTCTTTCCTTACGGAAGCTTTTTATCCATGCAACGGAAGAGATATCATAGATAACACTTTTCATGGTTTAAGAGTCAATGTACATATTTATATTTATCTAACATATAACATATTATATATGAATTTTGAGATAATTGAACAAGGTATATTTCACCAATACCAAGATGATCATCACCCGCATTATCATCGAGTGCTGTCTCCGCAACGAAGGTTGGCTACCATGGAGCGCCATTCTGCTCTCCGACATAAGTTCGAATTCCTCTCCAAAGCTTCCTCTGGACTAGTACGTGATGAGGCTCCAATCTCTTTCACGGTGGTCAGCCACATTCGTCTGTCGTGTCCTGAGCATGCCTCTTGTATACCAAGATGATACAAGACCTATAAAAAGAATATGGTTTGATGGCGGTTTACACTAATCAAATTAAGAGTGACGCAATCGGCATGGCGCCCAGTGCGGCGAAGCGTGCGGAAAGAGTTTAAAAAAAAAAACAACAACAACCACTATCTGTTTCTCGTTCTATTCATCTAGACATTGTCATGCCGGAGAATCAAGCGGAACATGGACTAAAGAGCGAGGCCAGTGGAAAAGTTTGCGTGACGTTCTTCAGGGCACAACAGATTTGTAAAATAAAAAAGAAAAGATAAAAATAATAAAGCTTAAATCAAAGCAGTTCAGGTAGAACAATTATTGCCTCACTTCGGGTGTCTGCAACCCACACACTTGCCTTACCTCATATATCTCTCTCTATCTCTCTATCTCTCTCTATCTCTCTCTATCTCTCTCTATCTCTCTCTATCTCTTTCCCTATCTCTCTCTCTCTCTCTCTCTCTCTCTCTCTCTCTCTCTCTCTCTTTCGAAATTTAACTCATCCAGGCGCACTTTACTATGCCATTAAAAAAATATGACGTCACATTTTTAAAACGATCACTTTGAGAATTAAGCTTCAATGAACCACCATCCTCCTTCTCCACATACCGATGTCCCCATGGCAGCAGACCAGTGATCGTTTCATTCACGCTGATTTGTTTCCTCACCCCCACCTCCTGCTCACCAGTATCCTATAATCTCATAGTAGATGGAAATAACCTCAAACACTAGTATCCTATAATCTCATAGTAGATGAAATAATCTCCAACACTAGTATCCTATAATCTCATAGTAGATGAAATAACCTCCAACACCAGTATCCTATAATCTCATAGTAGATGAAATAACCTCCAACACCAGTATCCTATAATCTCATAGTAGATGAAATAATATCCAACACCAGTATCCTATAATCTCATAGTAGTTGAAATAACCTCCAACACCAGTATCCTATAATCTCATAGTAGATGAAATAACCTCCAACACTAGTATCCTATAATCTCATAGTAGATGAAATAACCTCCAACACCAGTATCCTATAATCTCATAGTAGATGAAATAACCTCCAACACCAGTATCCTATAATCTCATAGTAGATGAAATAACCTCCAACACCAGTATCCTATAATCTCATAGTAGATGAAATAACCTTCAACACCAGTATCCTATAATCTCATATTAGATGAAATAACCTCCAACACCAGTATCCTATAATCTCATAGTAGATGAAATAACCTCCAATACCAGTATACCATAATTTCATAGTAAATTGAATAATCCCCCCTCCACCACACCAGCATCCCATAATCTCATAGAAGATGAAATAATTCCCTCCCCTCCCCTTCACCAGTATGCCTTAATCTCAGACTAGATTAGATAATTCTTTATATCCCCCAACCCCCCAAAAAATAAATAAATAAAAACCAGTATCTCTTAATCTCAGAGTATATTGATAATTCTTCCCTGTCCGAGTATCCGATAATCTCTGACTAGATTACATTCTCCATCCCCTCTCTCCCCCCTCCCCCCCACGCAGGTATCCTGTAAACTCAGAGTAGATGAAACAGATCCCCCCCCCCCATTTTTTTTTGTTCCGTTCACAATATCACATAATATCAGAAGAGATAAGATCAGCCTCACAGATGTATTAAAGAAGGACGATAAAGGATGTGCGAATGTTTCAAATTTTAGACCGTAGAATAACCTATGGCTCGAGATAGTCGGCGGATGTATGCCGCTATTCATCATCATCATGTGCCATACCGGTTGGCGTAGGCGATCGTGTCCTTCCACAATCTTCTATCTACAGTGCATCGTATCAGTTCTGTTGTTGGCTGTTTTCCATGCCATTGACACCAAGCTATCTAGTATTTTCTCTCTTTGTCGTCCACGATCTCTCTTCTCCTTTTATTTTGCCAACTGTAACCAAGTATTCCAACATTCTTCTTCTTCTCATGATGTGCCCGAAAAATGTTGATTGTTTCTTTCTGATGTTTTTTATGAGCTGCTTTTTGTGTTGGCCGCTATTAGGATATAAATAAAACTTGTAATAAAGGCAATGTTATCCCGTGTTAGCGTGTCGTACTCGAAACCAGAAGATCGTAGATTCGAATATACTGTCGGATTGTACCTTTTTTTGAGAGTATGTACAGAGGGTTAATTTCTATAGGAGAGGGAGAGATAACTTTAAAACTCAGACCCGAAAACCTCGTGGCGTCTGCACTGGACAACCGACCTTAATTTTCTGGTCCTCTACACTCTCGGCAGATCTTAGAAATGGGACATATGTTGTAAAGATATATATATATATTTTCCTAGTGTTCATTGCGTCATCTGTAGCGAAAGCGTGAGAACCGTCTATTTTGAGTGCACGAAAATCGAATCTTTAGATCAATAAATGTATTCTATTCCTGTTTACTGTTTATATTTTAATTGTGTTGCTATTTTGCGTATTTCTGAAATATAACCGCACAGTGTTTTTTTTTTCTGTTACATGGTTATTGCTTAGAAGAAACATATGTTCAAATCTTGTAATATTTTAAGTAGAACATTGAATGACTATACTAGAACGTGTTAAAATAGACAATTATTTAAACATTCTCACTGGTATTAATTTACTAAATTATCGCTAATTAATTATGATATAAAATTAATATATGCGTGTATTGTCACATATTTTAACTACTCAAAAAAAGAATTAACATTTTAATAATGATGAGTGTGCAGTAGACTCCCGAAATCATCTTTGATAAACATTGGAAGCTTTCACAGAATTTAGCTAAAATACCTGTTTGAGACTAAACGAGGCAGCTGTCGTCCTGTTTATTTATTTCTTGTTTATACTCCTTTTGCATTTTAAACTCACTCTAATAACGATTTAATGTCAAAGTCCACAGCAGCTCGAGGTTTGGTTTCTTATTTTGATGCCCTGACCAATGAAGCCCATTAGGAATCCTACTCGTGATGGTTACGTTATTGAGTATTCAAAAAGAAACGAGGTTTAAACTCTCTCAAATCTGCATATCGACCGCGAGGAAGGAAATTGAGGTGGTAGCTTCACAAGAACAAGGGGGAGTTTTCATGAGTTTGAGGTTGATCTTTCGATCGTTGTGGAATGTTTGGTTCTGGTTTGTACTTGACGTTGACTCCATTCTCTTATTTTCGTTGCTTTTAATTTTATAACGTTTGTTATTTATGTTGCAGAGTTATTCTTTTACAGCTTTGCTACAACTTTTTGAAAGTTAGTAAATTACATTGTCTTTATTTTTTTTTTAAGTATTCATAAATTTACTTCAATTTAAAATGTCAAACACTTTTCTCACTCAACTTATTTCTCCCACTCTCAATTTATAATTCTCATTCATTTTTTTTCTCTCTCTCTCTCTTTTGAAATGTCGTGTTCTCGATCACTTTATTTTCCTCTTATCCTTGCTCTTGTGTATTCTCTTCTTTATTATATATTCTATCACATATGATTTTAATGTCATTACAAATATACTAATATCAAAACAAATAACACCACGGTTAAAACTAAGAATAGCAAAATATTATATCTTTTCAACATTCCTGTATGGTGCAGAAACATGGACATTAGATATGAAAATAAAATACAAAATTGAAGCCTTTGAACTGTGGATTTATAGAAGATTAGGAAGAATAAGATGGAAAGAAAAGAAAACAAATGATACATTCTTAAAACAACTAAAAATGAAAAGAGAACTACCAAACATAATTTAAACAAGACAAATGAGATTTTTGTGGAATGTTAAAAGACATAACAGTCTACTGAAAGTAACATTGGAAGGGAAAATACAAGGTAAAAGATTTAGAATTGGTTCAAGACTAACATGGACAAGTAATATAAACAAATAGACATGTCAGCTTATGACAATCTGCACTATCAGAACAAGAGACAGAGCGTAGTAGCGCTCCATGGTAGCCAACCTTCGATTTGGAGACGGCACTCAGTGATGATAATCGTATATGCTTTCGTTTAATTTTCTCCAACAATATTTGTTATTTACTTTCTATGGTAGCATTTTGATTTCTTACATGACACCAGTTGTCCTTTCGGTCTTACACTTAGTCGTATTATTTGTCTCTCCTTCACGCTCATTCTTTATTATTCTCTCTTTTAGCGCTCTTAATTATTTCTTTTTTATCAGCTAAAGCACACGCAAGTGTATTGTTAGACAATAAAAGTGCACCACAAGGCGACAACAACTGCTATTTGCTCAAAGACGGTAATGCATGGGTGTGTGTACATAATTAAATTGCTATATAATTTGTATGGAGGTCAGTGTAAATATTGATATAGAAGAGGCGGGGAACAGAAATATATATTTTGACGCATAGTAAAATAGAAAGCGTGTTTATCTGCATATATAATTTGGTACAGTAGAACGAATGGCGTAATTTGTTGTAAAGACCCGTTCGTCATAACGTATATGGAATTAAAGTTAATTAGGATCAATAAGAATGAAAGTTACCATTCAATAGCTTATCCTTTTAAATTTATGTGAAGATGTATTCTTGAGACTACAGATATTTATAACACAGAAAATATTTATTAGAGAAAGCCTGGATGCTCGAGCAAGTTATGTACATCATAGGTAATGTACGGGAAACATCAGAGTTAACATATTTCGTCATCTGATTTGCCCAGGAACCGTGATGTAAACTCATAGCAGCAACGAACAATAACATCATGTTTAATCTACTGTCTGTTCGCTATTTTTGCGTGTGACCCTAAATAATTGAAGACCACGAGGCTTGTTGTTCGCGATTTTTCATTTTTCTAATTAATCTAATTTCATTCGCCATCCTTTGAAAATTCAGATCGCAGATGCGATAGCTTTGTTGGCAGCAACAACTGCCGTGTCTTCAATAGAACCTCATTCATTTCCTTTCAAATGTTGCTCCACAAAAACTAGATCTCATTCGCTTGATCTGCTAGTGTCAGAAGTGGCTAAATGCATACAATTATATACGTAATATAAATTATATGGAAATGATGAAGAATGTCCATTTAAATATTTTGACATCGTAGTGAAATGCATGTACCAACAATGAAATAGGCAGCGAATAATTCGATGAGACACTAAATGAAATTGTCAACATGACTATATAGTAAAAGTGACGACATGTTAGTGATGGGAGATTTTAATGGAAGGCTTGGGAACGCAGCTGCGAAGACAGAGATATCCTGGGACACTTTGGCGATAAGACAGGTGAAATAAACGAAAAAGGAAGTAGACTGCTGGACTTATGTATTCAAAACGGTTTGTTCATCACCAACGCATTCTTCAAACTCAAAGAGAGTCGCAATTGTACAACTTGTACAAGTGAAATGACACAACACGTAGAAGCCAGATAGCTTTTATAATAACAAGAAAACAGAACAAGAAACGTGTAACCAACAGCTGAGCTGTCCTTAATATCACAGACGACACGGACCATAAAATGGTAATGATTACACCCAGACAGCCAAAAACAAATAGAAGATACGCCTACAAATAAAATAAGAAATAAGAACAGACAATAAAAATAAAACAATTAAAAGATCAGGAATAAAGGAAAACACTAAAAGAAAAGCTAACAGAATTCAAGAAAGTCCCAAATGAAGTAAAAGTAGAAGAAGAGTGGAAGCTGTTTAAGAAAATAATAACCAATATCTCAACAACAGTATGTGGAACAAAACTAAGGACAAAAGAAGGGAAAAGAGCATCTCATGTGAAGCATGCAAATCAGAGAAGCAATTAAGACAAGAATAAAATATTTAAAAATTGATGGGAGAAGAATTAAGAGGAATACGAAAGTTATGCCTTAGTTTGGAAAAAAAAGTTACAATTGTGATCAAAGAAGCTGAGAAATACACCAGGACAGTCTGGACAGAATTCAGACAAAAGTTGAGCAGGGACCTCAAGACAGCCACAACAGACTTCTACAGAGCTGTGGAAGCAGCATGAGCGAGTAAAAAAAGCAACGATCGAAATGAACTCATAAATGACAAAACGGACAACCAATGTCAAATAACCAACATATGCAACAAAGATGGAAAGAATATTTCGAAGAACTATTGAACATAGCACCACCTACCATTAACCGAACAAAAATCACACAAGAATGCACACACACTGAACCATCATCATGAAAGGGGAAATCGAAGAAGTAATCAAATATGCACCACGAAATAAAAACGGGGGATAGATAACATATCAGTAGAAACAATAGCAGGAACAGGAAAACATGAGTTACATGGTTGCACAGAATATTCAATGCAGCATGACACCAACAAAAAGCCCCAGGAGACTGGCAACAGGCAATCATGGCACCAATATGGAAAACGAAAAGTAGCAAGAGACACTGCAATCAATACAGAGGTATATCCCTTCTCAGCCATGTAGGAAAGCTATACGCCAAAGTTATGGAAAAAAGGCTGAGACCAATAATAGAACTAGAGTTAAACGATTCCCAAATGGGGTTCAAAAAAAAAACAACAACAAAAAAACAGAGGATGAAACGACGCTCTATTCACCCTAAAACAGATAACAGAAAAGACGACAGAACACAATCATAATATGTACATAGCGTTCATTGACCAGGAAAAAGCATTCGACTGAGTAAATAGGGAACAACTATGGGAGATAATAACAACAAACGTAGTAAGCCAACATCTAACCAAACTAATTAAAAGGTTGATCTCTATATCAAAATCAACTGTACAATCTGAACAGCAGCAGGCTACATAGACCACTTCCAAGTTGAATCAGGAGTAAGACAGGGGTACGTACTATCTCGCCTAGTGTTCATTACATACATGCATAACATATGTAATTGAGCCAACCCTCGAGGACAGACGAGATTAACGAGCTTCTATTTGCAGACGATCAGGCACTTATAGAAGACCTACAAGAACACTTAAAAAGACTCAACAGCACAGGCACAAATACAACATGAAAATCAACATCAACAAAAACAGAAGTTATGAATATCGCAAAAGAGAAACAGAACATCAATATAACTATAGACGGCAGACAACTA
This sequence comes from Megaustenia siamemsis, assembly GCA_032433765.1. Taxonomy (NCBI): domain Eukaryota; kingdom Metazoa; phylum Mollusca; class Gastropoda; order Stylommatophora; family Ariophantidae; genus Megaustenia; species Megaustenia siamemsis. The sequence continues at coordinate 65,311,403 of JAVIAB010000092.1, read as the reverse complement.
AAACAAGTCGAGGACTTTAAATACCTAGGAAGTCTAGTGACAAACGCAATTCACAAACAGCAGAAATAGACTCAAGATGCAACAAAGCTTGCCAAATCATTGGACAGCTATCACAACTATTGTCCAAAAATGAAATAAATCTCAAGGCAAAACGTGTACTCTACAATATAATTTTCAACCCAACGCTGTGCTGCCAATGCCAGTCCTGGACCCTAGATGCATGAACAATAAGTAAAATAACCACTACCGAGATGAAATGTGTTAGACGAATGACAGGAAACAGTCTGAGAGATAAGATCATAAATGAAGAACTGAAAAAATAAGAAAGATAATCCCGGCCGTAGAATATATAAAGAAACAACAAATAACATCTTTTGGCCAAGTGACACGGTAGAAAGATCAAAACACAAAACAACGCGCTATCTGTAAACGTTACGAGAATACCAGACCCAAGGGCTGATCACGAAAAAGATGTATTTTATTTGAAGCACTAGGAAATATAACAGCAGCAGAGGCAAACAGAAGAGCAAAAGACCGCAAATAATTTCTCGCCTCGACTCTGAAAGTCAAATGAGGAAGGAAAGAAGTAGAATTAGGGGAATGAAATATTAAACATCACTGCAGTAGGCTTGGAAATCAGGTGACCAGTGCTCTGTGTCTCGTAGTTTTAATCTCCGTAACTCATTGAGCCAATTTCCCCTATTTGTTTCCAGCTGGGTCAAATGGATAGCCGCAAGCTGCGATCAAACCCACGTTAACTTGAGTCGTCAACCCAGCAAACTACCAACACGATCATGACATTCTTCATTTGTAAAGTTCTATAAATATTGCTCAACTAGAGAAGTTCATATTATTTTGTTTACAACTTTCATCTTCTCGGCCAACCATTTTAGTTCTAGTACCCCAGTCACGCCAAGTGGCGTATAGGGAAATATGGTGTTAGTGACCCTATATTTTACAGACCTTCAGCACATGATTTTTGGGGTAAAGTGGTCAGTATTACGCCCGTGCCGCTTTACTTTCCCAGAAAAAAAATCCGTTACCCATTTAAGGCTGGGTGAACCCGGAAGCCGTCGGTTGGGATCGAACCCTATCCCTTGTCCGTGGTAGTCTAGTAGCCACTGAGCTATCGCGGCTCCCTCGGCCAACCATTATCTTTAAATTATTCATGAATATCATATTGGGATTCAACAATAGACGACACTGTTATCTTTAGCTTCTCAGTCACATAGTGGTCAATTATGCAGACATGCATTGAATTTTTTATCTTCACAATTAAATATTTTCACTGTTACAGCATATTTATTGTTTGGACCCGACATTAGTTCCCATAGAATAGTTAATTTTTCTTCATATAAGCATTTACGGTTCTTGTTCATCTCGACATTGTCGCTTGCATTGATGCTGCCTAATTTGATTCGCTGAAATCTTACACAACAGAAAACAATCTCCCCATGGTCGTCCGTCATGACAATACATTATTTACATGCAATACACTTTTGTTCATAATGACAATTTTTCAAAAAAAGGATAAAAAAGTGGTATGGTAACAGCTTTAAGTAGGTGAGTAACAAACAAAATTCGACGTTTCGGCCAAGTAGGCCTTCAGCTTCAACAGCAAACAATAACACAGAAATATATATATATATATAAGAATATATACACAGATGTAACTACATGGCGATAATATGTTAGAAATACAAGAAAGAAAAAAATAGGAACAAAAAAAAGGGTCACTTCCCTGCGGTCCAAAGCTGGGTCAGCCACTGAACTAAAATAGGAGGGCGAATTGACTATATATCTCACTGACCAGGTAGTTAGGTGAGGAATAAAAGGAAGGGTTCTGAAAATATAGGAAGGTGTGTACAAGATACGTATAAGCTGTGTATATCTAACTACGGGTTTGCAAATGGAACAGATGTACAAAAAAACATGTGTGGATAACCATACATGCGTGCAAGCATAAGTATGCATATACTGCCACAAATCACACAAAAGAAAATCTCGAAGGTGTCCAAATGTGCCAATGCACATGCAGACAAATATACATACATGCAAAGGTGCGGTAGCGTATAGGGGTAAGAAATGTGTGGTAGGTGTCCTATGTGTATGAGAGCTATATGTTCATGCCTTGTGGGAACAGCGAACCCAATTGGGCAATGAGACGATTCTCAAGGACGAAACGGCTGCGATTCCTAGAGTGACACGAGACAACCACTATAGCCTGGGCAGTTGAAATGGGCAGAAACTGGGCTGTCAGTCTTATGGTCAACATTACGAAGATGCTCACAAAATCTGTCATTCAGGCGTCTTCCGCTCTTGCCCTCCACCCCCCCCCCCCCCCATACGTCATCAGGCAATGCTTACATATTTTGGCGTAGATGATATTCAGTGACACACAAGCCAACCCATCCTTGATAGCGAATCGCCTATTAGGGAACAGGACCGAATCGGTGCAAAGCACACGGTCGCAAATTCTGCAAACTCGACGTCCACAATGATCAGTAGCAATGTGTTTGTGGTTTGAGCCAGTGAGGCGGCTATGACACAAGAATGCCTCTCAGAAGGAGGATCACTGAAAAGTAGACGGGTAGTGGGTTCCGAGTGGAAAATGGAGTGGTACCGGTTAAGGATCCTCATAGCAGCCAAATTGTGAGGGTGGTAGGTGAGGGTAGATATGGTCCGATCGGAGGAAAGCGGGTGGATGGGATAAGTGCCACCGGCCGAAAAATGTCGCGAGCTAGTTGGAAGGCAGATTGGAGAACCGAGTCAGGATAGAGAAGATGCTTAAAAAACGTAACATCAGGTGGGCCTGTTGGAGAACCGAGTCAGGATAGAGAAGATGCTTAAAGAAACGTAACATCAGGCGGGCCTGTTGTAGAACCGAGTCAGGATAGAGAAGATGCTTAAAGAAACGTAACATCAGGTGGGCCTGTTGTAGAACCGAGTTAGGATAGAGAAGATGCTTGAAGAAACGTAACATCAGGTGGGCCTGTTGGAGAACCGAGTCAGGATAGAGAAGATACTTGAAGAAACGTAACATCAGGTGGGCCTGTTGGAGAACCGAGTCAGGATAGAGAAGATGCTTAAAGAAACGTAACATCAGGTGGGCCTGTTGGAGAACCGAGTCAGGATAGAGAAGATACTTAAAGAAACGTAACATCAGGTGGGCCTGTTGGAGAACCGAGTCAGGAGAGAGAAGATGCTTAAAGAAACGTAACATCAGGTGGCCTGTTGTAGAACCGAGTTAGGATGGAGAAGATGCTTAAAGAAACGTAACATCAGGCGGGCCTGTTGTAGAACCGAGTCAGGATAAAGAAGATGCTTAAAGAAATGTAACATCAGGCGGGCCTGTTGTAGAACCGAGTCAGGATAGAGAAGATGCATAAAGAAACGTAACATCAGGTGGGCCTGTTGGAGAACCGAGTCAGGATAGAGAAGATGCCTAAAGAAACGTAACATCAGGTGGGCTTGTTTGAGAACCGAGTCAGGATAGAGAAGATGCCTAAAGAAACGTAACATCAGGTGGGCCTGTTGGAGAACCGAGTCAGGATAGAGAAGATGCTTAAAGAAACGTAACATCAGGTGGGCCTGTTGGAGAATACCGTGATCATCCAGACAAATACGACGAAATTGTAATAACTGAGAATATGGATTCGAATATGTGCAGTGAGATGGATGAGACGAGGTGTAGAGAAAATAACAGTGGGCGTCTGTGGGTTTATAGAAGACGGAAGTGTGGAGGCTGGAGGTACCAAGGGAGACGATCAGATCAAGAAAGGTGAAGGACGATGTAGAGATATCTGACGTAATCATGAAGGATTTATGAAAGTTGCCAATGTAATCGATTAACCTAAAGGTGTCATATTCAGACAAGTCAGTCAGTCTAAAAACACGTCATCGATGTACCGGAAGTAGTTAAGGGGAAAGGGGCCATGGTACGAGTTCAGTATTTGATGTTCAAGGTGACCCATAATTAGGCTCGCATAACTAGGACCCATCTTGGTTCCCATAGCTAGACCACTGACGTGTTCATAGAACTAACGAAAAGAATTCGAAAGCATTAAGGCTGAGAACAAGTTCGATGATGTGGAGGAGAATGGAAGTATTCACAGATGGATGTTTTCTTTGATCGAGAAAGAATTGAAGATCTATTAGGCCATCAGCATGAGGGATAGAGGTATAAAGAGAACATACGTCCAGGATGAAAAGTGAGTACGAGCAGTCTTGGGTAAGGGAAAAGGAAGAGAAAATAGTGAGGGCATGAGAAGAGAAGATAATGAGAGCATGAGAAGAGAAGATAGTGAGGGTATGAGAAGAGAAGATAATGAGAGCATGAGAAGAGAAGATAGTGAGGGTATGAGAAGAGAAGATAGTGAGGGCATGAGAAGAGAAGATAGTGAGGGTATGAGAAGAGAAGATAGTGAGGGCATGAGAAGAGAAGATAGTGAGGGTATGAGAAGAGAAGATAGTGAGGGTATGAGAAGAGAAGATAGTGAGGGTATGAGAAGAGAAGATAGTGAGGGTATGAGAAGAGATGATAGTGAGGGCATGAGAAGAGAAGATAGTGAGGCATGAGAAGAGATGATAGTGAGGGCATGAGAAGAGATGATAGTGAGGGCATGAAAAGAGATGATAGTGAGGGCATGAGAAGAGATGATAGTGAGGGCATGAGAAGAGAAGATAGTGAGGGCATGAGAAGAGATGATAGTGAGGGCATGAGGAGAGATGATAGTGAGGGCATGAGAAGAGATGACAGTGAGGGCATGAGAATAGATGATAGTGAGGGCATGAGAAGAGAGGATAGTGAGGACATGAGAAGAGATGATAGTGAGGGCATGAGAAGAGAAGATAGTGAGGGCATGAGAAGAGATGATAGTGAGGGCATGATAAGAGAAGATAGTGAGGGTATGAGAAGAGAAGATAATAAGAGCATGAGAAGAGAAGATAGTGAGGGTATGAGAAGAGAAGATAGTGAGGGCATGAGAAGAGAAGATAGTGAGGGCATGAGAAGAGATGATAGTGAGGGCATGAGAAGAGATGATAGTGAGGGTATGAGAAGAGATGATAGTGAGGGCATGAGAAGAGAAGATAGTGAGGGCATGAGAAGAGATGATAGTGAGGGCATGAGAAGATAAGATAGTGAGGGCATGAGAAGAGAAGATAATGAGAGCATGAGAAGAGAAGATAGTGAGGGTATGAGAAGAGAAGATAGTGAGGGCATGAGAAGAGAAGATAGTGAGGGCATGAGAAGAGAAGATAGTGAGGGTATGGGAAGAGAAGATAGTGAGGGTATGAAAAGAGAAGATAGTGAGGGTATGAGAAGAGAAGATAGTGAAGGCATGAGAAGATAAGATAGTGAGGGCATGAGAAGAGATGATAGTGAGGGCATGAGAAGATAAGATAGTGAGGGTATGAGAAGAGATGATAGTGAGGGCATGAGAAGATAAGATAGTGAGGGCATGAGAAGAGATGATAGTGAAGGCATGAGAAGAGAAGATAGTGAGGGAATGAGAAGAGATGATAGTGAGGGCATGAGAAGAGAAGATAGTGAGGGCATGAGAAGAGAAGATAATGAGAGCATGAGAAGAGAAGATAGTGAGGGTATGAGAAGAGATGATAGTGAGGGCATGAGAAGATAAGATAGTGAGGGCATGAGAAGAGATGATAGTGAGGGCATGAGAAGAGAAGATAGTGAGGGTATGAGAAGAGAAGATAGTGAGGATGTGAGAAGAGAAGATAGTGAGGGCATGAGAAGAGAAGATAGTGAGAGCATGAGTAGAGAAATAGTGAGGACATGAGAAGAGAAGATAGTGAGAGCATGGTTTGTGTCCACTCTTTTGTTTAAAAAGATTACAATCGTATTAAGATGTAGACAGACCTTTAAATAGACAGAGAATTAACCAACTACTGGTGCATCCCAAATCATTTAACAGATACAGAATATATAATTAATGCATTTCTTGCAACTTTTTCATTCTGCTGGCACATTAGATAACCTTTGAAGCATCATTTAGTAGAGGAAAATGGCATTTGTTTTGACAATTTTTTTCTCCTGTGACTTGATCGAAATGGCTGAACCTACTGCAATAACAAGACTTCAACATACATAGGTCAAGGATCGATCCAGTACCCAAGGCGTTGCGCCACGTCAAAGATACCAAACATGAGGCAATAAAAACCGGTAACATTTACATATTTAATCTCTGACATTATCTTCTTCAATATCAGAAACCACAGTCAGTGAGGCCACACCGTCCGTATAAATGCTTTCTTCTCGGCTCATCACGAAGCTTCAACAGATAATGTATTAAACAAACATAATTAGCATGGACAAATTGTTGCAATACAATAACTCAAAGGTCATGACAAGTGCCATCTGCATCTAGAGACAATTACAAATGAGAAAAAGTAAACAAACGGCACTACATCATACCCGCCATGTATATAATGCCGGCCAATAAATTAATACAAATAGCCAGGTTGTGCAGTGGTCTTCTCGGTGAGATTTCCATGAGGACACAATTTTGGGTTAAGAAATAATGGCTGGTTCCATATTGAGTTGTCACAGTGTATGCGTGGGGATGCATTTTTATCACTCTTAGTTATACAGAATTTAAGAGGTTAGTAATAGAGGAAATCTGACTATTACAGAGAGGAGAGAGGAGGAGGGGGGAGAGAATCGCCGTTTAGTAAGTGTTTCTGTCTTAGAAACTTATTTACACTCTATTGAGTTTAGTAAGTGTTTCTGTCTTAGAAACTTATTTACACTCTATTGAGTTTAGTAAGTGTTTCTGTCTTAGAAACTTATTTATACTCTATTGAGTTTAGTAAGTGTTTCTGTCCTAGAAACTTATTTACACTCTATTGAGTTTAGTAAGTGTTTCTGTCTTAGAAACTTATTTACACTCTATTGAGTTTAGTAAGTGTTTCTGTCTTAGAAACTTATTTATACTCTATTGAGATTGCGTGGTTGAGGTTGGGGGGGAGGGGGTGGTTCTCTGGGGATGATGGACCCTCAACCAGATGTCGTTTACTTGTTACATCAAGAAAAAAGAACATTACTGGAGATTTACTAGTGTAAGAGCTCGGGTTAAGCATTCACTGACTCGCTCAATATTGCTAGCATCAAAGGGACAATGATTGTAGGATTGAGTTAAGTAACAAACGAAGATGTGCTCTGCTTCTATCACTTCTAAAATGCTATTGATCACACAGCACTCTGATCCTATTAGGTGAGATCGGCTGTTAACTGAGCATAGGTTGCTGTGCACATCTGTTTGTCATTATCACTTTTGTTTATTTTCTCATGTCCTTTCTATGAAGATAAAGTAAACATGCTTCTTCTATTTTACACAACGAAAGTGATTAGATGAAGAAGCTGTATCGTAAAATGTATAAACCCTCGTGGTTAAAAGCTTAATATTGCATCTCGGAAAATATGCAGATTGGCAATTTATTTGATGCTTTTGTTGTGAATCACATCTAATCTTTTTATGTGATTCATCTTTCAGACCTTCAAGGTTCGCAGCAAACAAGGAAATGAAGGGGCAGTGTTGTAACGCATGTTTTATAAAGTTTTACTGAGACAACAGTATTCATACATTTAAACCTTTAAATAGCAAGGTGGTTATTTATTTATCAAGTTAGTGACCAAGGGTATCAGCAAAACAAGAAGGAATCAGCACACCTCCAGTGTGAGGTGTGCATTATGCGCGGGTTGTGGTGTTTCGTACCCATATTTTTTTTTGAATAACTAAACAATTTTGGATAATGTGTTCAAAGCTACATTCGGCTGTTTCTGGGGAAAAAAGCCTCTTAAATAACCATTATGTACAAGGTGATCCTATAAGTCCGTAGGTGGAACTAGAAGTGAATGGGTTAGTGAGTGGATGAATTAGATATTTATGAATGCGTGGGTGGAGGTAGACGTCAGTGAATGAGTGACTTTGGAAGTCGATGGGTGGATGAACCTAGAAGTCAGTTAATGGGTGGGTTAACCTAGAAGTCAGTGAGTGGGTGTGTTAACCTAGAAGTCACTGAGTGGGTAAGTGAAATTACATCTCAGTGAGTGGGTGGGTTAAATTACATGTCAATGAGTGGGTGGGTTAAATCACATGTCAATGAGGGGTGGGTTAAATTATATGTCAGTGAGTGGGTAAGTGAATTTAGAAGTCAGTGAGTGCGTGGATGAATTTAGAAGTCAGTAAGTGAGTGACTGAACGTCGATTGATGGATGTACCTACAAGTCAGTGAGTGGGTGAATCTAGAAGTCGATTGGTTGGTGGGTGAACATAAAGTCAATGGGCGGGTGTGTAAGTTAAGTGAATTCAATCTCCTCCTCTCGTAGACTGTTTCAATAACAACTGCTATTCCTCAGCTTCTTTCGGCCAAAAATTTAACTACGATAAGCTTGCACAATATATCACGCTGCTAAAATCTCTTGTAACCAACTCATTGGTAGTAAACAGCAGAACAGCTTGCATTAGAACAAAGAAAAGAGCAACATTCTTGCTTGCAAATCTCAGGAACGTATTATCAATTGTCCCAAAGGAAGTAGATCGAAGGAGCCATATTTTACTTCAGCAACGTCGTTAGAAGTGTGCCATAGTGACAGATCGAAACACTACTTTTGCATCAACAAGCCAGAGCAATAACTACTACGTTATTGACGTTCTCAGTTGCCTCGATGTGAAAAGATGACTGGCTGGAGCCACCATGACTGGTTTAACAATGTTTAGATTAACATTCACGAGTTTGCGAGTTGCATTTGAGAAGTTTGCCTTCCTGGCCTCTTGCAATTTGATTACTGCCCTCATAAAGTCACTGTTTGTTTATCGCTGAACGATCGTGTTATTGAATGACCCAGTGTTTTTTAATGCTTGACCACCTGCCCGACAGGAATTAATGGATTCGGAATTTCTGTAACAGTTTTTGTGTGTGATCTCCTAAAGTATTGAACATTGCAAGATTGTGTTCAGTGCGATTTTATAGAAGAATATTTAGAAGAACATATGCTGTTAAAAAGAGTAACGATGACGTTACTCTCGAAACCACAAACTGCAAAGAAAAGTACAGCTTATTAATAACAGGAGGAACTAACCTACATTTTTTTTCATATACTTTTAATTCTGACCTATGGAAAGGGGTGGGATTTCTCAGAAAAATGTTGAAAGTTTCCTGAATAGTTAATAAAACAAAAACAAAAAATAAATAAATAAATCAAAGAAGGAAAACCGCAAAGGCACCAACACTATAAGTGAGCTCTTATAAAAAAAAACAGAAAGAAGCAGTCAATATTTTTTCTGGCACATCATAGAAGAGGAATTTTGGAATACTTAGTTACAATTAGAAAAGTGCAGAGTAAGAGATTTCATGGACCACAAAGAGATAGATACTACAAGGCGTGGTGTAGTGGCAGGGTAAACAAGCAACAGCAGATTTAATACGATGTACTTTGGTCAAATAATTGTGGACGGACATGATCGCCAAAGTCGACCGGTACAGCACATGATGATGATAACGTAACAGCTAGACTATATTATGCCAAGAGGAAACATTACTGGAAGAAAGAAAGAGGAAAAGTGAGGAATAAACTTACCTGATAGTTATGACGCTGGTTTGGGAGTAAGCCGACATCAGAAATGATAAACTGTAGAAATGGAAAATTATTGAGTGACATCATCATCTACGCCAGCAGACGGGACATGTAATGATGATAATGTTATCACAGACTTAGACTGTGAGAAACATAACGATCATTATCCAGTTTTATTCCCCAACGCCCCTAACATCTGCCCGCTTCAGAATATATATAATCACACATAGTTGTATTGATAGGTGATAATTGTCATTATGTAGCTATATAATAGACCACCTCATTTAGTTCTCTCTGTGTAGTACATCAGCTATTGGTGAGATCTCAAGTTTACCCGATGCCCTTCAGCATATGCGTCATGCCTTGACTTGTTTCAAGACTGTTCTCATTCGTCTGACTACCTCCACGGTGGCAGAAGAAACATATAGAGCTACTGTTACCTACCACCGTGTCGTAGGAGATGGTTAAGGCTATTAGGGATCAGCCGCCTGTGCAGCCGTCTATAACGTGCAAGGAGCGCCCTTGTAAACGGAATTTACCTATACATTTGGGGAAATGATGTGACAACTGGTGGGGTATATATGGAGAATCCATGAGTGCAATGGTTTCAATGGATGTGATAGGGTAGCATTTCTTAGGCCTAAAGTCAATTTGTTCTGTCAGAATCATGTAGCAAAGAACATTTCGAGATATCATGTGCTCGCTGTTTTTCTAAAACTGGTATATCTATGACACATCGAACACGTTTTATTTACTTCTCGTGCACTGTCAATGTCTATAGAGTGTGTAATAAACTTGTTTAAACATATCATTATTGTGTAATAGTATATTCTTCCACATCCACAGAAAGTGCATATAGTGGAGACTTTTATTTTATATTTTTAATGTTGTACTGTTAATTCCTACCGCGATAGCTCAGTGGTTAGTGAACTGGACTACAAAGGACAAGAGGTAGGGTTCGATCCCAACCGACGGCCTCCGGGTTCACCCAGCCCTTAATGGGTACCTAATTTTTTTTATGGGAAAGTGAAGCGGCACGGGCTAATACCGACCACATTACCCAAAAATCAAGTGCCGAAGGTCTGTAAAATATATGGTCACTAACACCATATTCCCTATACGACACTTGGCGTGACGGGCGTACTTTACTTTTTTTTTTTACTGTTAATTCCTGTAGATCTGAAATATTTTAATCAGTTGTATGTCTTCTCGTTTCATATTTCTACTGCGTTTCTCGTTTTTGGCTTCCACCTTTTTTTTTTATTGCCATCCATCTTGAATATTTGGAGATAAACACAAATGTAACATATTATGCAAGGCCAGTAGAAGCGCTGAACTGAACATGTATAATAAACACACCATTGTATCTAGAAGGCAAAATTAGTAGAGAGTCAAGACAAACAATGCATTTTCGCTCAACATCTACGTAGATCCTTGCCATCGTTTCTTTCCTCCATTTTTCAAATCAGTGTTTTGCTTCCGTATTCATATTCCTTGATTCCTTTTAGAAAAGTATTTGCCTATCGTTTGATCTTTCTATATTTTTGTGTGTACCTGATGTAGGCTTTTGTCGAAACGGCATTGTTTATCTCGTATGCTAACTAATTTAGCTGCTAACTGCAATTTCATGTTTACATTACATTTGAATGTTTGATGAGCAATATCACTGGCACCCATATTTGAGTAGCTCCCCGATATTAGAGACCATCTGTGGAGTAGAAATAAATGTTGGTTTGGGGATAAAGTGAATATAGGTTTTTTTCCAGCCTCTTGCCTTCCATTTGAAAAAAAAACCAGAAAAATAATTGGTAACTCATGTGGAGGAGGTTTAACAGGGAGCACTAGCCTCCTCAAATGTTTTGGCCTATCACGATGACATTTAATACTTCACTTCCCCCCTCCCCCCACCCCCGGAGCCGCGATAGCTCAGTGGTTAGTAAACTGGACTACAAATGACAAGAGGTAGGGTTCGATCCCAATCGACGGCTTCCGGGTTCACCCAGCCTTTAATGGGTACCGGATTTTTTTCTGGGAAAGTAAAGCGGCACGGGTATAATACCGACCACTTTACCCCAAAAATAATGTACCGAAGGTATGTAATCGAGTATCAAATTCTATAATCACTTTATAATCTATGTTTGTTTCAGTTCCATCCAAACATTTGAAATAGATTTACTTATCACATCAGCTTATTTTTCGGTGTGTTCAATTAATTTTCCGTATAATGATCATACATATATTTAATCCATTCTCTGTTGAGATTAAATTTTTTGTTTTCCATAAATGGTTTCTGCTTCTTTTCCGACACTTGTCCGACTAAATGACCAACTCAACAAGCTAATGAATTAATAACAAACAGTTCACACCCACCCACTTTATGAGATGTCAAGAACTGTAAAGAGGAGTTATTTAATTTACAATTGATGAGCACTAAAGATTAAATGACAAGTATTTAACCTTGTAAAGGTGCAATAAATAAAGGCGGGGACAGAAATAAAAGTGACGATCTCTGGTGTTCAGGGAATTGGAAACGTTGTTTAAAATGTTTACATTCAAGGGCATAAATAAATCACGTAATTAATGTAAGCCTTAATGGGAAGTTAGATTTGTGTGGAGGAATAATAACGGAGATATGTGAAGTGTATCAATAAAGTCTGACAAGGGCGACACGCATCATATTAACAGGGCTCTTCAGTGTAAGGGTATAGGATGCTGAACATGCCATTTCATGTTACGGGATATTGATGTATTACAATTTGCAGCATTAATACATAGCGTTTGGAGGTGATGAGGGTAGTGCTCTATGTTACTGTTATTAATTTCACCATCATCAGGTCGCATGTCTTTTGCACACCGTTGCACTCACCACATCATCATCATCAAGTACCGGCCTGCTGGCGTAGGTGATCATGTTTCTCCACAACTTTCGATCTCGACAGTTATTTATCATTTCTGTTGTTGACTTTCTGCCAAGCCATTCTCTTAAGCTGTCTGGTATATTTTCTCTTTAAAGGTAAGGTAAAGTACGAGACTTGAACCGGCGTCTTAGCACGCGAGTTTCCACCAATATGTGCTCGGCCGCCTATCCAGAAATGTTCGGAAATTTCTGTATAATGTCGCCTCAAGCATCGAAACTCAGATGAGAGGAAACATTCCTCACCCTCCCAGGGTAAAACCCTGGTACCCATTTCTGTCAACGATCTTTTCGATCTATGCTTCCCTCTATCTCTTCGTCCCTCAATTTCCCCAGTTGTTAAAATATATTCCAGCTGTTCTCTTTTCATTACATGGCCAAAAAATTATGATTGTTTCTTCCTAATAATTATTTTTTGGCCATGTAGTGAGAAGGGAACAGGTGAAATATATTGTAACAACTGGGAAAATTGAGTTGCATTCACCACAGTTTGTCTTAAAGAATTTTTGTCCTAGCCAGATCTCACATTACCTCTGTTGTCAGTTTCAAGGTTTCATTGATGTCTTGTAATATCACCATCTCAGCAAAAACAATTAATTTTCAGTTAGTTCGCTTGAAAAGTGGCAAGGGGAGGAACCCATGTCCACTTTCTGGAGCAGTTTGTTGTCGTCTCAAAGCAGAATTTTAGCTCAAATTCTTTACATTTGTTAGCGTTCTTGGATGAAGATGTCTTGAATAAAGTTGATTCCCCTCATTCTTAAAATTGAAATTTTATAGAAGTGGTTTCATTTTGTGATACCGGACACACAACGTCAAATGTTTAGTTCAAGTCAGTATTTATGTGTAAGTGATCATTTTGTGATACCGGACACACAACGTCAAATGTTTAGTTCAAGTCAGTATTTATGTGTAAGTGATCATTTCGTGATACCGGACACACAACGTCAAATGTTTAGTTCAAGTCAGTATTTATGTGTAAGTGATCATTTTGTGATACCGGACACACAACGTCAAATGTTTAGTTCAAGTCAGTATTTATGTGTAAGTGATCATTTCGTGATACCGGACACACAACGTCAAATGTTTAGTTCAAGTCAGTATTTATGTGTGAGTGATCATTTTGTGATACCGGACACACAACGTCAAATGTTTAGTTCAAGTCAGTATTTATGTGTGAGTGATCATTTCCTATTTAATGTCCATCACCAAAAGATCAAAGACTGGCAAATTTGAGAGTTTTGGGGGACGCTTATTCAGTTCTTGAGCCGCGATAGCTCAGTGGTTAGTGAACTGAACTACAAAGGACAAGAGGTAGGGTTCGACCCCAACCGACAGCTTCCAGGTTCACCCAGCCTTTAATGGGTACCGGATTTTTTTTCTGGGAAAGTAAGGTGGCACGGGCCACATTACCCCAAAAATCATGTGCCGAAGGTCTGTAAAATATATGGTCACTAACACCATATTCCCTATACGCCACTTGGCATGACGGGGGTACTTTACTAATATTCAGTTCTTAACCATACAAGTTATTACATTTTAAGATCGGGCTTTTTTTTCTAATTACTTTAAACATATAACAGAAGTCTGTGTATTTCATCTTGCTTGATATACGCAACTGAGCAAATTAACTAAAGTTTCATTGACAAGCGACTGTGGTCGACGCTCTAACAATACACTACTCTACTCACGCTCGCACTGATATCTATAAGTCAAGAAACAAGTGTATTTTCACGTGCTTTGAGACGGCAATGTGTTTTTGTTTGTCAATAGATTTTATAAAGGTCACATGGTAATGACTCCCCGTTACAAGGTTTGGGTTTTAAATGATTATATATTAACTAACACGAGAAGTGCTATACTTATACTATCCAGAGTTGAACAGCGTCAACCTCGTTCTCTAGCTCACGCCTGATTCATATAACGATTTTGTGGTGAGATCTAGCTCTCCGTACCTCTCGTGGTATACATATGTATGATAGATATATAACCTCCCACTCTTACAACTTGTACTCTACATCTATCTGATAGATTTATAACCTCCCACTCTTACAACTTGTACTCTACATCTATCTGATAGATTTATAACCTCCCACTCTTACAACGTGTACCCTACATCTATCTGTTAGATTTATAATCCTCACACTCTTACTACTTGTACCCTTCATCTCTCTAATAGGTATATGACCTGCCATAATAACATTATAGATTGAGTAAGAGATGTGTTGAGTCAGGTTATTTGTAAATATATAAAATGATTTGTCAGACTTTACTAGTTTCGAACATCTAGTTACAAAGACCTATTTCGTGAAGGGCTAATTTCAGTTGAACGCTCAGTGTACAATGATAGTCTATGTGTTGAAAAGTCCGCGTTGAGGCGATTCTTTATTTACAAACAACAATACAGCTTCGGGTTCCATCAGTTTTTGAATGTAGCTACTAGAGAAGTAAATATGTCTGCCTGGCTCATTCAGCCATAAATGTTTCGATAATTACTAATAAATATGGTAATGGTTATAGAAGGCCCTGGTATCACTGCAAACGAATTAAAATCCATAACTGCTCAAACGTCCGTGCCAGTTGAATCAGTTGAATTAATATCTCATCTTCAAAACAAAGAAAGGTAGCTGCAGTTCCCATCATAGCAGTCTCTGCACACGCCAAAAGGCATAAGGGGGAAACGCACAGAAAGTGAGCACATACATTTTCCCCCGTCATACGATATCATCATTCATCATAAGCAATCGGAGTATCCAAACATGACAAAAACGGATAAAACGGACAGCTCATGGTGTGCACAGAGCACATAACTCAGTAGCTCCGGCAGCAAGCCGGATTATGATATTAATAAATATGAACACTATCAACGTGTTCACCGCATCACAAGACGTACAATTTATTTTCTACATTATTTACATTTTATTATGTTACCTATCACTTTATTTCAGCTTTTGTATACATTTCTGAGCTGTATTGAATATATACTTCTATATTTTGATCTTGTGTAAGTTACAACTATAGAGATGGGAAGTGGAGTAGTGGTTGAATGTAATAGTCAATCATCATCAAGTACCGGGCCTGCTGGCGTAGGTGATCATATCTCTCCACAGCTTTCGATCTCGACAGTTATTTATTATTTCTTTTGTTGACCATCTGCCAAGCCATTCTCTTAAGCTGTCTGCTATCTTTTCTCTTTGCTTCCCTCTATCTCTTTGTCCCTCAATTTTCCCAGTTGTTACAATATGTTCCAGCTGTTCTCTTTTCATTACGTGGCCAAAAAATGATGATTAATAGTCAATAACATTGTGAAAAAAGGTAAAGATAAAGGATCCATACACGTTTTGCTAGGTGTTTGGCAAATATGGTGTTAGTGACTATATTCTGTTATGACCACGACACATTTTTGGGTGATGTGGTCGGTATCACGTCAGGTCGCTTTTACTTCCTAGAAAAATCTCTTTTACTCATATTTAGATGCTGCGTGAACCTAGAAGCCTTGTCGATCAGAAAAAAAATTCAGCAACTTCCAGATATTGAACCCGGAAACTTCTGATCAGGAAACGAGCATACTAACACTCAGCCACCGAGGCTCCAACATTGAGAAAGAAAATTGTCAATAACAAAGTAAATGTTCAGCAAATGTAAATTGGATACGATTCTCCAGCTCAAGAGAGAACGATTCGTATACCTTCTGTTAGAATCTAGAGATAGGTTGGATTTGTCTCCTTTAATAAGTGTCTAGAACAGTCAACATTTCTTAAACTAAACTGATCTGCTCTAATGTCAACGTTCACTGTCTGTCTCAATTCGGATGTCTTTAGCGAGTACATTCAAGCAGGTTGCACTCATACCAATCGTCGTTCTCTTGTTACGTTTACAGAATTTGTGAAGTGAATCGTTTACTTTGCTGAAGATTGCCTTTTAAAATATGATGTCTTTGGGACTTTCAGCATTCTGCATTTGGCATATGTCGTGAAATATAAATTAGCTACTATTAAATAAAAAAACCTGAACACCTCATAAAGGTAAATGGATGGCACAATTCGCAGCAGGTTCGATTTTTGTTTGTTTGTTCGAAACAAGTAAATTTCTAACAAAATACACCAATCCACAAAATTGACATAAAAAAGGGTCCCTGTTATTGAGCTAAGAAAGGCAAGGCATCTGATGAGAGAACTCTCAGGATACTCCAGGAAAAGATGTCTCAAAATAAATCTCTACGTTCCACTCCTCAACGATAGCAGTGATGCTATTGGATACGTTTAGCCTTCACTTTACCCTTTACTAACATCAAGATACTTAATTTCTCTAACTAATCTACCTTTAGTTTTATCACTGCTCCTACACACAGTTTTATACTATCCTCAGTACTTGTCATGTCTCTCTTTTTTTTTTGTCTTCTGCCCGTCACGCACTACTTTTTTAAAATAACTTTTCTATTTTTTTAAGAAACTGTTTTTTTTTTATGTTTGCAAATCATTCCGACTAATCAATTAATGGTCCTGTGTCAAAAAAGTAACACTTGAATGCTAGAAACAAAATACATTTTTTAATAAAATACTTTGATTACTTTGCCCGCAAAAAAAAAACATGGAATTATATGTCTTTACATTATATCTGTTAAAATAATCATTTTAAAAAAAATCAGTAAATCAAAGCTACATCAAAGTACAAATCATTAAGCTTAAGACACATTATGTCAATAATTCAACTATCTTTAATTGTGTCACTGCTTTCTATAATATTTTTCTTTCACTCTTTTGTTTTAAGTATTTGGTTGTCATTCCTCTCGCTTTTCTTTTCTCGCTTGCGTTCTTCTGTTCTTTAATCATTTTCTGTTCTTTTTTTTTTAGAAATACCTCTATCGTTTACAACTCATTCCGATTTGCTTCATTATCAACTGGTGAAACTGTCAACAAGCAACAGTTTAGAACTAGAAACAAAAGTTATTTATACCAAAACTTATTTAATGTTCCAAACACAGCAAAGAAATTGTATTAAACACTTCTTGATAAGAATGTAAAAATAACAAACAAACAATAGATACTGAAAAATAAAAGACATTTCTTTTAAGAAAACCATAATTAACATAATAAGGACAATATAAGAAGCAATAAAAATTATTAAAAAATACAAATAATCCATTTCTGTGTTTCCTGTACTACAATAATGTAATCGATAATTTTATCATATATATATATATATATATATATATATATATATGGTATATATATATATGTATAGTAGCCTTCATCAGTCATAGTTTTCATATATATTTTATATATATATATATCAAAGTATATATTTTTATAAATATTTTTTTAGATATATATCACATTATAAGAAGGTGAAATATTGACAAGAAGAGGCAGGAAAATATTCCGGAATTCGCAGTTCTTCGTTGACAGTAAATACCATAATAATAACAGTCTCTGCACAATGGAAGGAACACTTCCAATACCGTTCCTACAAACTGGATATCAGCAGAGTGACTAAATGAGAATCATGATATCAAACATGGCATTGAGTTTTTAAAACATTAAGTGGACAGTTCGGTCAAGAATGGACACTTATTAGGCGATAGAAGTGTAGAGAAGTTGTTATGTAGTTTAGAGAAGTGTAGTTATTTAGGTCACGTTCAAGTAGAAAAACCTAGGAAGTTTAGTGACAAGCGATAATTCACAAACAGCAGAAATTGATTCAAGATGCAACAAAGCTTGTCAAATCATTGTACAGTTATCACCACAATTGTCCAACAAGGAAATAACTCTGGAGGCAAAAAGGACACTATACAATACAATCTTCATCCAAACGTTGTGCTACCGATGCCAGACCTGGACCCTAGATGCAAAAACAATTAGAAAATTAACCTCTACTGAGATTAAATGTGTTAGACGAATGACAGGAAACAGTCTGAGAGATAAGATCAGAAATGAAGAACTAAGAAAAAAACTAGGAATAGTCCCCGCCATAGAATATATAAGGAAACAACATATAAAATGGTTTGACCACGTGCAACGGCAGAAAGATCAAAACAGAACACAACGAGTCCTTAATAATTGTTGCGAGAATACCAGATTCAAGGGTCGACAACGAAAAAGATGGATCGATGGAATATTAGAAGCACTAGGGAACATAACAGCAGCAGAGGCGAACAGAAGAGCAAAAGACCGCAATTATATCTCCCCTCGACGCTGAAAGGCATATGAGGAAGGAAAGAGGAAGTTCATGTGTGAGTCCAGTGGATGTTGCTTACCAATAAAGTATCACATAATTTACAAGAAATGGTAAAGTAAACAATACTTCTCTTGTATGGTTTATCGTCTATTAGAATTTACATATTTTTTACATAATAAGCAAAATAGACAAACACTTGTCAGTAAACTGTAGATAATTGTTCAATGGATTGTATCACTTATGTATGATTCAAAATAATCAAACTCATCGTGTTTGAGGATGTTTCAATTAGCAGAGAATGATGGTGTTTTAAATTGCTGTAGTGATGTTTGTTTTCGTTTCATTGAGTGAGCAATTCTGACTAATTTAAGCCATTTCTTTAAGAATTCTCTGCTAGAAGAAGTCTGGGTGGCTGAGACGCTCCTGTAGATCACATTGTTGTTTGTATGTATTGTTTTAAATTGGATTAGAATAAGGCCTTTTGTAAGTGAAACAGCCTGCATTGTCGGAGAACATGGACACACAAATTCAAACTGACAAACAATATGGTTATTGTCGATAAAATCATCATTGGTTTTTCCTTCCGATCAACGTTAATACAAACAGTCGCAGGACGCTTCGAAACTTGCTGAGGAGGGGATCTGAGCACCTATGGACATGTTCGGAGTGCAATGATGATGACCCGCTAATAACTCAATAACTCAATAATACAAACTTGCTAAAGTCTGGTCTTGTTTTCCATACGCTGTTTCAAAAAATGGTCTCCCTTTGTTCTTGAAGTTACATTTGTAAAATATAACAAGAGAAAAAAATTGGACCTCGCAGTGAAAAATCAACAGAAGAAAATGAGGTAATATCTGAAACAAAGATATGAATTATAGGTTTCGCTAACAATAAAACATTATAAAATAGTGTCTTCAGTAACAGCAATGAATTCGAACGGAAAGTGTAGTTTTATGAAAATTTGATGGAAAGGAGCAAAAAAATCTTATATTTTAAATTACATAATTTCAAGTTATAAAGTTTGTTTTTATAGACAAGATGTAAACGTCAATGAAAATATAATAAACAACCTAATATATGCCGATGAGAGACAGCAAATCCAGAAGAACTAGAAATGCTAAAAGAAAGAAAAAATAAAATGAACCAAAATGAATTAGACAAAAAATATTTTAAAAAAAAACAAGGTTCTATGTGCACTTTCGCACGTTAAAGAACCCTTGGTAGATAAAATCAAAACAAGTTGGCCACTACCCCTGGCAACATTGTTAGCAGAAACCTACCCACATCATGGATCTCAGGCCGTGCAACGGAGTACGTGCACGTTGACCAGGATTCTCCTCGGATTATCTCGAGATTCTCGAGGGCGATTTCGGAGCACCTATGAATCATCCGGTGTGCAATAAGGATGATCCTAACAACAAGAAACAAATAAACAAACATACAAATAAAAAAATACTAAAACGAAAAAAAACAATGAGAGACAACACATATATCCTAAAAGTCAACATTCAAGTAACTAGAAGAGCTTAGCGTAAGCTCAAGAATATTACTGTTCTCGACATGTCATAACAAATGACGGAAAATGCCAACCAGGAAAAACAACAGTAAAAGAATAAGAATAGAAAAAGGTACCTAACGACATGAAATACTCATATCAAAGAAAATAACATCCGCACTGAAGATTATACCAAATGAAGTTTTATACCTGTATAACATTTCTGTTTGTCGCAGAAACGTTATTAATATTAAATTATTACATTAAATAAGAGAACTACGGAATCAATTCGGTTTGGCGCCAGTGCGTGGAGATTAGTGCTGCAAGCGACGACCGTTGATAGAAGTGGAACAGTACCTGGCCCTATTTTATCCTAGGACAGAATGTGTGACGTGTATTTGACTGTACATTGGTCACCCCAGCTGGACTACGATTGGATTGAGTGTTTCACCGTAGCGGATGCCTGACTTCTTTGTTAAGGACAGTGTTTCTTGAGGCACTCTCACTGACCACGAAGTCTACTCGAATGCAGCGCTGGCGCATCGATATTGTGGTGCCGACTACCCTGAAGTGTACATTATCAGCCACATTTTAAAAAGAATGTAATACATTCACCAGTGCAGTGTGAACGATCAGGATTAGCACTCTGGTGGTTGCTGGAACAGAGGTGTAGCTAATATGAGAATGTCGTGCCTGTAGTGACGTCGGTACGATCTAAAGTCTAAAGCATAAAAAGAACAGAAAAGAAATGTGAAGCTCTTGAAATGTACTTCGATGGAAGAATAGGAAGATTTTGGATGGTCAAAGAAAAAAACAAACTAATAATGAAGTACAGATATACATAAACAGGAAACAATCATATAAAACTATTTTTGAAAAAAAAAAACAACTTATAGATAGTTTTCTTGTATAGGAAAATACAAGGTAAACGAATCAGATGAAAACAGAACAAAGCATCAAGAAAATGCGGCAGAACCATATACAGCATTTACTTTGAAGAGAAAAAAAGGACAAACTAAAATGACGCTCCAGGATAGCCTTCCTAGGATGCGGAGAGGCAAAATAATAGGATGATACACTCAAGGAGAAAAAAAAACTGAAAAATTCAAGTGACATTGGTCATCCGTGAAAGGAAATAGAGAAAAAACCCAGAGATAAGGATAGGTGGTTAGATGAACAGAAGGGTATGATCCCAAGACGATCATAGGGGTCTTGATCGACTGACTTAATGAATGTTTATTTAAAATGGATAATTTACTATAAAATATGTAAAACGCCTGGTCACATTTTAAAAACGATTACATACTGGAGGATTAGTGATTGAGTCATTTATCAGTTCTCATAATTATCTTCCTCAAGTGCTGTCTCCTCATCAAAAGTTGGCTATCATGGAGCGTCATTCTGCTCTGTCTCCAACTTTGATGGTGCAAGTTGTTATAGTCTGACTTATATATCTTTTAATGTTACTCGTCCATGTTAGTCTTGGTCTGCTTCTGCCAATTTTAGCTTGCATTGTCCCCTTTAATGATTACATTAAGTAGGCTCTGTCTTTCACCATGCTCCCAAAATCAAATTTGTCTTGTTTGAATTGTGCTTGGTAGTTTCATTTTTAGTTTGTTTTAAGACTTGAACGTTTGTTTTCTTTTCTTTACATCCAAATATTCTAATCCTCAATAGATCCAAATTTCAAAGACTTCAATTTTCTGCTCGCTTTTCTTGTCTAATGTCCATGTTTCTGCACCATACAGGAATGTTTAGAAGATATACCATTTTGCTATTATTAGTTTTAACCCTGGTGTTATTTGTTTTTATGTTAGTGTATTTTTCATGATATTGAAATTAATTTGTGTCTTTCCCATTCTTTTGTTTATTTGTTTATATCAGTTGTACATTTTTCATCACTGGTTATAGTATGTCCAAGGTAGCTGCAGCTCTAAACTGTCTCCAGATCTATTCCTTCAACTTTGACATCCACTTGTAGTTTTTTTAATATCATCTTTGTTTATGATCCTAGTTTTAGTCTTTTTGATATTCATGTCTAATCCATATTTTTTGCTATCCATATATATTTCTTTAAGTAATTCTTGTAGATCTATAGGATTTTCTGCTAGTAATACAGTATCGCGGTCTTAATAGCAGAGACAGAACGCACTACAAGAAATGATAGACATAATAGTAAAAGAAAGCAACAAGAAAGGTCTCAGTCTGAATAGTAAGAAAACAGAAGTAGTGGTTATATCGAAGAAACAATCATCACCATCATGCAGCATAAAAATAAACGAGACAAATCTGAAGCAAGTGCAACGTTTCAAATACTTGGGCACAATAATAACATCAGATGGGAGATGCACCACAGAAATAAAAAGCTTAATAGCTCTGGCCAAAATAGCATTTCAGAAATTGAAAAAGATCTTATGCAACAAATCTATGTCAATAAAAATGAGAAATAGAGTTCATCGGTGCTAAATAGAACAAATTCTGACCTATGGCAGCGAATCATGGACAGTAGACAAACAAATAAAAAGACGATTAGAGGCCACATAGATGGGATTTCTCAGAAGAATGTTGAAAGTTCCCTGGAAGCTAAAAAGACCAATGAGGAAGTTCTCAAAGAGGCCAACACAAAAAGGGAGCTCTTAAAAACATCAGAAAGAAGTAATCTGCATTTTTCGGGCACATCATGAGAAGAGGAAAGTTGGAATACTTGGTTACAACTGGCAAAATAAAAGGAAAGAGAGATCACGGACGACAAAGAGAGAAAATACTGGATAGCTTGGTGTCGTGGCATGGAAAACAATCAACAACATAACTGAACCCAACCGACGGCTTCCAGGTTCACCCAGCCTTTAATGTGTACCGGATTTTTTTCTGGGAAAGTAAAGCGGCACGGGCGTAATACCGACCACATTACCCAAAAATCATGTGCTGAAGGTCTGTAAAATATATGGTCACTAACACCATATTACCTATACGTCACTTGGCGTGACGGGGGCTCTTTACTTTACTTTACTTACTTATTAACATTTAGGCCTGGAATCTCTGTGATGTTTTTAATGATTTTCTCAGTTTATAGATTGAACAAAGTTGGTGTTATTATGTATCCATGTTTTACTCCGTTTTCTATATCAATCATAATTATCAATCATCATCAAGAACCGTGCCTGCTGGCATACTAGGTGACCATGTCTCTACACACATTTCTATAGTTATTTATCATTTAAGTTTTTGAATTTCTACAAAGCCATTCTCTTAAGGTGTCTGGTATCTTTTCTCTTTATTTCCCTCTATTTTTTCCTTCCCTCAATTTTCCCAGTTATCACAAAATACAAATTTATATCAATAGGTGTAGTGTTCTCTTTGTTATATTTTATTATAGCTGTTTGCTCCCAGTATAAATTACATATATCAGTTCCACGTGGGTTTAATTCAGGGACAATTAATGAATTTTAAAACCTTTGTTGGTGAAATAGAAAATTACAGGTGCATGTATCGAATCTTTCAGCTCTGCGGTCTCTATTCTCAATCCTTTAGTAAATTCCCAGGCTTTTCGCAAAAAGTAGGATAAGGTATACTTTATGTTTTTTTTCCTTTTAGACGCGTCAATTTTTGTAAAGATTAGATAACAGACATTGAAATGTTAACAAGCACGAGAGTGACAAAGACGAACATGGGATTGGCACATCACAACGTGGCAAGCGACGTGTACTATTGGCACATCACAGGAGGGGCAAATATCAGTTGTTGGAAGTTCTAACTGAGAGCACTGTTGATTAATACGGAGCTTCACGATTGAATGTTGAAGAACTTATCACTTCTGGCGTGACTTGTTCTATCTTGTTCTATGCATGCAGCAGAGCATACCATCTTGGTTATTGATTTTAGACTATAAACTCTGATGTCATGTTAGAGTTTTTGCTAACGTAAGAGACAATTTTCGGAATATCAACATTTTTTCCCTTGTCATTTGGACTTTTCTTGATAAAAGTCTCATCACTTTATTTTTTCATGTTTAAAATGTAGACCCCAGTTTTCTTGCGAGCAATCTCCTATTTCTGCATGCATAACAGCTGGGATCAATGGAGTTTTTCTCAAGTGTAACATTTTCAGTAATTAGTGCAGATTTTCAGTTTGTACAACTCCGCGAATTAGTTAGTAACTACTCATAGTAAGAGTGCTCCAATAGCTGTTTCCATAAGCCGAGGTATCTCAATGGTTAAAATGAAATAAATGAGCATTTTAAAATGACGAGAATAAAGAACTGAGAATGTTCGCAAGAAAATTACAAACGATTGGTTTCGATTCCGATCGACAGCTCCTAGGTTCAACCAGCCTTGAAATTGATAGTTGATTATTTGTGGGTTGTATGTCGACCTGGTGTTGTACCGACCATATCACCCATACATTAAGTTATTGGTCATTGAAATACATGGGCACTAGCACCATATTCTTCATAAGTCTTAATGCCTGAAGATTATTACCCTGCACTTTATTTTGTTTTTTCTTTCGGTTTGTAATGTAAAACATTTTACTTTAGGTTTTTCTCTGTGCTGTAATAGTATGTAGACAAGGCCAGTAGATATCACATAATTGGAAATATAGATGCAGTTTGGGTTGGATATTTTTGTAGTTACCAATAAAGCCAGTAGGTGATAGCAGTAACAGTATAATTATGAAGCAACCACAGAAATAACATTAGCAAGTTTTGAAAATGGTTAATTTTAGTTGCTTTCGCTGAAAGGTGGGGGAATAGATGTAAACTTGACTTGACTGTCACGTGTCCAGAAATTAGGTTGATAAACAAACTCGGGGGCAGGTTAAGTTTATGGGAGAGATGCTGCAATTAGAGTTCATGTTAGCGTTATTGTTTAAAACTTAAAAGTTCAATAAAAATGGAGACTTGTTTTGTAAAATGTGACTCAAAAGTCATCTAAGTTTAACTTCGTTTTCAACCGTTAACTGAGGGATTACTATACAACTACCAAGCCAATAAATTATGCAAATGAGACAGAGGTGTTTATCCTCATGCATTGGCAGAATTAATGAGAAATTTTCAGAAACATCAAGAAACACCAAGGGAGAGAAACACCTAGAGTTAGAAACATCGAGATATAGAACAATATCAATATAGATATGTTAGAGAAAGACAGAGAATCATATAGTGAACATTTTAATGAGACCAGACATAGTTTAGTTGAGAAGTGTTTCAAATTAGATTCGGAAGTCTTTTGCTCCAGAGAACATTAGCAAGTAGATTAAGAGTAGCATTGAACAAATCAAGACATAGATAGAGAATATTAAGTGTAAAACAACATGTGTTGCGATATTTTGATGGTTTGAAAGATAGAATTAGAATTGTGACATACAATGTGTATTAAGAGATGTATCAATATTCAACTGTGATAACCTCTTGAGCGCACACAATCAAAATCATTAATTTTAGAATTGTAATTTATAACTTTATGTACTCCACTAATACCTTCACTTGTACAACCGACGATATAATAAACTCGTGTAAGCAAAATTTGATAGTCTGTGATGATTGACGACTACATGAATCCACGTCAAGACATTGTTAATAGGTCGTGTTGTGATCCATGTGTACTAACTATGAAAATATTTTTTAAAAACTCAGTATCAAAATATACTTGGTAGCCCAGTCTAAAGATATGATTCTCAAGAGAAAACTAAAACGATACTACCATATTTGTAACATAATGGACATTATTTGGGCTCTTTCTCTTTGTAACATAATTGGGATTTCCTGAATTCTTTCTACGTTTAATATAATGGATATTTTAAGAGCCATTTTTCTTTATACAATAAAGGACATTTCGTGGACAGTTCTTCTTTGTTCAATAATAGACAGTTCCTGGGCCCTTATTGCTTTGTAACGTAAAGGACATTTCTTGGTCCCTTTCTCCTTGTAACATAATCGGCATTTCCTGGCCCCTTTTTCTTCGTTGCATCATGGATTTTCTGAGCCCTTTCTAGTTTTAACATAAATGGACATTTCCTGTATCTTCCGTCTAATCTTATTGTTGTGGCCAAGTTGACATACCGCATTTAGAAGTGTCCCGCTTAGTTTCTCTCTCGCTCTCTCTGCGATCAAATCTCAATCAGAGTAGAATTCCAGACTCTTATGAAGTCAGCTGTCAGTTTAAGTGATTTTTATGTTGCATCATTGTAATGGTTGTTTCTTCGGTACGACCATTACCACTGCTTTCTTACTGTTTAGACTGGGACCTTTCTTTTTAATGCTTTCACTATTATGTCTATCGCTTTTTGTAGTTCATTATCAGTCTCTGCTATTAAGACTCTCATTCATGTATGGAAGATTTGTTTTGGCTGTGACCGTTTATTAGGACGTTACCTTTTCTCTACTAGTATACGGGACACCCTTGGGCAAGGTGAAGTACTCGTTTAGCTTCTCAAGTTTAGCTTCTCTCTTCTATGTGAAGCCATGAGAGCAGTTGGTGGATGGTGTCGTGGAAGCAGCAGAATAGTATGGGACGCTAGATCAACATTTTAGATCTCAGGTTGGCAAGCTAGAAAACAGGAATCAAGAAATGAAGAGAATGAATTAGATGGTACTGAACTTGAACCCTTACTGCAGAAGACAATAAAATCGAATAAAAGAACGCAAAGTTCTAGGCAGATTTCGAGTACCATGAAATGACTAAATAAAGAATCTACAACATCACAATATGAATTTGGTTGATTCAACATGACGAGCAAAGTTTAAACTCTACATCTCTTTCAACAACGGAAAGGATATAACAGAAAGTAAAGAAGAGCGCCTCTTGAGTACTCTGTGGAAGTTTTCTTTCCGTCCTCATTTGCCTTTCAGTGCCGAGAAGAGATATAGCTTGCATTTTGTTGGTCCTTCTGGTGGCCTCTCTCTCTCTGTAGTGTTTCATAGTGTTTCTAATATTCCATCAATCCATCTTCTTTTTTCATGGTAGACCCTTGGGTCTAGTATTCTCACAGTGTTTATTGAAGCTGTTTGTGTTGTCCTTTGGTCTTTCTATCTTATCCTGATTAATCATAATTTAAAATGTATAGGTTCTCTGGCATGAGCCAGTCCCTTTCATGGCCAGTCAAAACTGACAACATGTAGTAGTATAACTCAGCAGATGATGTTACTCTTAAAGTTAGGTTTTGTGAACTGAAATATCTTAATACACCCATTAACACATCTGTATAGTATATGGATCCCAGGCCTGCGACTGAGTTCGTGCATGGGGGATCTCTTCTTTAGAGAAACGGATGTATCCAGAGTGCAATAATGATGATAAAAACATAACATGCATGTTGGTTCCCATGTGACGACGAATAAAAGAAGATATAAAGTTATAAATTATTTAAATTCTAGACTAGAGGATAACGTAATATGAACAGAATACAATAATTTGAAGGTTCAGCTTTTCACAAACCTTAGTTTTAGTTAACATAACAGACAATAAATGAGAAATATTGTCTTAGTTTATTAACACTTAGTTCATTGTGGTTTAGCGTCATTCTTAGAACCCTACAAGGCCAGGTATTCAGACGTTTTCAGCGTGTTGTGTGTATATCTTTTTGGTATATCTTTTTATCATTTAGATTTAATCATGTGTATCAGAACTTTAAACTTATATTTCCATTTGGAAAAGTATAATTTTCCTATAAACTTCAAATGATGGCACATTTATTTCGCGTAAGTTGTACATGCACAATTAATACTAATTTGACATTATATTGTATATTTATATAATTGTCTTTATTATTATCAATATTATTTGTATTAGTGAGGCAAACCAAGAATGGTGGAGGATAGTTGAAACAAAGTGAGTAACATCTGAGATACCCTTCGATGAATGGCCACGAACTGTCCAAAGTTGTGAACCTTTGTTGTTTCCCTTCCAGCAACAAGGCGTACTGTTGTGTGTGTCTGTGACCAAAGTAAGATCCAATAATAATAATAATAATACAATAATAAGGTACAATTATGCTAAATAGCATCTCGTTTCTTTCTAAGATTTTATTTCTAAAGGGTACAGTTTCCTCTTTCAAGTTTATTACTGAATCGCCTCAGGTTATTTGCTAATGTCTAGAGAGATCGACATTCAATGACCACACCCTTTATGGAAATGTGATTTAGTGGTTTTTACCCGAGAGATATGATTAAGATAATTACTTTGTTTTTCACTTTTTTTTCTTTTTGTTATTTCGTTGTTTATTTTGTTTCATTATAGGTTCATATATGGATATACTTTCATATATATATATATATATATATATATATATATATATATATATATATATATTTGAAATTATAGATATTTTATAATTGTGTAATTCATATTGATAATGTTATCGCAAATTTAAAAGTTTCTAATTTGAAACCCATGTGAAGAGAGAGAGAACTGAATTTGTTTGTTTCTTTTTTTTTTATTTTTTGGTCAGTGACTTTTTCTTTTAATGGGTGATTATTGGTTCCCCGATAGAGGAGAGGTAGGTAAACTGGGCTACTGAGACCAGTGTGTTCGATCATGATCGATGGTTATAGGCGTGATGTTTCATTATTTGTGAGCTACTGAGCTATTTGTAGTTTATTATTATTGCAGTCTCTACATGTCCATGAGTGTTCAGATCCCCTCCTAAGCATGTTCTGCAGCGTCCAGCCATTGGTTGATAAGTCCTCTTATGCGTCCACTAAGTCTCTTCTTTCTGGAAGTACACATCTTTACTCCCATCTCTTTCATCCTGAAGAGAAAAGTGGATACATGGTTGTCGACGTTCTGTACCCTTCAAGCATCTCGGACGGCATTAATGACGTTCGCCCGATCCATTATGTTGCCGTCTTCAACTAAAGTACAGCCAGTCAACCTGTCCGCTCTTTCATTGCCCCGTACTACCGCATGTCCAGGGACGTAGACAGAGGTGATTCTCCGTATCTTTGACACCCTATGACTTGACCCACTGCCTTAGTACAGCCCGCTTCTACCTTCAGTATCAGACTCATCGAATACTTAATATACAGTCGTGTGTGTAGTCTTGTGACTCCAACCAGATGAATGCCCTGGTCACTGTCATCATTTCCATCGTTGGTGTTGTTCCAGATGAGCGCGTTGATCTCCACGTCGACTACGACTGGATTCTGTTCCCCTCTTTTCCTGTCGAGTGTGACAATACACGAGAATGTACCCATGAATGGCGTGGGAACTGATATACACTCCTCTTAACATTGTTAACTGTTATGACAAATGTAAAACTTTCTAGTAATTTTAGAAAAAAAAGATGCTTCTATAAATAATGTAATTATAATGTATGTCATGTGATGCGGCAGGACGTTTAACCGTCACTACCGTATTACTAACACCATATTCCTTATAAGCCTATCAAGGAGTTAATACTTACTGCATCACAATGATTACTAGCCTTGTTAAGACCATTCTACAGAACACAGTAACAGGCAAAATAATGTAAGGCAGACAGAGGAAGAGATGGGAGGACAACATCAGAAAGTTACAAAAGAATCATCATCCTCACCTCTCAGAGAGCAACTCTTAATTCCGAAGGTTGGAAAGAAATCAGGGAGACGTCGTAAGAAGTGTCCCAACAACTCGAAGGTTATGGGATTAATGATGAGGATGGTGAATGTTTATTTTAGTTTAGTCGAAGGGTCATCTCAACAGCACAACTGCAATTCCTTAGTGCTCAGATCCCCTCCTCTACATATTTTCCGCATGAAACACGCTCGCCACATACTAGCAAAAACATTGACGATGGCTGCAGAAACACGCTCGCCACACACTAGCGAAAACATTGAAGATGGCTGCAGAAACACGCTCGCCACATACTAGCAAAAACATTGACGATGGCTGCAGAAACACGTTCGCCACACACTAGCAAAAACATTGACGATGGCTGCAGAAACACGCTCGCCACACACTAGCGAAAAAATTGAAGATGGCTGCAGAAACACACACTAGCGAAAACATTGAAGATGGCTGCAGAAACACGCTCGCCACAAACTAGCGAAAACATTGAAGATGGCTGCAGAAACACGCTCGCCACACACTAGCGAAAACATTGAAGATGGCTGCAGAAACACGCTCGCCACACACTAGCGAAAACATTGACGATGGCTGCAGAAACACGAGCTCCGTAGCACAGACGAGGACCTTGTCCAAATTCTCCAAATCTCTTACAACTAGCAATGATGATTGTCTTTATTGCTAATCTTTTCTTATACAGCAACGTTTTGTTTGTTTAAATGAGAATTGTTTTCATAAGTGGAATCGTCCTTCTAGTAATCGCAATTATCCAATTAAGATCAGAAGGTACAAGAATAGAATTTCTTGATTCACGTTTACGCCATGGTTTCCTTTAATAGAAAAATCGATTATCTTTCCCTATAATTATTATCTTAAGACGCGGCGACGAATACAATCGTCTTATCCTACTGAATTGATATATTTTGTATCAACTAATGTGGTCTCAGGAATTACGTAATATCCCAAAAATGATTATCAGTAATGTGCTCTTCGAAGGAAAAAGAATCTAGTGTGTGGTTTAAGAAGAACTCGTTAAAGGAGAAGAAAATGTGCGCTTTTGACATCACAACAGAAGTATTTTTTTTAAAGGCACTGAGTAAGACATGCTATCAGCATGCCCGCTAAACCTAGAGCGAGAGTAGAGAGTATTTTCACGCCTCGTTCTAGATGCAAGATAAGAGCAAGACTAAAAGAGGAATGGCAAAGAACGGTTCATTTAAAAAAATAAATAAATGAAAACTGATGCAACTAGAGCGGGCTTAAAACAAGAATGGCTCAAGCCAGAAAGCATTAGTGACATTCTGGTGGTGAAATGATGTACCCGAAAGCATAAAGAGGACGAGTTAGATGGTCGAAATAAAATATGGGCTTTAACAAAGCATTCCCATGGCGTGACAAGTAAAAGATAAAAAGGGATAAAAGAAATAAAAAATATGTCTAGTTACGGCTT
This sequence comes from Megaustenia siamemsis, assembly GCA_032433765.1. Taxonomy (NCBI): domain Eukaryota; kingdom Metazoa; phylum Mollusca; class Gastropoda; order Stylommatophora; family Ariophantidae; genus Megaustenia; species Megaustenia siamemsis. The sequence goes on along the minus strand of JAVIAB010000092.1, from coordinate 65,280,230 downwards.
TACAGTGAAGGAAGCGAGCAGAGACTTGACACCGTTATTCTCATCATTGCCGGATTTACCGCAGCAAAGCATATTTTTATGTCTGTCCCATCGCGTGACGGGCAACTTTGACTCTCTTATTCATTATTTGTAAACGGTTGTTGCTGAGTGTGATGTATATGTGATATGTGTGCACGAGCGCACACATGCGTGGGTTTGTAGGACAAAGTAGGTATAATGGATTTCTTTCAATTACAAAATTATCAGCTTTTTAGCTTTACAATTTGTTCAAACTCTCTCATCATCATCATCATTATCATCAAGTACCGGGCCTTGCTGGCGTAGGTGATCATGTCTCTCCACAACTTTCGATCTCGACAGTTATTTATCATTTCTGTTGTTGACCTTCTGCCAAGCCATTCTCTTAAGCTGCCTGGTATTTTTTCTCTTTGCTTCCCTCTATCTCTTCGTCCCTCAATTTTTCCAGTTGTTCCAATATATTCCAGTTGTTCTCTTCTCATCGAACTCTCCCATTCACACTATAAAATAAAATAGTGCCAAATTCATGAATTTTTGTTTTAACCTTGCAAAATAAAAACACAATTATTGCACAAAAAAATAAATGTGACACCAGACTTGTCGATTAGTGAATGTGTATTCAGTTCCAGTTTCACGCTGAACAGTTGTGCTAGCCCAAACAAAGTATATTAATTGCATCCATCTTATAGCTATCAATTGGTTCTTTATACCCGTCGCGTACCACATGCAAAGTAAACATTCAAATCCAACCACAGATTTTCGTATTTTAATGTTGTTATAATGTGTATAATGTGTATAATGTGTATAATGTGTATAATGTGTATAATGTGTATAATGTGTATAATGTGTATAATGTGCACACGTTTGTTTTGTCTCTCTTCAACGTTAATATATGAAAACATTGGTTATGTGTGCACTACCTTTTCTGTTATCATAAAAAAAAAATAATAATATGTGTCTGTTGCAGCACACACGTCTAGTTTAGATTAATGGCAACGTTTTCTATGGATATCAGTGAATTGTTGACATTTCATTTATAAATATTTCGATGCATCTACGTAAATATAGCAATTGTGACCACTGTCATCTATTTTCTTCTTATCTGTAATATACTAAGTGATGAGACAAACTGCAGAAAATGTTGATACATGTTAGAATAGCTCTAAATATTTGATTATTGTGCTCTTTAGTATTTTAATACAGATGTTAATGTTGTAGAACAACATGAATGAGACATCAAGATTGACATCATTTAAACAAACTGTCTAAGTTAGATTCTTTCAACAAGGTAAATCAAATCGCCATGTGAACACAACTCACGCGCCAGGTGAACAACTCAAGCGCCAGGTAAATAATTCAATCGCCAGGTGAAAAACTCAATCACCAGGTGAACATAACTCACCGCCAGGTGAACAACTCAATCACCAGGTGAACACAACTCACGCACCAGGTGAACAATTCAATCGCCAGTTGAATAACTCAATCGCCAGGTGATAACAACTTAAGCTACAGATTAGTAATTAAAGTGCCAGGTGAATAACTCAAGCAACAGGTGAAAAACTCAAGCGCCAAGTGAACAATTCAAGCGCCAGGACAACAACTCTAGCGCTAGGTGAGCAACTCAAGGTGAAAAATTCAAGCGCCAGGTGAAGAAATCTACCGCGAGGTGAACAACTCTAACGCTAGGTGGACAACTCTAACGCTAGGTGAACAACTCAAGCGCTAGGTGAACAACTCTAACGCTAGATGAACAACTCAAGCGCTAGGTGAACACCTCTAACGCTATGTGAACAACTCTAACGCTAGGTGAACAACTCTAACGCTAGGTGAACAACTCTAACGCTAGATGAACAACTCTAAAGTTAAGTGAACAACTCTAACGCTAGGTGAACAACTCTAACGCTAGGTGAACAACTCTAACGCTAGGTGAACAACTCTAACGCTAGGTGAACAACTCTAAAGTTAAGTGAACAACTCTAACGCTAGGTGAACAACTCTAACGCTAGGTGAACAACTCTAACGCTAGGTGAACAACTCTAAAGTTAAGTGAACAACTCTAACGCTAGGTGAACAACTCTAAAGTTAAGTGAACAACTCTAACGCTAGGTGAACAACTCTAACGCTAGGTGAACAACTCTAACGCTAGGTGAACAACTCTAAAGTTAAGTGAACAACTCTAACGCTAGGTGAACAACTCTAACGCTAGGTGAACAACTCTAACGCTAGGTGAACAACTCTAACGCTAAGTGAACAACTCTAACGCTAGGTGAACAACTCTAACGCTAAGTGAACAACTCTAACGCTAGGTGAACAACTCTAAAGCTAGGTGAACACCTCTAACGCTAGGGGAACAACTCTAACGCTAGGTGAACAACTCTAACGCTAAGTGAACAACTCTAACGCTAGGTGAACAACTCAAGCGCTAGGTTAATTAAAGCGCCTGGTGAAAAGCAATATCAACTGACCAAGACCTGGTCACAACCTCGCTAAGGGAGACAACTATCGCTGCTTGTTGATAATAACGGCATGTACTAGTATAAATGACCTAGTATTGCAGCATTTCCAGGTAAGACAGGTTCCATTTTATCACGTAAAACCTTAGAAATCAAGAAACCCAGTACAACACACCACTTACCATCTTAGATCCAAAAGCTAGACTTGTATTATCCATTTGCATTAAGACAAGACATGACAAGACAACATGGATATAACAAGACACGACAAGTCAAGACAAGGCAAGACATGACAAGATATGCCATGACATGACATGACATGACAAGACAAGGTGGGGGGGGGGGGATTACAGGATTCTCTCTCCATACATGTTCAACATCCATGCTGAGAACATCATGAGAAATGTCAGAAACCATAATAGATTTGTGAAGTTACACCGTTACACAATATATGTCAACATAGTTTCAGGACTCGGATATGCTGATGTCACAGTGCTCCTCTCAAACAGTGCAAAATGATTAAATGAGACATGTTTTGTTTTTAAAAAAATACAGTGAAGAGCAAAACCTACACCTAAACATACAGACAACTAAGACAATGTCCACTGACAAAACAAAAAGCTAATTCTAAATCATCATGAACAATGAAGAACGTGAAATTGTTACAAACTGAATATCTGGGATCTGTATAACTAATAATGGAGACTGCCAGAAAGAGATAACAAGATTAGCAATAACAACACAACAATTAAACGCCATGAAGAACATGTGGCCCATCACTAGCAATGCAGTAAGATTAAAATTACTTAAGACATATAAACATATAAAATATACATATATCGTTCCCGATAGCAACATATGATTGTGAATTATGGACAATCTCGCAAACAGCAAGATGGAAATCGATTCATTCAAAACAAAATGCTACAGAAAAATCATTCAGATACCTGAAGTTTAAACATTACAGAGAAATGGCTTATAAACATCAGTCTGCGGAGAAAATTAAAATACTATAGCCATGTCAAAAGCACAGCGGGCTGGAAAGAACAACAATGGAAATCATGGTTTCTGGAAGACGCATCGGGGCAGACCAAGAAGAAAGTGGTTTCAAAACATCAAAGAGACCTTGAACATGACAACAAACGAAGAGAGATATCTGATTAGAAATCTATTATTTTAGATGGACTGTGGTGAATGCAACGTTCTGTAAAGGACAAGCGAAAGGTAAAATATGAAAATAAGAATGGATATATGTTTAGATATAGGTTTCGCTCTTCACTGTTATCTTAACAGTCATCGATATCTCTTCTAATCCCTTGCACTGTTACCGTTTTACTAACATAGTATTGAGGCCTTCATTTTCAATTCTTCAGTAACAATACTAAAAAGAACAGGCTTATAAACACTATTCTATAGTGAATAAATACAAGTGGAACAATATTAAAACATGTAGTTGCATTTAAATATTTGTGAACTTTGTTAACCTCAGACGGAAGATGTACAACAGTGGTGAGGTGCAGAATGGCTCAGGCAAAAGCAGCTTACCAAAAAAATGAGGAAGATACTATGCAATCGATTTTTGACAATAGAAATAAGAAAAAGAGTTCTTAAATGTTATGTAGAGCCAGTCTAACATATGGATGTGAATCATGGCCAATAGGACAACAGACAAGAAAATCACTGGAGTCTGTAGAAATGTAGTTTTACTGAAGAATGTTTGAGAATACGATGGACAGTTAAGAAGAGTAATGAAAACGTTATGAAAAAGATAGCTAATTTCCAATATTAGGAAGAAACATTCATCATTTTTTTCATGTAATGAGAAGAAAACAGCTGAAATATATTGTAACAACTGGGAAAATTGAGGGACGAAGAGATAGAGGGAAGCAAAGAGAAAAAATACCAGACAGCTTAAGAGAATGGATTGGCAGAAGGTCAACAACAGAATGATAAATAACTGCCGAGATCGAAAGTTGTGGAGATACATGATCACCTACGCCAGCAAGCTCAATACTTGATGATGATGATGATGATAGATAACATTAAGATACTATGGCCACATCAAAAGACACACAGGGTTGGACATAAGAATAATGGAGCGCATGGTTGATGGGCTGTGCATGAAGGTGGTCTCAAGACACAGCAAGGAGACCTTGAGCATGATAACAGAAAAAGTGTGAGATCTGGCTGGCTAGAGAAATATTCCCTCAGACGGGCTGTGGGGAACACAACGTTCTGCATGGAACATGTGCCCTTTTGATGACTTGAAAGTTTTCAGAGCAAAATACGAGAGAAGTTGTTAAATGTGGACATTTTTCCGGTGGTCTAGATATATTACGATCCCAACCGACGGCTTCCGGATTTTTTTCTGGGAAAGTAAAAAGTAAAAGCGGCACTGGCGTAATACGGACCACATAACCCCAAAATTCATATGCCGAAGGTCTGTAAAATTTATAGTCATTAACACCATATTCCCTACACGCCACCTGGCGTGGCCGGGGGGGGGGGATTGGGTACTTTACTTTTTTTTTTTTAACTAGATATATAACTTTTAGGTGGCCAGGAGCGTTGCTTCGGAGTACAAAGGTTTAAAGTAACATATCTTTTTTTTAAACTCATTTTTTTAATGAACAGTCCACTAGTTATTGAGTTATTTGCGGGTCATCATCATTGCACTCCGAACATGTCCATAGGTGCTCAGATCCCTCTTCAGCAATTCCCTCAGTGTCCAGCGACTGACGACTCCAGTCCACTAGTAATTCTAGCCACCTATTTCTAATTACAAGAGTTCGGATTCATTCCTTGGAAAGGCTTACTTTGACGTTCAACCAGCCTGAACAGTCACGAGAATTTTAAGGAAAATAATTATAAGTGGCTTGGCGTAGTACAAATCAAAATATTGTAAAAATGCACTAGTTGTAAAGAACATGGACTCACATATTGTATTTTCTGCACATTCAAAGCGTGACAACGTTCTTTTTTCTTCGTGAGTATGTCCTGAACACTTGCAAATGAATTGAAGAAAAATCAAAAGAAAATGACATGAAGAGAGAAATTAACATGAAGGAAAAGGAAGCCACATTATATTCGACAAATTCTGAAATTATTGCTCTGAAAATAGTGACAATAGATCCGTGGAGAGAGAGAGAGAGAGAGAGAGAGAGAGAGAGAAAGAAAGAAGAAAGATCGACGAAGACAGAATAGGAGCATTCGGATCAAAGATATAACAATCCATAGTAAGTGTGAAACAATCTGCAGTACATGTAAAATAATTCATTGTATATGTAAAGTATATGAACATTCAAAGGTCGCATATATCGTTAATCTGGTGTATCCCAGGACTCTCACTTTTCTTTCTTTGTTCATATTATAAATTCTTTCCAAGGGAAGAAGTTTCATGATGGTGATCATACTACATGTTCATAACCTTTGAGTATTTATTTCTTCATATACACCACTACTGTTGTTATCTCAATATTATTGTCCTTATATAGTCATTTTTTATGTCTCCACTTCAATCCCTTTGTCACTCTAGCCTTCTTCTCAAGAATCGTATTTCCTTTGTGTTAGTTTTCATTTTTGTTATACTTAATTATTAATTTTATTTGCTTCAATTTTTATCTTATAGTAATTTTGTATTTTTATTTTCCAAATCATTTAATTATTACTTCGTGTATATAGGTCACATTTTACACCAACCTAAAAAATTAGTACCATTCATTTATTTCTTTTGTTTGACTAAAAATTGATTTATATATATATATATATATATATATATATATATATATATATATTAATTAAGTGATTAAATACAATATAAAGAATGACGACATCGCTTATTCCGTTCAAACAAAGAAAAAAAAGTGTTATATTTAATTTAACAATGTATTCCTTTGTTTCAATAGAGCTTCGTATTCCTTAGAGAATCAACATATTTTTTGAAAAATTAAAAATAACACAAGAAATAGAATCCCTCAGAATGCTATTCAAATACAATCTTAATAACAATATGTGCACAAGGATTTTTGTGGCTATCTCGTGCTTGAAAGCGTTGGCGCTAATCGAATGTGTCCTCACGTTTTTGGAGTTACTTCAAGAACGACAATGCACAGCCTGGTTAATTATTTAGAAATCCGGATCATTTCAAAAACTTCCGAAGAAAGAGCTCTATAACGCCCGCGAATTTTGTATTTTTATGGTTGGTAATGGTGTAAATTTAATTTAAAATTATGTTTTCTTCTCCGTTTATATAATCTTGGTATTTTTAAAAAGTAAACTTGATATTTTTCTCCTCCTCGTACAAATTGTGAGTCCACTGTATGTACACATTCTATGAGATGAAGTTTTCTTGTTTGCTTTTCATTCTATAATATGGAGGCAAAGGCATGCCTCCCAGCACCAGAGCTGGAAGTTGTCAGCGATCCACAGCTGATGGCTTGCGCCAGGATCGGTGAACCAGAACCATCCAGACCCTGCTCCACCTCTCCGTGGTGCTTCTAGTAACAGACTAAACTGTCTAGTCTGGCCAAGCGAGTAGGGATCGAAGAAGGAAGACAATCCGGTACTCAAATATGCCATGCTGAAGTCGAATGTGTTGGGCCGAAACGCGCAAATATCACAGTTATACTGTAAACCCCAACACAACGCAGACACGCCTACTTAACGTCCTTTTAAGGGCGGATGATGACGAGGTACACTCCTTAAGTCATCGGTCGAACGCAAGCAAGCATTCTATAATATTTACGCCTTACTGTATGTTTACTTTATATATATATTAGATCTTGGGATGACAAATCATAATGTAATGATTATAACAATTAACTTCGAATAGAAATGACATTTTGTTGTGTTTACAGTTGGCACGAGGCTTTATCAAACTACATGAAGATACGTGAAATGATAAACTTAGTGGGCGTATAAGAAGACTTATCAACCAACACAGAACTGAAGTCGTCAGTCGCTGGACACTGTGGGACTTGCTGAGGAGGGGATCTGAGCACTTATGGACATGTTCGGAGTGCAGTGATGATGACCCGCAAATAACCCAATAACCCAAGTGATACTTGTTTTTCAGTGAATGCTTTTTATTATGATTTTCATATTAGCAAATCCATAACCATGCAGTTTCATACAACACGGGTAAACGTCTTGTTAGGCAGGAACTATTTAAACATAAAAGGTTGATTTTGTTTGTTGCATTTGTTGAAAATATTGTTGTACATTCTTACATTTGGACTTGTTGCTAGTTGCCATGGAAACGAGTGATGAATTCTACTTAGAAAAACTTATTTAACGTGAGTTTCCCCCCCCCCCCCCTGAGTGTGGTCGAAAGTGAGTATTTAATCATGACAGATTAAACTATAGAGTAGCTGTTTGTTAAAAGAATATATCTGGCAGGATCTGCTGAAATTTAATAATTTATTTCTTGCCTCAATCCGTTTGTCAACATGACAAAACCCGCATATTATTATTGCTATTATTATTTTATTGTATGAATTTGTAGGAAATGTGCTTGAAAGTGCATTTCTAAATGCACATTTACAGGTTTCGTGTGTTAGTTTTATTTACGTACAGTTCAACCTTGAAGCTTTTCAATGCACCGGAACAAACTTCACAGAGTTAAGCTTACGTTTCTCGTGATCAATTCTATATAATTAACTCTTCAGGTTTCTAATACGAATATCTGGGATATGGATCTGTTACACCATAAATTAAAGCCTATTTTCGACAAAGAAAATATGTAAACTGAATTAAGATTAGGCTACAGACGTGAGCATGAAGATGTTTACAACCTGATTTTATTTTCTCTTAGACGTTTGCTATGGTCCAAATGTTATGGCTTTCTGTAATTTATTTAATACAGAAATTATATTCTTCCTGTAATTTATTTACTACAGGCAATTTGTTTTAATATAGAAATTATATTCTTTCTGTAATTTATTTACTACAGGCAATTTGTGTTAATATAGAAATTATATTCTTTCTGTAATTTATTTACTACTGGCAGTTTGTTTTAATATAGAAATTATATTCTTTCTGTAATTTATTTACTACAGGCAATTTGTTTTAATATAGAAATTATATTCTTTCTGTAATTTATTTACTACAGGCAATTTGTTTTAATATAGAAATTATATTCTTTCTGCAATTTATTTACTACAGGCAATTTGTTTTAATATAGAAATTATATTCTTTCCGTAATTTATTTACTACAGGCAGTTTGTTTTAATATAGATATTATATTCTTTCTGTAATTTATTTACTACAGGCTTTTTGTTTTTAATACAGAAATTATGATCTTTTTATAATTTATTTAATAAGAAATTATATTCTTTCTGTAAATTATTCACTACAGCCAATTTGTTTTAATACAGAAATTATGTTCTTTCTGTAATTTATTTAATACAGACAATATGTGCATTTAATACAGATATAATGTTCTTTATTTAATACCGATAATAGATTTTTTCTGTAATTAATTTAATGCAGACAAAATGTGTATTTAATTCAGGCAATGTGTTCTGTCTGTAATTTATTTAATACAGACAATATATGTATTTATTACAGACAATGTATTCATTCTGTAATTTATTTAATGAAGCCATTATGTTCTTTCTGTAGTTTCGTGAATTGCAGGCATTATCTTCTTTCTGTAATTTATTTTGTACAGACAACATGCTTTGTTAAATAATTGGTTGAGGACTGCATGACACTTTGCTACTTACAATTAGTATATTTTACCGGACACCCGGTGCTGGTTTGATCTGCTCAAAAACATGGAAAACAAGAAAAGAGCTTTCGTAGAAAAGAAAAACATACAAGAAAATGTGTGCACTAGACAAAAAATATACACCGTTTATGTAATTAGATGCTACGTTTGGTGAGGGTGAGAGTGATGGATACCATATATATATATTTTTTTAAAGTTATTAAAAGAAATATTTCTGAAACCGACCAAATAAATGACTGGACAGATTTTTGTTTTGGAATTAGCAAAAATTGTCAGTCACAAAAATTAAAATAAAAACACCGAAGAAAAATTGAAATATACAACAATTGAGAAGGCATTGTAAAAATCACGAGAGAGTTAGAATAAGGCAGTGTAACAACCACAAGAGAGTTCAAATAAGGCAGTGTAACAATCACGAGAGAGTTAGAATAAGGCAGTGTAACAATCACGAGAGAGTTAGAATAAGGCAGTGTAACAATCACGAGAGAGTTAGAATAAGACAGTGTAACAATCACGAGAGTGTTAGAATAAGACAGTGTAACAATCACGAGAGAGTTAGAATAAGGCAGTGTAACAATCACGAGAGTGTTAGAATAAGACAGTGTAACAATCACGAGAGTGTTAGAATCAGGCAGTGTAACAATCACGAGAGTGTTAGAATAAGACAGTGTAACAATCACGAGAGTGTTAGAATAAGGCAGTGTAACAATCATGAGAGTGTTAGAATAAGACAGTGTAACAATCACGAGAGTGTTAGAATAAGGCAGTGTAACAATCACGAGAGTGTTAGAATAAGACAGTGTAACAATCACGAGAGAGTTAAAATAAGGCAGTGTAACAATCACGAGAAAGTTAAAATAAAGCGGTGTAACATTCACGAAAGAGTTAAATAAGGCGGTTTAACAATCATGAGAGAGTTAAAATAAGGCGGTGTAACAATCACGATAGAGTTAAAATAAGGCAGTGTAACAATCACGAGAGAGTTAGAATAAGGCAGTGTAACAATCACGAGAGAGTTAGAATAAGGCAGTGTAACAATTACGAGAGAGTTAAAATAAGAGCAGTGTAACAATCACGAGAGAGAATAAGGCAGTGTAACAATCACGAGAGAGTTAGAATAAGGCAGTGTAACAATCACGTGGAAGTTAGAATTATAGCAGTGAATGTATAGATAGAAGTGAAGGGTCGTTAGTTGTGGCAACGACCAGCACATGTTGGGAGCGAGTTGTATAGCAGGGGAAATAGTATGACCGCGAGTTGTATAGCAGGGGAAATAGTATGACCGCGAGTTGTATAGCAGGGGAAATAGTATGACTGAGAATTGCACACTAAGAGATGTAGAATTGGGAAGAAAAGATTAGGCACTGAAGTATACTGAAGAAGAAATGACGAAATGGGAATCCATGACGGAATCTGTATGACGTGGAGATAGAAACGGTTGTTAGGAGATTAAGAAGAAAATTCAGTTAGGCATTGACAGCCGAAGAGAGAGGATGTACAGATATATACAAGTTGAAATTTAGCGGTCATAGAGTTAGACATTGGCGGCCGGGGAGAGAGGATGTACAGATATATACAATTTGAAATTTAGCGGGTCATAGAGTTAGACATTGGCGGCCGGGGAGAGAGGATGTACAGATATTTACAAGTTGAAATTTAGCGGTCATAGAGTTAGACATTGGCGGCCGGGGAGAGAGAATGTACAGATATATGCAGGTTGAAATTTGGCGGTCATAGAGTTAGACATTGGACGTCAAAGAGAGAGGATGTACAGACATAGTCAAGTTGAAGATTAGTGGTCATAAAGTTAGACATAACCAGCCGAAGAGAGAGGATGTACAGACATAGTCAAGTTGAGGATTAGCGGTCATAAAGTTAGACAATGGCAGCCGAAGAGTGAGGATGTACAGATATATACCAGTTGAAATTTAGCGGTCATAGAGTTAGACATTGGACGTCGAAGAGAGAGGATGTACAGACATCGGTCATAAATGAAGTTTAGCGGTCATAGAGTTGGACATTGGACGTCGAAGAGAGAGGATGTACAGACATAGTCAAGTTAAAGATTAGCGGTCATAGAGTTGGACATTTGACGTCGAAGAGAGAGGATGTACAGACATAGTCAAGTTAAAGATTAGCGGTCATAGAGTTGGACATTGGACGTCGAAGAGAGAGGATGTACAGACATAGTCAAGTTAAAGATTAGCGGTCATAAAGTTGGACATCGGACGTCGAAGAGAGAGGATGTGAAGATGAAACACAACGGACGAAGTTATCACTTGGAGATCATCGGCCGAAGAGAAAAGAAGTAGAGATGAAACACAACAGACGAAGTAGAGCCTGACGGCAGAAGAGAGAAGACAGACAGAGCCATAGATTGGCAACCGAAGGAAGCACAGAAATAGAAACAGAGATAGTAGATATAGAGATAGTCACAATGGGAATCCAAGCGAAGTAGTATTGGAGGCTCAAGAGCGACAGAATGGACAGTTAGAGATTAGCAGATGAACCAAAAGAATACGGTGTAAACAGGCCGATAGATACGGATAGATAGATTAGGGTGGTGCGTTCGATGGGAACGTACCAAAGTAGGATAACGGCCACAAAATAGTAAAATAGATTAGTTGTAGGGACGAGAGAATGAGATAGGGAGAATAGATAATGCTAATAGCATGCGTGTGGTTTGCAATTGGGAATGACCGCATTGTACACGAGATGTGAATAGAAAGGAAATAAAAAGAAAAAGGCAGCCAATGTATAAGAGTCAGTCTTCAGTCATTCATCATTCAAGGTTTGTCGGCTTCAAAGAGAACGTCTAACTAAATAACACCTACAAGAATAAGGCAGTGTAACAATCACGAGAGAGTTAGAATAAGGCGGTGTAACAATCACGAGAGAGTTAGAATAAGGCAGTGTAACAATCACGAGAGAGTTAGAATAAGGCAGTGTAACAATCACAAGAGAGTTAGAATAAGGCAGTGTAACAATCACGTGGAAGTTAGAATAAGGCAGTGTAACAATCACGAGAGAGTTAGAATAAGGCAGTGTAACAATCATGAGAGAGTTAAAATAAGGCAGTGTAACAATCACGAGAGAGTTAGAATAAGGCAGTGTAACAATCACGAGACAGTTAGAATAAGGCAGTGTAACAATCACGTGGAAGTTAGAATAAGGCAGTGTAACAATGACGAGAGTTAGAATAAGGCAGTGTAACAGTTGAGAAGGATCTACTCGAAGAAGACTAGACGAATATAGGTAATAAAGCTTGGTTGGTTCGTTTTTGATACAGACTTTGACCCTCGAGTCAGAACTATAGTTTATCGGCATATTCCATGCAGCTGTGGTTGATAAGGAAGAAGAATCCCGTATTTAGTTAGTTATTGAGTTATTTGCGTGTCATCATCATTGCACTCCGAACATGTCCATAGGTGCTCAGATCCCCTTCTCAGCAATTCCCTCAGTGTCCAGCGACTGACGACTCCAGTTCTATGTTGGTTGATAAGACTTCTTACACGGCCACTAAGTGTCTCATTTCTGGCTGTGCCCAACTTAACTCCAATTTCCATCATCCTAAGAAGTGACGTAGATCTGTGTTTGTCGAAGTCATGCGCTCTTCCCACATCTCGGAGGGCATTGATGATGTCCGCCCGATCCATTGGTTGCCCGTCCTCAACGACAGCGCAGCTAGCCAACCTGTCCACTCTTTCATTTCCCCGTACTCCAGCATGTCCAGGGACATAGACAAAGGTGACCTTACGTATTTTGGATTTCTGCAATGACTCTACCCATTGCATGCGTACATAGCCCACCTCCACTTTTTTATCATGCTCATCGAATCACTCAGTATACATGCGTGGGTGCAGTCTTGTGACTCTAACCATTTGAATGCCTTCGTCACTGCCATCGCCTCCATTGTCATGCTACTCGTGGTCACGACGTATGCACCACTGTCTTCGTAGACTATTCTGCCTGCCGAGCGTGCTGTAAATGCCCATGCACTTCTTTGGTGTCGTCTTACAGATCCGTCTGTATAGATGACTGCATCTTTCTCATCGGTGTTATCGCAGATAAGACCGTTGACCTCAGCATAAACCGCGACCGGGTTCTGTTCCCTACTTTTCCTATCGAGTGTGACAATACACGAGAAAGTCCCCTTGAATGATGTAGGCACCGGTATCCACTCCTCACCAACGCTGATATTGGTAAGCTCACAGACCTGTTTGATGACATCTTCTGCTTGGCCCACCCATGATTTGCCTCTTTTTAGCCTATCACGTTTCTCTGTGTTGAGCACGTGGTGCAATGGATGCTCTGTATCTGTACTAATCTTCAGGTATGCTCGTACTCTCCAGATCTTGATTCTGTCATCCATGGTTGGAAAGTCAAGAAGATACCTCATTGCTACACAGTGAGTGTCCCTCGTACATCCCAGGATAATGCGCATGGCTTCATTTTGTATTTTCACAGTGACAGTAAGAATTGCCAGGGCATATTCGATAGGTGCGAGGACTAATCCCTGGAACAGAAGAGTAAGTTCTCTGCTCGATGTTGGCAGCTGCCATGACCTTCAAGACGGCTAATCCTTTGCGGGATTTTGTTATCACATGGTCGACGTGGTCCCGAAAACACAGGCTGCCAACATTTTTTGCATATATATTGCATAATTTAGTTAGTATCATGTTGAAAAAATATTCTAAAAGCAATATTCCAAAATATGTATTAAAGTAAAGTTATTGTTCCCTCCACGCCATCCTAGATATTAATGATAACATTTGTTTTCCATGAATACAATACATTTTTGATTGATGTGGTCAGTATCACACAAGGTCGCCTTTGCCTGCCAGACAAATTTCTGCTGTCTTTTCTTAGAGCCTGGGTGGTCCGAAACCGTGTGTGTCTGAAAGTAACCCGGACCCTTCTGATGAAGAAGCGAGTACACTAACCACTTAGCCAGTATGCTTCAAAAACTTAAAAAATGTATACATGACAATATAATTCAAACAAAGATTCTTGACAATTTCAATCAAATATGTGATCGTTAAAAACAACGGTTCTAGGTAACATGATTGAAACATGTGGTAGGTTGAAAGCAAGGATGTTGTACAAAGCGTCACCGCTTTGGGTGTCGAGGAAGATACAAAGTTATGGTTCTTGGCAGCCTCAGTCACTGGCACTTGATGATGTCACTCCAATACAGTGTGTGTCTCTCACGAGTTCTGTCTTGTTATGTGTATGTCCTGTGTGATATTGAACCATTAAACTTATTCTTATGATGGGCAGCTATTTTTAAGCATAAATATTACTCAAAATTGATTGAATGCCAACTCCTCCTATAACCTCGTTTATTTTTTTTATTTTGACTGTTCTGGTCCCTCCAAGAGATTTTCTAAACGATATTATTTTTTTCTATGTGAATAACTTTCTCTTATGATTTGTTGCGAATAACCATGTTTGCTACTGGTAACATAGACTGGGATATTCTTTTTATAAGATGTTTGTTTGCCCTGATAGGCACAGTCTTGTGTTGCAGGAGAGGGTCTAGCTGTCCAAATAGTCAGTTTGCCTTACTGCACTGAATTGTTAATTTCTTTATCCATTTCGCCAAATATGTATAGTGGTGTTCCTAGATACTTCAACGCACTGTGTTCTGTGTTCTCTATTGATACATTTACTCCTTGCTTCTCTCTCCCCATTGCGATCATTTTGATTTTCTTTTCCGTGTTCATTCATTCCCTGTTTTCTTGTTGTTTACACTCTTGAGTCATAGACATGAAATGTTGCAATTTCTCAGGTTTGTCTGCTATCGAGTTACCCTACTGAGAGTAGTTCATTGAAACTATTATATTTTGATGTTGGTGCCAGGCATATTTGCTTGTAGATGTAGGTAATGAACAAGAATTATGATGAGACACATCCCAGCCTTACACCGGACATTACAGTGAATGGGTCTGATGTTGGTTAATTTGTTAATAACACTTTTGAAATCACAGACTTACTACGTATTGAGTTCTACGTTACTACCACTTCCGCTGAATGCTTTCACTCCAAACACAAATAGGTTCCTATCATAGTATGTGTTCTTTTTCATGATCTGCCTAAATGTAAAATTGCACCTATGCAGCTTGTCATCTTGGCATTCTTTTTTCGTACGTGAATCAGAATTGATGTGCTTCGATACTGTAAGTATAACTTTATGTATGAAAGGTTATTTCTTCGTCTTATGAAGGTGTGCTCTGTACGCATGCAATGGGTAGAGTCGTTGCAGAAATCCAAAATACGTAAGGTCACCTTTGTCTATGTCCCTGGACATGTGGGAGTACGGTGAAATGAACGAGTAGACAGGTTGGCTAGTTGTGCTGTCGTTGAGGACAGGCAACCAATGGAACGACGGACATCACAAATGCCCTCCGAGATGTGGGAAGAGCACAGGACTTCGACAAACACAGATTCACGTCACTTCTTCGGATGATGGAAATGGGAGTTAAGATGGGCACAGCCAGAAATGAAAAACTTTAGTGGCCGTGTAAGAAGACTTATCAACCAACATAGAACTGACAGTTTAAGTGATTCGATTGTCCCATATAGTTTCTCTTCCAGGGAGGTGGGTGTTGACCGCATTGTCCTTCTCGGGACTGTGTAATCGGGGCAATACTGTCCACCAATAGCTTGGGGTGGACCCCGTCGTGGCATGTGGCCCAGCATTCCACCTGCCTGAGGTGACTCCACAGACAGAACACCATAATTAGTCTGTCAGATCCATTCTAATTGAATACCTATTAGAACGTTGCACTGTGTTCTGCGCCAGTGGCCCAGTGCATCCGATTTCTTCCATAATTTTATTTAGGTTTGCTTTCCTTAGCCTTTGATTGTCCTCAATCTTCCTGCAAGGCAGCAGATTGTCTTTTCTGTACGGGAATTCTGCCCTTAGATGGTCGGCCCTTCCAGGTTTACGAGGCCCAAGATTGATGTAGATATTATCCGAACATTTGTAATACAGCTGGTCATCGAACCATCACACATCAAACCCTGATGTGCTCGATTTGTAACATTGTGCAAGTTTGAAATGAAAAGCACTGCTGAAAAATACAATACCACAAAAGGCTGAACAATCTCTAAACTCAAACTCAAACAAGCGTCCATCTTGGTTCGTCCCATGACGTCAATCCTCCTAATATGATATATATGGTTCTTACTTATGCTTATGGTAACAAACGGTTATGTTGTATTGAGAAGCCTCTTGACGTATTTTCTCCATTTTTCTTTTACTTCAAGTGGATCTAATAGTGAGCTCAATTACTACACATTCATTGATTGTGGGGTTGTAGTTCAACATCATCATTGAGTGTCGTCTCTGCATCGCAGGTTGGCTTCCATGGAGTGCCATTCTGCTCTGTCTCTTGCATTGATGGAGCAGGTTGTCATAGACCGACTTGTCCATCTTTTAATGTTATTTGCTCATGTTAGTTTTGATCTGCCTTTGCCTCTTTTACCTTGCATTTTTCCGTTCCAAGATTATATTTTATAGGCTGTTGTGTATTTAAACATGCCCCAACAGTCTCATTTGTCTTCTTTGAGATGGTTTAGTAGTTATCTTTTCATTTTTAGTTGTTTTAAGACTTTATCGTTTGTTTTCTTTCTTTTGCATCCCATTCTTCCTATTCTTCTATAAATCCACGTTTCACAGGCTTCCATTTTTTGTTCTGTTTTATTGTCTAATGTCCATGTTTCTGCACCATACAGGAATGTTGAGAAGATAAGATATTTTGCTATTCTTAGTTTTAGTCCTGGTGTTATTTCTTTTGAAGTTAATATATCTTATTTTCATGACAGTAAAATTACTTTTTGTCATTCCTATTCTTTTGTTTATTTCATTTTTACATTTTCCATCACTGGTTATTGTATGTTGAAGGTAGTTGTAGCTCTGAACTGTCTCCAGGTCTATTCTTTCAATTTGATATTCACTAGTAGTTTTTAAGTATTATTTTTTTTTATGATCATAATTTTAGAATTTTAAAAATATTCATATGTAATCCAGTTCTTTATACATACTCGTATTTTTTTTTTCGTATACTTTTCCATACACCCTTGAAATATGTCCTGACGGCTGTTCTTTCCTTGTTTTACTTTCTTGATTTTCCTGTTGGTTTCTTTACGTTGTAAACTATAGTTTATAAGATCTTTTTCTCTGTTTCTAATCTTATCCTATGCTTATAAGTGTATTTTTCTTCTTTACTGGTTCGTTAATTTTCTTTAGTTAGTAATCCATTGCTTGTTGAGTTAGGTGAAGTATAATAAAAACAAAGTTATATAGATTTGAAAAAAAATAATCATCGTTAGAAGAAGTAGTATATCACATTTGATAGCAAACAGTACTCACTCGAGAAAGTAATTTGAAGATAATACGCTTTCGTCTTTAGTTGATGGAATCTCAATTTAATGGCGTACATTGTTCAATATCACCATCTGATAGCGTAGTCTGACAATAAAAATATAAGCTTTCACTACCAGCTGCCGTGATCTCAAACCAATAGAGTATGTCATCATCATTACATGAGGTTGCTGTCAGTCATCAATACACATTAATAGCACATATTGTGTTTGCTGTAATAAATGATACATGAATTATCACCTGAGAAATTGCAACATTTCATGTCCATGAATCAAAAGTGTAATAAGAAAAAAAAAACACTTTTGTGAATCAACACAAAAAAGCAAAAAAAAAATAGCCATCGAAATGGGGAAAGAGAAGCAAAGAATAAATATATCAGTAGAGAACACTATAATAGAGTGCATCATTTGTGAGTGTCAAACTGTAAAGATTCCCTCTACAACACAAGGCGTATTGAGATACTATGTTAGTTTTCATAATTTTCAATGGCCATAGGCTCATATTATAGATAATGTGGTTGGTCACACGCAGCCGATACCTTCCTAGAAAAAAATCTATGGTACCCATTTTCACAGACTGGGTGTATCCTGAGTTGCATCGATCAAATCACCACATCTAGGAATTGAACTATGTCATAGTGGGCGGTAGCGAGTGTACTAATCGCTCATGTACTTTTGCTTCGACATTTGAGAGGATGTGTAGTAACTAAGATGGTCTTATTTATAACTATCTCTGCAACTTTCAGACAAAGTATTTCCAGTTTAACGAATAATGTTTCCATCAAGACACCGAGCCTTAACACAGACATGCAATGAAAACTCCAACCACTTGAAATATTATTATCTTTGTCACAAGATTCCGTATATAACTCACTTGTATATATTATAATAGTTAAAACAGAGTCCTCAACACAAAATACATTGGTCCCCAAGATCTTACCATCAATCGTAGCCTCCGTCAGTCATAGCTGACTATGGATTTTGCAGCACATCTAGAAAATGTTATTTTTAAAAAATCTTCTTTTACCGTGTATTCTCTTTTTTTCTATGAGTCTGTCTGTTTCTTGCTTGAGTTTTAGCTTTTGAGTGTACTTACAAAGATTGCGATCTGCAACTATGCTTGTCCCTGACTGTGTATGTTCTTCATGTCACGTGTACACACGTCTATAAATCGGAGTTTATTTCTTCAATTAAAGGCTTTCTTTCATTATTGTCAGATAATCTTCTTGAAATTTGGCAAAACAGAGCTAAGAAACATGCACATCCACTTATACGGGACTGGACAAACACATTGAATAAGATTAGACTGTTGTTTATTATATTTAAACATCTTCACTTTGGCAACAACAACAAAATTAACTACTTTGACAACGAATTATTGTAATTAAACATATTATGAATACAAGAATATGTGTTTAATGTTGGAATCATGCGTCAATTCACTCAAAACAGTGATTTCATGTAATAAATAAATAAGTGCATTTTGTAATGAGTAACTTCTTACATCAGAATAGCAATTTTAAGAAATAATAGAGAAGGATATTTTTGTAGGCAGATCTATTGATCTCTCTCTCTCTTTCTCTAATTCTCTCTCACTCTCTCTCTCTCTCTGGCTCTCTCTATCTTCCACCTCTCAGTCTACATGGCTTTATTCATTTTATCTAACATAATATCTGTACTCTACTTTTATCTCATTTTCTCGCCTCCCTTCCTTCTTTCTAGCTCTTTCTATCTGTGATCATTTTCCTGTCCAAAAATGTCTTGACTTTCTTTCTAAACAGATTCAAATAATTTATAGCGTTTCTCTTTCTCTGACTCAAATATTCTCTCAGCTATAAACATAATAATCTCTTTCTCTGACTCAAATATTCTCTCAGCTATAAACATAATAATCTCTTTCTCTGACTCAAATATTCTCTCAGCTATAAACATAATAATCTCTTTCTTATCATCTTCTCATTTTAAAAATCCATCTCTCGCTTTTTCTCTATCTTTAACACTCATCTACCTCATACCTTATTCCTCCTACTTCGCCCTTTATTTTACACTGAGTTTCTTTGGCCAATCATCTCCTAGCTTTTGTGTTTTCTTTTTTCTTTGCATGTGCCTTACTTGTCTTATTTATTAATCTTTCTCTTAATGTATTCGTACTTTTTCACCTGTCACATTATATCTCTCCGAGCTTCTTTAGTTAGTAATCTCTATCTTTCTCTGCTGGCCACATTTAAATATTTATTTTTATTCAATTTTATCTCCCAACGTGTTATTTCAATTCGTTACACCTCACCCAACACCCTCTCTCTGTGACAAACATAAATAGATCAACTGTAGAACACAACAGAGGTGAGATGCAGAATGACTCAGGCAAAAAATGAGGAAGATACTGTGCGATAAATTGTTGACATAGAAACAAGAAAAAGATGTGGTTTTACAGAAAAATTTTGAGAATACCATATACAGCTAAGAAGAGACATCTCTCTCTATCTCTCTCTCTGCGATCAAGACTCAATCAGAGTAGGATTCCAGACTCTGTCTCACCAGAAGAGAAATGAAAACGTTATGAAAGGAGCCAAAGCAAAAAGAAACATAATATCCAATATTAGGAAGAAACCAATTTTTTTACCATGTAATGAGTTAGGGAACAATTGGAATATATTGTAACGACTGGAAAAATTGAGGGACGAAGAGGTAGAGAAAAACAAAGAGAAAATATATGAGACAACTTAAGAGAATGGCTTGGCAGAAGGTTAACAACAGAAATGACAAATAACTGTCGAGATCGAGAGTTGTGGAGAGACATGATCACCTACGCCAGCAGACACGGTACTTGATGTTGATGATGTAGAACATATATCAGTCATTGTCCTGACTACAATCTGCCTAGCCAACCAACATAAACATTCTCTTCAAAGCACAATATCAACATCAGTGTCTTTAGTTTTTGTTTCCTTGAACAAAAATTCACATCATTCGAATTCTGTGGTGCAGAAAAAAAAAGAAACGAAGCAATCATTAATCCCTCAAATGACATGCATAGCGTTGTTCCATTTCATTTAAAGCATTATCTTCCGTTTCGCAGAACGTTCACTTGCTACTTCATTTTATTGGAAAAATAAATAAAAAGTTAAACGCTTATTGTTGTTTCGCGTGTTTGTTGGAAGTTTGTTGCTGAATGAGAAAATGATACACTGTTGAAGTGAATCGGTGACATTCAGAGCTGTACTGGGGTTTGATATACACGACTCTCTGTTGAATTTACACTAGGTGTAGTATATTATTCATTGGGTTTTCCCTGCCAATTCACAAATCATTTTTGAGTTTATCTCTGTTAATGTATAATGAGTGTTTGAGTTGTACTCACAAATGTGTGTACACACAAGTGTCACTCACAAATAATAACCGAGTTGTTCCTACTCATTCGCGTCTCATGTTTGAGTTGATCCTACTCATTCACGTCTCACGTTTAAGTTGTTCCTATTCATTCACGTCTCATTTTTTAGTTCTTCCTACTCATTCACGTCTCATATTTGAGTTGTTGCTGTTTATCCCCGTCTTTGAATTATTCTTGCTCATTCACTTTGATTGTTTCAGTTTTTCCTGCTATTCACATCTCGTGCTTGGGTTTTCCTCAAAATCTATGTCCCCTTTTTGTTTGTTTCCTGTTCATTCCAGCTTCATGTTTAGGTATTTCTGCTCATTCAATTTCACGTTTGAGTTGTTGTCCCTTCATCTAAGTCTCATGTTTGAGTTTTTCTTGTTAATAAATTTTTTTTCTGCTCATCTATCTATATATAATGTAATTTTTTCACAGCTCATTCAGATCTCTCTTTGTTAATATTATTTTCAACTTCTTTGATCCTATTTGTACTAATTCTTTCTTAATGTCAGATCTACACATTTTAGGATTCCTTATTCATCATATTAGCTCAGTGGTTAGTGAAGGACAAGAGGTAGGGTTTGATCCTGACCGACGGCTTCCGGGTTCACCCTGCCTAAATGGGTACCGGAATTTTTTAAGGGAAAGTAACCAGCACGGGCGTAATACCGACCACATTACCCCAAAAATAATGTGCCGAAGGTCTGTAAAAATTATGGTCACTAACACCATATTCCCTATACGCCACTTGGCATAACGGGGGCTCTTTACTTGCTTTTTTTAATTCATCAATTAACATGTTTATTTTAGTCTTGTTTGCATGCTCATGCCTCATTCCTTATTTATATAATAGTGTAATAATAGGTGTCTCTTGACATCTTCATAGACACACAAACACATACATACACATACTCTCAGTCTAAGTAAACATACAAAGGCTTGATTGGGTGATCTTTGCGAAAGAAAGGGAATAAGAGCTCAACAAAGTTATAGCCAAGAGCCCTGAAGTTTAAAAAAAGATAGTGCGACACGTAACAATTTTGTCTTTCACAAAACCAGCTGCTGAAGTCGACTACTTTGCCATGTCATTCGCCTACATCAAATTAGATATACATCAGCAAGAGCAAATGAAGCTACGCAACTACACTCCGCCGAGTTATTTTTTTTTCTAGAGGGAAGAGACCTCTCTTGATTAGTTAAAACATAATATATTTATGACACATTTCAAGCAGACTTGGCTCGGTTTGGTCTCAACAATTATATACAGTACTTTACAATGTAGTCTCTATTGGCGCACAGAGCTACAACAGTAACCGAATAGTTTCCATGCTAATAAGGAATGTTTGTGTTTAAAGAAACAGTTTTTTATACTTCCAAAAAAAAAAATCGAAATCAACAGAGACAAAACAGACGTCTTGACAATTTTGGATCATAAAGCAAAGAGTAAATATATATAAAAAGCGTTTCATATATATATATATATATTTATATATATATATATATATATATATATATATATATATATATATATATATATCGGACATTTGTATATATCAGGTAGTAGAGTTAACGTATTCGGGAAAAACATTCTCCGAAAATGGCAAAATAGATAAAGACATTAACATTAAGTGCAGTAGAAAAGCAAAGCAAGTATTGAGAAAGATAGCCGCTCTCTTACAACACAATACTATGCCAATCAGCACAAAGAAAAGTGTGTGAAGCATATTTATCTTAACTCGATGTTATCAGTGTTAAACAGGCACAGAAAAGACAGTTTGTCTTCATATAAATGAGATGTTTGAATGAAAACCAGTAATAGTAACTAGGAGAGACAAAATCATGAAAGATTTTTGTAAGAGAGAAAGTAGGCATAGAACTCTTTTTGAGTTATGTGCAAAGATAACACATACAATGGTTTGCTCACATGGAGAGAGTGTCTAATGATTCCACACCATACAGAGCTTAAACCAAAAAAAAAAAAAAGAAAGGGACATGGAGCTCGAGGTAGACCCAGATTAAGTTGCAGTGAAAACATCAGAGAAACTCTAGAATGGCAATTGTCATATTGTTGCGGCTGATATATTAGCAAGAACCATAACTTTGGGTCTCCAACAACACCCGAAGACAAAAAAAGGAAGATGGCGAGAAGAGCAAGTAGAAGAGAGATAGAGAGATAGAGAGGAAGAACTATTTTGCTTGAGATTTACAAATAGTATCTTTAATGAACATAGTGGCGTTCATGCATTCGAGAAACCGCTGCTGTTGTGTAGTTAGGAGCATTTGCTACTCACTCCAGGGATTTTTGTTCAATTCTCACATACTGTGTTTATTTTTAATTGTTTTTCCATTGACATGGCTACAGGGTTCACCCTGTCTCTGAAAAAGGGTACAAGAGATACTTTTGTCTTGAAAAGTATGGCGGCTTGGCGTGAAACTTACCACATGAGTCATAAATTGTGAAGTTAGCCATTGAAACATATGGACACTAACAACACATTTTCATATACACCGTAATGCATAGAGACAACCGTTGCATACTTGACACACAGTCGAAGTGACACAATAAATGATATCCCTTTCTTTCTTCTTGCCCAGTAACTATCAGAGTTGTTGAAGTGATATAGTACGGGAACCAGCTTCATCCATTCCCTCTTATTACAATATTTTCTTCTAACATTCTTAAAACACAGTGTCCTTTTTCTTATATTTTCTGATATTTTCTTGCCTGCCATGCTCTGTTCACCAGTTTCACTGCGGAATTGTTTCTTCCACAAAATCGGATACTCTTGACATATGCGGTCAAGCCACAGCAATAAACTTCACCACGATGAGCATACAATGTTCCTGGTAACTTAAGTGTTGGCTGATCGTTTTTCAGAACCTCTGCATTTGTAACATGGCCCCGCTTAGATAGGGGTTGTGTAGACATTGTCTATAAGACATTCTTTATCATAGTTTATATTTTTGTCTGCAGCTCGACTGTGACGGACTCTTGGATCCTTAAGGAAGTAAAATAAAATTGACACATCAAGAATAAACATATGTAACCTTTCATGGCTTGTATCTATACACCAGTCCATAACAAAGAATATTAGAAGACAAAAATCTGTTTTGGTGGGGGAGAGAGAGAAATGAACTACATTGCCAATGCATGAACGGACAGAATACATTGATCTGAAATGAGCCGTTGAGAATAAAAATCGGTGGACAGACGTTCAAATGACACCAATATCAGCTTTAGATTGACTGACACGTTGATGATATGAAGTGATATTCCAGCTTCATAACATTATTTTTTGTCATTATTCTCTTTATTAGGACATAATCTCTTGAAAATGTTAATAAGCAAAAATGCCCATGACAGGAGAGATAGCAGACAGAGCTGTATGTTTGTATGCTCACGTTAAAAGAAAATATTTTGAGACTGTTGTCATATCATTACGTGTGACGTCCATGGACATTAATGATCATATCCTTCTGTGAATTCCTGTTATAGCGAATGTTGACCTCTCTCAAAATGCCAGACTTTTAATTGACAATGACAGCTGTTTAGTATTTCCTATCGTTATTTCACTTCCGTTTTTTCTTTATATTTTCTTTTTGTTGCAATATATTCAAGTGTTCATATTGCCATGATCTATATTATCAAGGACAATGTGTGTATCACTTAAGCGATTCAGACATTCACTTTATGCACTTTCTCTAATCATGACTTTTCATTAATCGAAAATTCTTTACTCAGAGCTCCGCTGCAAGAGGCAATTTGATCATCAGACGTGCACCTCATCGAACAAGTGTTCCGGCCCTTTAGCTTTTTTTGACACAAAGCGGAAGTGGTCCCAACAGGGTCATGACTCCCAGGCTTCGACCTCCTGCCGCAGCTTACTCGAAGGCTCACACAACATTCTGCATATAATAGCTATACTTAGTCTGCACAACACTTATGATTGAATCGACTGTACATAATCGGTTTGCCCAAGAATGTCTTCGCTTTAACCTGAGCACACTAAGGTCCTGTTCGTGGGGGCTGCAATCGAAATATGCTGGCTTTTCTGTGTGACTTACTTCTGGTAAGTGGTATACGCTGAGGTATCCACTAATTGAACTGCCGGTACTGCAAAGGGGGAAGGTGGAGGGTTATTGTGATCGCGCACTGTCGATGTTGTAGCTTCTTATCATCTTATCGTCAGAGTCTCGAGTATTCAAAGTATTAAAGAGTCGATGTATCTTCTTCTTTTTCTTTCCTTCCTCATCTGCCTTTCAGCGTCGAGGTGAAATATAATTTGCGGTCTTTTGCTTTTCTGTTCGCCTCTGCTGCTGATATGTTTCCTAGTGCTTCTAATATTCCATCGACCCAGCTTTTTCGTGGTCGACCCTTGGGTCTAGTGTTCTCACAACGTTTGTTGAAGGCTCGTTGTGTTGTGTTTTGTTCTTTCTGCCTTGTCACGTGGCCAAACCAATTTATCTGTTGTTTCCTTATATATTCTATGGCGGGGGGCTATTCCTAGCTTTTTTATCAGTTCTTCATTTCTGATCTTATCTCTCAGACTGTTTCCTGTCATTCGTCTAACACATTTCATCTCTGTAGAGGTTATTTTACTTATTGTTCTTGCATCTAGGGTCCAGGTCTGGCATTGGTAGCACAACGTTGGGATGGCGATTGTATCGTCAATGTATTGTTGACGTAAATGGGAGTCCGGACCTATGGATGTGTAAATGTAGGTTAATCGCCTAATTGTCTGAGCCTAGGATTATTCTTGGGTATGTCCCGTGCTTAACCACAGCCGGCACGACGCTCTTTTAACGGATTCAACAATAACTTTCATTGCTCTCTTATCATTTCCCTCTTAATTCCTAGCCTCTTTAATTTGTCGTAAAGACTGTTTCAATACATCATTGAACCATGCATGGCATTTCCAACACTCTTCAACAAAATTAACTTTCAATTAACGCTTAAATAATCTTCTTGATCTTTTATTAATTCTCCATGATCTACTTCCGTATTTCATGACAAGATGCAACATTAAAATGAACTCTTTCTTTACTTCTGTTGACAATAATAGGAAGTTCCACAAGTTCTTGCATGAGGAAGCAATATAATTCTCAGAAGTAGTACTAGTCGGCCATGTTTTTTTTGCCCATTAGATGCCGGACACTCTAGTTGGTCCTGAATAATGACGTGATGGACTAACATGGAAAGAGTTGCTTTCACTACCATCCGGTGTACGCTGACATTTGTAGATTACATACTGTTTGATACACAGCGGAATGCGCCACTGATGATTTCAAAATTCTAAATAAATTATTTTGTGGACTATTATGCACCAGAAAAACACAATAAAGTAAAGTAAATTCGAGATTATGACAGTTATTAAAACCTAATAGAAGAAAAAAAAGTAACGAGCCCCCGTCACGCCAAGTGGCGTATAGGGAATATGGTGTTAGTGACCATAAATTTAACAGACCTTCAGCACATGATTTTTGGGGTAATGTGGTCGGTATTACGCCCGTGCCGCTTTACTCTCCCAGAAAAAATCCGGTACCCATTAAAGGCTGGGTAAACCCGGAAGCCGTCGGTTGGGATCGAACCCTACCTCTTGTCCTTTGTAGTTCAGTTCACTAACCACTGAGCCATCGCGGCTCCCTTCTAAAACATAATAGCTTTTCATATTTGTGAGGAAAATAAAACTTAGATATATACACCACTAGAGGATTGATACAATAAAATACATGAAATAACCACATCAACCCATTTAAATAACCACAAAGACATTGATATATCTACCATTGGGCATTAAAAAATGCAATAATTGAAAATTGCTGTGAATTTCAAAATGATGACTAATCAATGACAATAAAAAAAAAGCTAAGTGTTAGGACGTTCTACATGGCTACTACTTCTTCACTCCATCAGGTATCTATTTGAGTGTCGAAGCAGATACAACATTGTTGTTCTTACTTTTCTGGTGGCTTCAGTCATAACTAATCGTTCTTGTACTGTCTCTTTTATAGTCCATCTTACTCTCGGTCTGCCTTTTGCTTTTGACTCTTCTTCTCTTTCAGTATAAGCTTTGTATGGTAAGGAATCGCGTGACCATTTTATTTATTATTTCTATATATAGTTTAGGATTCCAGTAATGGAAAATATAAACTGAAATTAACAAATGTATCATCATCATCATCATCATCATCAACATCAAGTACCGGACCTGCTGACGTAGGTGATCATGTCTCTCCACAACTTTAGATCTCGACAGTTATTTATAATTTCTGTTGTTGACCTTCTGTCAAGCCATTCTCTTAAGTTGTCTGATATCTTTTCTCTTTGCTTCCCTCTATCTCTTCGTCCCTCAATGTTCCCAGTTATTACAATATATTCCATCCGTTCACTTCTCTAACGTGGCCAAAAAAATGATGATTGTTTCATCCTAATATTGGAAATTAGCTCTCTTTTTTTTGCATTGGCCTGTTTCAGAACGTTTTCATTACTCTTCTTA
Source organism: Megaustenia siamemsis (assembly GCA_032433765.1). Classification (NCBI taxonomy): domain Eukaryota; kingdom Metazoa; phylum Mollusca; class Gastropoda; order Stylommatophora; family Ariophantidae; genus Megaustenia; species Megaustenia siamemsis. Next base: position 65,252,768 of record JAVIAB010000092.1, on the reverse strand, counting down.
GCTGTCCATGGTCTTCTCAACATTCTTCTGTAAAACACATTTCTATAGACACCAGTGATTTTCTTGTCTGTTGCCCTATGGTCCATGATACACATCCATATGTTATACAAATGAAAAGGAATGGCAAAAAGTAATTTTAATGCCATGAATAATATACTAACACTAAAAAATAACACCAGGGCTAAAACTACGAATCGCAAAATGTTATATCTTCTCAACATTCCTGTGTGGCGCAGAAACATGGACATTAGACAAGAATTGAAACAGAAAATTGAAAGCTTTGAAATATGGATTTATAAAAGAAGGGGAACAACTGAATGGAAATAAAATAAAATAAACGATGAAGTCTTAAAACAACTAAAATGAAAAGATAAGCACTAAACCAATTCAAACAAGACAAATGAGATTATTCGGGCATGCTAAAAGACATAGCAGCCTACTAAACGTAATATTGGAAGGGTAAATACAGGGTAAAATAGTCAGTGGCAGACCACGACTAATATGGACGGGTAACATCAAAAGATAGGCAAGTCAGCCTACAGACAATCTGCACCATCAAAACAAGAGACAGTGTAAAATGGCGCTCAATGGTAGTCAACCACCGATGAGGAGACTAAACTCAATGATCATGAGTTTAGGAATAGTTCAAGGCCCTCTCCTTCTCTTATGGAACTATTTCTGATTTTGTCTGTTCTGGTGAATACATTAAAAAAATTAAGACATTTTATCTTTTCGTAACCTGCCAGATGTAACTGATTTATTCTTTGATCAAGAAAAAATGGACAAATAAAATAGTCTTTACTTCGTGCAGGGAACAACGTTTTCAATACAAAACGAGACATTGGGAACATCCTGAATCAAATATCGCATTTAGGTATGATTTTTGAAAAAGATAAATCGAATATGAGAAGAAAAAACGTCTTTAGATTTTTAGATTAAAAGAGATTGAAAAATGTATGAGGTATCGCTGAAGGCAGATTATGATATTCAAAACAACATTCCAAGACGGCAGTGAGCTGATTGATCTAATGAAATCGGCTGTCATTGGTTGGTTAAATAGTAGCAGAAACGATCCAATCGTTCATCATATTTACCCAGTGTATTGACTCAACAAAGGTGACGTAACGTTCCAATTTACAAAGAGGTTCTGTTTAATCGTGTCTACTCCATACTGCCACCTATACCCATCCTATTTCCACCAACAGAAATCCAATGCCTCGAGCATCGTTCCTTGCGATGTCTTCAATTTCTGTGTGATGCGTCGTGTGGAGAAACAGTTTCCTGTTTCTGTGTTAATAGTTCGTGCAATGCAAATAATGTCTGTTGGATTGCTATACCTTATCGATCGTGTTATACAAGCAATAGAACGTAAAAATACGGTATGTCGTTTACATACTGTGTGTTGTTTACTTTTAATATTTTTTTTCTTAACATGAAATAATGAACTCAACGATCTCTATCCTAGTCTTTGTCAAAATTGCTATTCCTTTAAAACATACCTTGCATAAATATATTATTTTTATTTAGAAATATATCACATTATCATTATACTTATTAACTTCTAAAATTTACCATATTATTATAGAGTTATTCAATTCTACACTATATAACATTGTTAGTAATATCCTTATGTTTCAATATTATCACAATTAAATTGCAGACCTTTTCTTCTTAACTATGTAAATGCCCTTAAAGTTCTTTACTTTCAAATTGTATCACCAAAGTAATTTGATTTCTAAGCTATATATGTTCAAAGACATTGAGTTTCAAACTATATCATCAAAGTCTTTGATTTCAAAGCTATATCATCAAAATCATTTACTTCTAAATTATATGCTTAAAGTAATTGATTTCTATATTATGTTATCAAAGTTATTGATTTCTAAAATATATCATCAAAGTCATTGATTTATAAATTATATCATCGAAGTCATTAACTTCTAAACTATAGTAAAGTAGAGTATTCCGCTCACGCCAAGTGGCGTATAGGGAAATATGGTGTTATAGACCCTATATTTTACAGACCTTCAGCACATGGTTTTTGGGGTAATGTGGTCAGTATTACGCCCGTGCTGCTTTACTTTCCCAGAAAAAAATCCGGTACCCATTTAAGGTTGGGTGAACCCGGAAGCCGTCGGTTGGGATGGAACCCTACCCCTTATCCGTGGTAGTCCAGTTCACTAACCACTGAGCTATCGCGGCTCCATCTAAACTATAGCATCAGTATAAATTATTACTAACCTAAATCATAACAGTCATTGATTTCTAAATTATATAATCAAAGTCATTGATTTCTAAAATATCATCAAAAACATTGATTTCTAAACTATATCATCAAAATCATTGACTTGTAAACTATATGTTTAAAGTAATTGATTTCTAAATTATATTATTTTTTATTATCAAAGGTTTTGCTTTCTAAATTATATCATCAACGTTATTGATTTCTAAACTATGTCATCAAGATCATTTGATTTCTAAACTATATCATCAAAGTCATTGAATTCTAGATTATATCATCAATGTCATTTATTTCTAAATTATATCATCAATGTCATTTATTTCTAAATTATATCATCAATGTCATTTATTTCTAAATTATATCATCAATGTCATTTATTTCTAAATTATATCATCAAAATCACTGAATTATAAATTATATCATCAAAGTTATTTACTTCCAAATTATATCATCAAAGTCATTTATTTCTAAATTATATCATCAAAGTCATTTATTTCTAAATTATATCATCAATGTCATTTATTTCTAAATTATATCATCAAAGTCATTTATTTCTAAATTATATCATCAAAGTCATTTATTTCTAAATTATATCATCAAAGTCCTTTTTTTTCTAAATTATATCATCAATGTCATTTATTTTTAAATTATATCATCAAAGTTATTTATTTCTAAATTATATCATCAAAGTCCTTTATTTCTAAATTATATCATCAAAATCACTGAATTATAAATTATATCATCAAAGTTATTTATTTCCATATTATATCATCAAACTAAGTGATTTCTAAATTATATCATCAAAGTCATTGACTTCTGAACTGACACGTTTTAACTGACACAAATAACGTCATTGACTTGTAAACTATATCTCATAATCATTGACGTTTTCATTTAAAAAATGCACCACATTATCATCACACTCATTCACTAATAAACTCTACTAAATAATCATCACCATTTCTCACTCCTGAATATAATATTAGAATATAATTCAGATCATTCACAAATTACATCTCATTATCATTAATATATATTCCTCTATCCACATAATACATCATTTAGCTCATTCCAAAGTGTGGCCACAATGAAAAGATACAAATTAAAGGTCGTAAGAATATCTAGAAATTATAAGTAATATACAGCAATATTGGTTGGTTGGTCATTGAAGGCCCCGATATCACTGCAAACGAATTAAAATCCATAATTGCTCAACCGCCCGTGCCAGTGGAATCATCCGAATTAATATCTCATCCCCCAAACAAATAAAGGTAGCTGTAGTCCCCGTCATAGCAGTCTCAGCACACGCCAAAAGACATAAGGCGAAACCGCACAGAAAGTGAACACCGCCAACTGTTCCCTGCCAAAAAAATATCATCATTCATCGTCAACAATTGGAATATCGAAAAATGATCAAAACGGATGAAACACACAGCTCACGGTGTGCACAGAGCACCTAACTCAGTAGCTCCTGCAACAAGCCGGACTTGGAATATGAGGAAACTGCAACAAGGAACACTTTCATACAGCAAAATATGCTAATGAGAGTGTAATGCAGATGGAATTAATTATTCAATATTACATTGTATCCGTAGCTTCAACATTAAAAACTATGTATTTCAAATTAATACTTGGGCACAATAATAACAGCAGATGGAAAATGCATCACACAAAAAAAGCAGGCCAAAATAGCATTTCAGAAAATGGAAAATATCTTATGCAACAAATCTATTTTAATAGAAATGTGAAACAGAGTTCATATATATATAGCTATAACTATTATGGCTATATAGAATCAATTATAACCTATGGAAGCGAATCATGGACAGTAGACAAACAAATGAAAAGACGATTAGAGGTTATTGAGATGGGATTTATCAGAATAATGTTGAAAGTTCCCTGGACAGCTAAAAAGACCAATGAGGAAATTCTCAAAGAGACCAAAAGAAAAAGGGAACTCCTAAAAAACATCAGAAAGAAATAATCAACATTTTTCGGGCACATCATGAGAAGTGAAATGTTGGAATACTTGGTTACAACTGGCAAAATAGAAGGAAAGAGAGATCGCGAACGACAAAGAGAGAAAATACTGGATAGCTTGGTGTCATGAAATGGAAAACAATCAACAACATAACTAATACGATGCACTATAGATACAAGATTGCGGAAAGACACGATCGCCTCCGCCAACCAGTTTGGCACATGTTGATGATTTCAAACTAATGTATATTGATCTGTTTCTCGTGTCTGGGGGGATCACGAACTAGATACAAGGACTTAACATATCCTCACTATATCTGTTAGTGGTGCTCATTGGTAAATCAACGAGACCAACGTTGTTGTTGGCGGATTGCCACAAGTTGATGCGGGCAGGTTGCCCTTTGACTCATTTGGTGTCGTAATGGCTTTCTTGACATTCCTGGCTCTTACAACAGATGCAGGATAAAATGAGCATACTTGATGAGAGATCACAACAGCTAGGACTGAAGATTAATAAAGATAAGACCAACATTATGAGAATTAATACAGTTGACAATAACCAAATAAAACTAGGAGAAATACCTCTATTAGATTTACAATCTTACATATATCTGGGCAGTAATATAGATAAAGAGGGAGAAACAGAAAATGATACCAAAATAAGGATATCAAAAGCTAGAGGAGCTTTCATTGCACTGGGAAACATATGCAAATCAAAAGAAATTAGATTAAATACAAAAATCAAAATTTCAACTCAAATGTTAAGACAGTACTATTATGTTGCTGTGAAACATGGGGAACAACAAAATTGACAATCACGAAGATACAGACTTTCATTAATGGATGCTTACGCATAATAAAAGGATGAAAATGGCAGGATAAAATTACTAACATAGAATTATGGAAAGGTACCAGTCAAACACCTGTGGATAAAGAGATACAGCGAAGACGATGGCGCTGGATAGAACACACACTACGAAAGCCAACTGAGAGTATTACACAACAGGCCCTTTTTTGGAATCCCAAGGGGAAAAGACATAGAGGAAGACCAATGAATTCTTGAAGAAGACAGATAGAAGCAGAGATGAAGATGATGGGAAGACATGGAATGATCTTAAAAGAATGGTAAAAGACAGAACGACTTGGAAAGTGTTTGTTGAAGACCTATGCTCCACTGGGAGCTAAAAAGATAGAAGAAGAGTATCATCAGAAGAGAAATGTTGGAATACTTGGTTACAACTGGCAAAATAAAACGAAAGAGTGATCGCGAACGACAAAGAGAGAAAATACTGGATAGCTTGGTGTCATTGGAAAACAATCAACAACAGAACTGATACGATGCAGTATAGATAAAAGATTGCGAAAAGACACGATCACCTCCGCCAACCGGTATGGCACATGTTGATGATTTCAAACTAATGTATATTGATCTGTTTCTCGTGTCTGGGGGGATCACGAACTAGATACAAGGACTTAACATATCCTCACTATATCTGTTAGTGGTGCTCATTGGTAAATCAACGAGACCAACGTTGTTGTTGGCGGATTGCCACAAGTTGATGCGGGCAGGTTGCCCTTTGACTCATTTGATGTCGTAAAGGCTTTCTTGACATTCCCGGCTCTTACCGGAGAAGTTGGAGTTCGTCTATCCCAGGCTATGCTGGGAAACTACTAGTCCAGCCTAGAGGTACTGCAATACTGGGTCCTCTATACCAGTAACAGTCACCACTACAGGGAACATTGCGATCCAAGCTTATGTTAGCCAGTCTGTTTTGACTCAGACTGTTACCAGGGGAGAACACGAGGAGGTAGAATTGCTAGTCTTGGTCAGCTGATGATGCGCCGACCCTGCTATTGCGACCGCATGTCGCAGGCGCTCCTGCTCCAAAGAGACCAACGAGAAGCAGATTGTTGTACTGCCTGTAGTGGTGGGTTTGGTTGGTATTGTACTGCAGAAACTATTTATTAAACATGACTCAATGTCTTTGTCGGAGCCCTGAGTTAAAAGTAAATTTTTAAATACACTTTTAGAACCGTCTTTGTTGGTTGCTGTGTGAAGTCACATTTGGTGTGTGTTGATATATTTTGCTACATCCTTTTGCCGTTATATTTATTTTCTAATTTCTTTAATTGTGTCATCTATTTTGTTCGTGTTTGCCCAAAGTGAAGAGTTTTCGAGTCGAAACATTTTTTAAATTTATTTATTCTTGTGTTATCCACAAAGGTGAAATATCTTATATTTTTTTTTGTAATTTGTTGCATCGTTTAGACAGATTCCTGTCTACTGCTTGGTCTGTTTTGGACGATCATGAATTGTAATCTGACATGTTATGATGTTGTTTATAGTTGATTTTGTTTACTATCGGTTTACAATTTTAGACTGTTACTAATCTCCATTGTAATTTCAACCCCTGCCATTTTTTTTCAATAACCGTTTATGTTGCCTTAAAATGCTCTCATGTACATATGCACATATAATATAAAAACGGTATTTTCTTTAATAAAAAAATATCTTTGTACATATAGATATTTCAAAACTTAATGAATATTTTCTTATGATACATGATCGCTCTTCTAACGTCTATCATTTTCTATAAGCTTACGCAACACGCACTCTTCGAATAGAACTCTAGATAAACAAAATATAAGCTATCAAAAACAGGAAGCGCCAAACAGAATAAGGCAGAAAATAAATCCCTATATAACCCCCTATGATCAGCTTGAAGATACACAAATTGAAAGGCTATTATAATATATTCCACTCTTGGGGCTCGATAAAAATCATCTTACAGGGAACAGTGAATAGGCTAAAAGAGCATGGAAGACATTTTTGTTAAAAAAAGAGAAGGTGGGAAGACAACATCAAATATTATACAACCTTTTCTGTTTATAACCAGTAGCCGCAAAGAGAGAAAAATGTAGGAAGCTGGTTGCAGTCACTAGTACTGCCCCAGCGACCCTACGAGTTAATGGACTTGAAAGAAAGAAAGAAAGAAATAGAAAGAAAGAAAGAAAGAAATAGAAAGAAATAGAAAGAAAGAAAGAAAGAAATAGAAAGAAAGAAAGAAAAAAAATGAAAGACAGAAAGAAAAGAAAGAAAACAACAACAAAAAACACCGTGTAGATATCAAGGCTTTAAAATCGCTTGCTAACCCACATTTCGGAAGTGAAAAAAAAAACAACATTGCAAGTTGCTCATTGTTCACCCATTAATCTCATGTACATGTCACCAGTAAAAATAATAATCGAAAAAGTTTCTTTATTTTACCGATTGATTCTAATTTATAACTCGCCCAATCTACGACCTACAAATTAGCATTATCTATTTACAGCTGTAAAGCAGAACACAGCTTATGAACGCTTATATCTCCCAAAACAGTTCCACTTGTAACCCCATGGGCAGCACGCAAGGATGCCTGTCTTCACAAGCACTTCCTAAATTCCGCTAGAAATACATTTGTCTTATTTGTACTTTGCCCCGGCTGGAAGCCTGAGGGGTTTTTTAAGGTTTATTTAACGTCAATGGGCGTTGGCCCGTGAGATTGTTCCTATCACACAGTTGGGGGAATCGTAGAAAGATCGTTACTGCATTCCCAGACTGTAGTGCTTCGGTGCCCAAGCGAGTCCAATGGCTAATGCAGCGAGCAGTGACATGAGCACTAACAAGTTGATTATGAATGGAAAAATGGTTTTTAAAGTCTGAAATGAGAATAATAATTGAGAATGAGTTACTAGATAGCTATCAGTAGACCATTAGATGGGGTGTGTTTTTTTTATATCGATATGTATTTGATGATGGTGATAGGTTTCTTCAAATTTAAATAAGACTAGTCTTTGTTCATCATTTATTGGAAGTGTTTCAAATTGTCTTTGAGTGTCTATGCTTAATGTCAGCCCAGTTGTTGAAGTATCTGGCATATGGAGGTCCTTCGCTTGGAAGCAAAAATAGATTGCGATTTGTTCTGAGTGACAATTGATGTAGATCTGCCGCGAATTAACAAATGCCATAGACCAGCTCAGATGAAAAATGCTGTAGACCTGTTCCTGGTGACATGTGTTATAAATCTGCTCCAGGTGAAAAATGATATAGACCTGCTCCAGGTGAAAAATACTACAGACCTGCTCCAGGTGAAAAATTTTATAGACTGCTCCAGGTGAAAAATGTTATAGACCTGCTCCAGGTGAAAAATGTTATAGACCTGCTCCAGGTGAAAAATGTTATAGACCTGCTCCAGGTGAAAAATGCTACAGACCTGCTCCAGGTGAAAAATGTTATACACCTGCTCCAGGTGAAAAATGTTATAGACCTGCTCCAGGTGAAAAATGCTATAGACCTGCTCCAAGTGACAAGTGTTATAGATCTGCTCCAGGTGAAAAATGCTTAGACCTGCTCCAAGTGACAAGTGTTATAGATCTGCTCCAAGTGAAAAATGCTATAGACCTGCTCCAAGTGACAAGTGTTATAGATCTGCTCCAGGTGAAAAATGCTATAGACCTGCTCCAGGTGAAAAATGCTATAGACCTGCTCCAGGTGAAAAAATGATATAGACCTGCTATAGGTGAAAAATTCTATAGACCTGCTCCAAGTGACAAGTGTTGTAGATCTGCTCCAGGTGAAAAATGCTATAGACCGGCTATTGGTGAAAAAGGCTATAGACCGGCTATAGGTGAAAAATGCTATAGATCTGCCCCAGGTGAAAAATGCTATAGATCTGCTCCGGGTGACAAGTGTTATATCTATATTCCGGGTAATAAGTGTTGTTGACCTGTTCTGGGTGACAAGAGTTACATATCTTTTCTTGGTGACAAGGGTTATAGATCTTTTCTTGGTGACAAAGGCTGTTGATTATTATCAATTATCCCTTCGAAGCTAAAAGGCAAGTGAGGACGGAAAGAAAAAGAAGAAAGGTTGATGATGTGTTCCAGGTGACAAGTACTGTAGACCCGCTCCTGGTGATAAATGCTGTAAGAAATGTTAAGGATAACAAGTGCTATAGGTTTGCTCAGATTGGCAAGTGCTGTTCATCTTCTCAAGTGCTAAGTACTATAGATTTGCTCAGATTGGCAAGTGTTGTTGATCTTCTCAAGTGCTAAGTGCTATAGATCTTCTGCCGGTGACAAATTCTATAGATCTGCTGAGGGTGACAAAAACTGTAGATATGATCCGAGTGACAATAACCTAGACTTGTCCTTAGTACAATTCTTTCTAAGTGTGACCCAGGTATAAGCCGCTTCTTCGTTATTGTTCGTTTATTATTTAATTTCACTGCGCTGTGTTTTTGTTTTCTTAACGGCAGTGAAACAGTTTTTACGATGCATTTCAAGTTCACCCAGTACAGAATCAGCTAATTCTGGAGCAAGCCACGTAGAACTGCTCAAGGGTGGCGCAATCTTCAGTCAGGTCAATATATCAACTACTGAGCTACTGCTCCTGGAACTTGGTTGTAGTCATCGCAAAGGAAGGAGTGCAGCCTCCGTGTCTCAGTTGATTTTAGTGATATTCTAAGCCGAAATTATTTTTCACTCCCAGCGTAACTAGCGAATAGTGTTGTCAATGAGGTTGCTTGAGGTCTTTCACTTGCAGTCTCGTATCATTTTAGGATTTGTCGAGTTGAGGATTTGCAGCAACATCAAAGGAGCACCAACATTGAGTAGGTGGTTCAAGATGTTCATAGACACTTGAGGTGTTTCAGCGTCATCTGTCTCCACCGTCGAGTTAATAGACCTCAACACATGACGACAGGGGTCGCAATAGCTTCTTCAAGCAGCCATACTTTTCTTTTTCACATTAGCGACAAGTTGGTATATCCGTGCTGTTAGGTCTATTAGTTATGACTTTGATGCGTCCAAGTCCTTAGGGAAACCCAGTTTGATTCTCACGACACTATCTCCTTATAAACCGGTAGCCACATTCTAAAGTTGATGTTTCCTACATTAACTAGGATAACCTGTCAACAAAATGAACTGTTACTCGATAACCTATTTAGTGTGTCATATGTAGGAAAATATTGTAATTTTTACATTTTGTGATCAATAATATGTCAAAGGTAAAGGTAAAGTACGAGATTTGAACCGGTGGCTTAGCACGTGAGTTTACACCCATACGTTCGGTTTTGAAGATCGAAAGTTGTAATTAACTACAAAACGTAAAAGAAAATTGACTACAATCTTCAACATAACAAGTTTTCAATAAATAAAAGAAAATTGTAAAACCCGTAGATATTTAAAACGTTTAATGAAGCTAGATATTTTTTAGCAATCTTAGGTTCTTTAAATAACATTTATATATGCCACTATAAATGTGTAAATAAAATGTTAAAGGTGTATGATAATGTTTTTTGCCTTCGTTTCTTCGTCTAATAATTTCTATTGGGGAAGATAGAATATTTTACAGATATATTATATATATATATAAGTTAGATATTTTACATTTGTATAAATGTATAGCAAGTGCAGCAATCACACATATAAATTATCATAAAAGATCATCTCCAGACTGAAACAGCACCTGTCTCAGCATATTAAATAAAAGCAGCAATATAAGTAATCAGACAACTAATTACTGGCAAATAGTTGACACTTTGAGCTTTGTCTTTCCTATGCAAAAAAAAATTTAGAAAGTAGTTAAATCCATCCGTCTTGTATATGCAGTTATTATATTTAACACACTGTTATTCTAAACTTATTATCTGTAATAATATGGACCTTTTTGAGTGTTTTTCAAATCCGTGTTTCTTTGCATCGAAAACTTTGAATATTGTAGTGATCCTGTACATTGACAACTAAAATGTCTTATTTTTCAGGACACCCAACATCTGCGTCTTTCATCTTGTCCTCTCCATTATAAGAAAATCCACTCAAGAGTTGTCGTACTTTCAATGATACCATCTCTGCACGTTCATGTTTGCAATAAATATCAATGCACATAAAATATAGTAACGATTTTCTTTCTGGAGTAACGATTACGATTAATGTTCACAAATGGGATTTGCAAGCTTAGAGAAAATGTATAGAACCACTTGAGAACCAGATTGTATATATATTTGTTGTCCGTAGGCAGACAGTCTTTGTCCACAGTAATAGTATTGGATTTTTTTGCAATATAAGCATTTGCAAAATATAAATGAAACCAAAATCAAATGCTTCACCCCTGCAGTTTGTTCATTATGATGGTTTTGTTACTTTTCTTTGGAAATGTAATTGGTATATTCGTGGTTTCTTTGAATTTGGACACACAGTTTTAGTAGAGTATATTAAAGTGAGCATTTGAATGACATATACAGAGCCGGTATATCGAGAGCTAGAAAGTAATGAATGAGACATCATTATGTATGTATTCAATTAAAACCCCGTGAACTCAATCGAAGAACAAATTATCCTTATATTGATGTTGGTTTTATTAGATTACAAATAAACATGGGGTTCAGTGAGACTGCAAACTTAAGATTGTTACAGTTTGGAATGAAACCTCAAACATGTAGCAATGAAACGTCAAACATGTAGGAATAAAAGTCTGAAAGGTCAATCTAGGTACATGCAAACTAGTGAGCTATTGAAGTCATACCGTGTAAACATATGTTTAAACATACGACATCTACCCTACAAGAAGGAAAACTTTTACATCTAGATGAGATCCAGTCTAGGAAGACGCAATGTGTCAGCCACGGTGCAGATTTAGGGCAACACTCAGGACGCACACGCACATACGAATACCGATCATGCAATTAGCCCATCTTGTGTCATGACGTTGTTCGCATCCTTTCATTCTGGAGCTGGACAAAGGAGTCAAGTGCCCGAGATCACAAGACTTTAACACATCAGAAGTAGAACATGTTTAATGTTAAAAGGCGCATTATGTGATCCGGAACTTTTTCAGGTTTTCACTAGTAACATTTTTGTTGGTGTTTACAAGTGAATCAAAATATAAATTATGTGAGATCCTGTGTATTGTGAGGTGTTCAGCTTGTAGATAAAAATGGTTAAATTACCGAGCTTAACTGAGGAACATGCTCATTACAACATTGTTGTATCAATTAGTGAGCAGTGTAAGAGAATGTAGTACTGCGACGCCTTGACTCACGGAACTATTGCTTCCATACAATATTCATCGATATGTTATATTCTCATAATTATCACCTCGATTCGCTGTTTATATAAGAAATCCGAACACTATTATAGATACATTAGATTATAGAAATAATTAAAATTTTAGAAAGCGTAAACGTAGACAGCAAATATCTCAGAATAATAAAAAAAAAAAAACATGTACTGGCAACAAACAGCGGCCATATGAACTGAAAACCAACTGGGAATGTTTCAACAAATAAAAAAAAAAATGGGTGTTAGACAAGGTTATGTGATGTCACCAGATTTGTTTAATATTTGTAGTGAGATTATTTTAAGATCCATAAAGGGCATGCCTGGAATAACAATTGGGGGGTCATAATATAAATAATCTCTAAGGTATGCTGATAATACAGTCTTAATCGCTAAGAGTGAAAATGATTTACAAGAAATGTTGGACATTATAGTGAAAGAAAGCAAAAATAAAGGACTCAGCCTTAATAGCAAAAAGACAGAGGTAATGGTAACAACAAAGAAAAAAGACATCACCACAGTGCAAAATAAAGACAAGTGGAACAACATTAAAACAGGTAAATGAATTTAATTATTTGGGAACTTTGTTAACCTCAGAAGGCAGATGTACAAACGAGGTGAGATGCAGAATGGCTCAGGCAAAAGTAGCTTTCCAAAAAATGAGGAAGATACTATACAATCCATTTTTGACAATGAAACAAGAAAAAGAGTTCTTAAATGTTATGTAGAGCAAGTCTTAACATATAGATGTAAAACCATGGACAATGGGACAACAGACAAGAAAATCACTGGAGTCTGTAGAAATGTGGTTTTACAGAAGAATGTTGAGAATACCATGGACAGCTAAGAAGAGTAATGAAAATGTTATGAAAGAGGCCAAAGCAAAAAGAGAGCTAATTTCCAATATTAGGAAGAAACAATCATCAGTTTTTGGTCATGTAATGAGAAGAGAACAACTGGAATATATTGTAACAACTGGAAAAATTGAGGGACGAAGAGATAGAGGGAAGCAAAGAGAAAAATACCAGACAGCTTAAGAGAATGGCTTGGCAGAAGGTCAACAACAGAAATGATAAAGAACTGTCGTAAGTTGTGGAGAGACATGATCACCTACGCCAGCAGGCCCGGTACTTGATGATGGTTATAGATAACACTTGTGGTCATTAACACAATAATAACAACACAGCAGTATAAAACCTGAAGGGGTAGGAAAACTCTTATTACATGATATTTATTTTGTCACCAAATGTCTGCATTTATGTCCGAGATAAATGTAACGAAAATGTTGGGACCACACACGTAACTGATGAAAAGGAAAAGATGAATGAAAAATCGTTATCATTAATCATAACAATTGCTATCGCCGGTATCTTTGTTCGGCTCATATGAAGCAACAGTCTTCACCAATCTATCAATTAAGCCCGTCACGTCTATTTTGGAGGCATATGAAACGAACAGGTTCTTTTCACTAATCCTCATCTCAACAATTGTTCTCTGTTTCCCATCAATCAAGATCATTGTCATTTAAGTTTTTACTCTGTTGGGATATCCGTTCATTAGTGTCCATTTAGCTCTGCTTACATGCCTTCATAATCTCTTCTTCTAAAGTCCATTCCTTTTCCCTAGAATAGATTATGTGATACCCGTATTCGTGTTGTAGTAAAATATGTGGATTTTGTTACAAGTGACAAGTTTTTAATTATCCTCCAACCTCCATAGTCGCCTCATTCGCGACTGGACATAGTAGCTCATTCATTTCTCTCATGACAAATAGTCACGGCCCCGAACCAATGTGGCGATTTATCATCGTTTGATCTATTGTGCTCTATTTAGAAAGTAGATTGAAAGGCAGGACAAAGAACTTGAGATTAACAATGAGCTATAAGATATATAAATTGAAAGACAGAGAAAAGAAGTAGAGATTATAGACGAGCTATAAGAAATATAAATTAAAAGACAGTGTAAAGAAATAGAGGTTATAGAGGAGCTATAAGAAATAGAGATTATTGAGGAGCTATAAGAAATAGGGATTATAGAAGAGCTATGAGAAATAGAGATGGAAAGGCAATTGAAGAAAGTACTTTTAACAAAATGGAAACAACGAAAGTGTTTTTCTCCTTTACTTGGTTTCAAAAGGTAGCGTTACTGCAGTCATAGGTTTTCATCATGTCTCCCTTACTCTTGCAATCTTCAATCTAGAACAAGCTGTGTGAACTGATTGTTTCTGTTACGTACTGATTGTAAGTTATTTGATGCAGAACGCAGAACAAGCTTGTTCTTCCATCTCCCTGTCTCAAACATCAATCCTTCAGTCCATAAATGTAGGGTTAGCTCCCATTCCGTTTCATATTCTTTGGATATTCATATGTCTGTAACGGTCATTAACAAATCCATCCTATGCCGTCTCAATATTCCTTGTTTTCTGGCCCTCCCAGTTAGACAGTCGGTTTGTTCATTACTATGAACACCATAATAATAAGACAGATTTGAAAGCAGTTAAAAATACAACAATGAAGTTTGAAAAGTAAAGACAGGAACATAATATTATAAATGAGCAGTGTGAAATGGTCATTCTGAAAGAGCTTACAAACTGGAGGAACTGTAGCATCTAAAGAATACAATTTCTAATAAGGTTCAAGAAAAGATTATTAAGGAACAACGAAAAAGAAAATTTCTATTTGACACAGAGGACATTTTATACGATAACGATAACGGCAAGAACATACAATTAAAGGAATTACAAGAAGCAAAAATTATCAGAAAAAGACGCAAAAAATAAGATTCTAAAGGATCTAAATGTTAAAAAAAAGAAGGCACCAAAGGATCGACAAAAAGAAAGATTTTAACAGCACATCTGAGTATCGATACTTATCTATTTGATTTCCCCGGCGATATTCAACATTTCAACGAGAAAATGCATTATGAAGAGTGTTTGCAATAGATAAAGAAGTGCACGCAAAGAACCTGTTTTTTTTTCTCCCTGTATAACGGTGAGTAAACAACTTTTGAAGTATTGAGGTTCGAACGGCTGAGAACTGAGCTGGAAAGAAACCGGATAAAAATGATTCGTTTATTCTATTTTCTATAATTCGAGCTGTGAGTGTTTTCTATTTGCTGGGATATGCTTTTTTCGCTTTTAAAGAATAATGCGTATTGTATTTGTTGTATTAGAAGAAAAATAATCCAGAATACACCCATTTGACGTTTGTTGTTTATATGTTATTGATTTAGCTGATTGTGAGCTTTTTGCCCTTTTCTACATCAATTCATTGAACAATATTGCTTGCTGGGGCGTCTCCACTACCCTGAGATCAATCATCGGTTTGGATAGAAAAAATCTATCTGTCCTGTAGAATGAGAACTGATTACTTATTGCTATAGACTTATAGATATTATAGACACTTGGCTTTGACTAGTAAACCAAAATTAATATTTATAACCAAATATAATCAATTTTTTTTCAAGACTGTTCATTTTCCAGTTTATGAAACCTAAGTACTAACTTAACTATGGTTCCCTCCACACTTAAATAGCGTATGGAAAATACGGTGTTAGTGACCATATTTTTTTCTTTGACCATGGCACATTTTTGGGTGATGTGGTCGGGATCACGTCAGGCCGCTTTTACTTCCTTGAAAGATCTATGGTACACTTTTTTTAGAGGCTGGCTGAAATCTGCCTTTTCTGGGGATCGACCTTGAACCCTTCTGAACAGGAAGCGAGCACATTAACCACTCAGCCAGAATGACTTACCCATTGAAAGATTCGCCCATAGAATGACTCGCCTGTAGAAGACTTTTTTCATAGAAAGACTCGCTCATAGAATTACTTGCCCATAGAATTATTCGTCCATAGAATAACTCTTTCATAGATTTCACTCGCCTGTAGAATTATTCGCCCTATAAATTAGCACGTCCATAGAATTACTCGCCTATAGAATAACTCGGCCATAGAATTACTCACGCATAGAATTACTCACGCATAGAATTACTCGCTCATAGAATAACTCACCCATAGAATAACTCGTCCATAGAATAACTCGCGCATAGAATTACTCGACCATAGAACGAATAAAACAATTACTTAATGTAATAAACATGACAAGCAAAATATATGGACTAGATATGAGTATCAAATAGGCTAAAACCATGATCATAAACAAAGAAAATTTTCAAGACCTACAATTAAATATCAAAGTTGAAGGAATACATCTGGAGACTGTTCAGAGCAACAACTACTTGGGACACACTATAACCAGTGATGGAAAATGTATTACTGAAATAAACAAAAAGAATAGGTATGGCAAAAAGTAATTTTAATGCCATGAAAAATATACTAACAGCAAAACAAATAACACCAGGGCAAAAGCTAAGAATAGTAAAATGTTACATCTTCTCAATATTCATGAATGGTGCAGAAACATGGACATTAGACAAGAAAACAGAACATAAAATTGAAGCCTTTGAAACATGGATTTATAGAAAAATAGGTAGAATTGGAGGGAAGGAAATGAAAACAAACGATGGCGTTTTAAAACAACTCAAAATCAATAGAGAACTACTAAACACAATTAGAACAAGACAAATGACATTTTTGGGGCATGTTAAAAGACACAACAGTATAATAACAATAATATTGGAAGGGAACATACAAGGTAAAGGGAGGCAGACCAAGACTAACATGGACAAGTAACATCAAAAGATGGACAAGTAACCTATGACAATCTGCACCATCAAAGCAAGAGACAGAGTGGAATGGTGCTCCATGGTAGCCAACCTTCTATGCGAAGACGGCACTCGATGATGATGAGAACGAATCACCCATAGAACGAATCACCCACTGAAAGACTTACTCAGAGAACGACACACCCATAGAATGACACACCAATAGAATGACTCTTCCCTAGAAAGACTCATCAATTGAATGAATCACCAATGCAATGACTCACCAACAGAACAACTCGCCCATAGAAAGACTCACCCAGAGAAAGACTCACCCATTTATTCCTGCTTAATATTAAGCAGTAATCCCCAGTATACCCGGTTATTTTACCAAGGAAGATGTTTTTAAAATGAAATTTTCTTGTCCTTTTTTATCAAACATTGAATCTTTGTTTTCTTTTCATTATTAAAAAAATAATAATAATAATTGACAATCATCGTGTGCTGTATCAACACTTCAAACTGCTAATATGTCAAGCGACTTCACTATGTACGTTGCCTTTATCTCCAGCAGGCATATGTTCTCATAATCAGCAATCTGTGTCTTCCTCTACACACTAATTAACACACGCCACGTTTAGAGTTCAGCATTATCTAAATTGCCATGTTCAGATGCAAAGTGCCTCCTCATTACAACACATCAACCACAACTTCCATATCCCTCTACCAGTCATATCCAACAACGATGTCGGCTATACCGTTACACAAATAATATTGTTGCACCTCTGTAATATAATCACTAGATTTTCTGAATCTTTGGATATAAATCAAAACCTTAAATTTTTTCTCCCGTACGCACTAAAGTACGGGACACTAGCGCCTCCCATTTAGCTCAAACTTAATCCACAGCTTAAAGTAATTTTGTATCAGATCGATATTAATTACTTCACAGCCTTATCTAACTTGAGGTAGCACAGATGTATGGCGATTCTGTTATGTCTTGTTTTAGTACTTGATTCCGTCATGTGTGCGCAAATTAAGATTCGTTGTGAACAAACGGTGTTTGTTTTGATAGAGAAGATGAAAGCACTGGATATGATTATTGGTCATATTTGATTATAGAGGGGTGAGAAATAGAGTGCGAAATGCATTTTTACACAGATGAGAAGTTAGTCAATACTTGATAACAGAATCACTTGCTCGAATTGGACGTGCAACCAGCATTATGCCATTGTTCAACATTTGATTGTTATTCGGGAAACAGGTTTTATTAGTGAATATTATCGTAAAACAGAACATTAGTTTTCTGTATTATGTGTTTTGTTTACGCACACATGGGCATAATGTTAACAAGTATAACCCGCACACATGAACACACTTTTAGCACCAGGAAATAGCATACATGAGTATACCGGCAACATTTAGAACCCACGCGCTCAACTATAGCTCGTTTCAAATCATATGCCCAACTTCAAAACGCTATTACTCTCTAACCGTTTGTTAAATACTTTTGAAATTTTCCAAATGTTATTAGAATGCAAAAGACCCTTTAAATGTATTTTTAACAAATATCTTGCAGCTGCAGTTTTCTTAAAGCGGCGATATTTCTTTGATGTTTGTCAAAATTGTAAATTGTGAAGCCCTAAAGAATAGAAATTACCGTAGTTGCTGGTCTACGATTAATTTTCACTAGGTAAAGGCGTGGCCGTAATGGGGAAATAACTGGATAAAACAAAACACCAGGAGAATTATTGTCTGCTCAGTTCGAGGACGGACGATAATATCAAGGTATACCTGTATGTCCAATTTTCATAGTTGTGTGGTCCTGAAAAGGACCGTTTGTTGAAATAATTTAAGGTAATATAGGGGCCAACATTGTGGGGGCTATATACTTTCATTCTGAATCAGACGAGTCTAAAAGATTAATAACCTTTTGGGGTTGAACATTCCACAAACCATCATTTTTCCAATATCCCTCTTCCTGTTTTAAGACGTGGTCTTCACATTTAGCCCAATAATCTTTGTCTATATTTAATAAAGCGAGATTAGCAAGAGTCTTTACATCGCATATTTTGAATGTTGTATTTTCATCTGCCACTTGTCCTTTTAATTTTGCCCAGATTAGTTCTATTGGATTTAAATGAGCATGGTATGGTGGCAGCCTCAAACTTATATGACCGTGCTCTTGGATAATCTTATCTATTTGAAAAATCTTTGTCCTCTGTTTTTGCTTTACTAGAGATAGTAATTCAGGTTTTAAGTACATGTTATTAAATTGTATGTGCTCCTTTGTGAGCCATATCTTAATAGCATCTTTTGTACTGGATGACGTCGGGACTTTATCTTTAAGTGCAACAATGTTGTGGTACGCTGCATTGTCCATTATTAGACAAGATGGTCGATCTAGTGATGGGAGAACAGAATTTTCAATCCAATGTCTAAATATGTGACCATTCATCTCAGAGTGATAATCCCGATTGTCTATGGATTTTGAAAGAAAAATGAGCTCTGCATTCTGTATTAGTCCATGTTGTCGACTACCTGCATGAGCAATTATCAAGCGCTGTCCTTTGCTGCTAGGTATTAATCTCTTAATCTTTCCATCTGATGACTGCCATTCCCTTTGGTTAGTGTGGTGAGCATTGATCCATGTTTCATCCAAGTACACAATATCATAACCTTGCTTGCGCACCTCTTTTACTTCACGTAAGTACTTGCTTCTCATGACTACTAATGTGGCTTCTCACAGATGATGTTTCGTCCACTGGAATACTTTCTGAATGTAAAGCCTGCAGCTCTCACATTCCTCCATAATGAAGACTTTGATATTTCAATACTGTTGTTCTTTTTCAGCGATACTTTTAATTTTCTTATTGTAACAGTTTCATTCATACCCAACATTTTGCGAATTTCACTTCTAATAAGTTCACTGTCGAAATTATCCAAAATTTTTGCTCTTCCTTGTGATTTTGTATATTTTGAACATTGACGGTCACGTGCTTGAATCCAGCGATTAAATGACCGTTTAGATAAATCCAAAATGTGTCTTGTCCTATTCTCAGGGTTTTCTAAAGAATGAAATAATCTTCCTCGTTTAGCCTCTTTGCAAAAATAGTCATACATTTTTATTGTGATGTTTTGTAAACTGCAGAATTTCATTTTAAGACTCATGATAAATGTTAGCGTTCCACGTCTACACCTATGAATGAACGAAAATGGAACACACAATGCCTCGTGTTTTCTACAAGTGTCTAATTGTGTCAGACAGCTCACGTTTAAAGCGTGAAAAATCGTAAATTTGACCGTGTATAGATTTGTAATCGCTATTTTTAACTTAAATGCTGTAAACACTAAGTTTTGACTACATCAATGGGTCGTTATAAATTTATATAAATCAAATAAGCAATAATAATAACCAAATGTTTGTTTTTAATGAAATTAATTCCCTGTTGGGTTCTAATCATTATAACTTTACATGCAAATTTTGAAAAAAATACAAAAAGCGGTTTAAAAGATATTGATTTTAAAAGTTGGGCACGACTTATGAAACAAGCTATAAAGCGATCATTCTTAGCAAACACACACAAGCTCGAATTTTCACAAACGCAAACACAGAAATATGAACTACATTTGAATTAAAATAAAAAATATTGTACACATGCACAAACACACATAACCACATTTGTGCATTTACAACTGTAACATGTGAGGAAATAACAAAAAAAAAGTTTTAAAAAAGTAAAGAGCCCCGTCACGCCAAGTGGTGGTGTATTGGGAATATGGTGTTAGTGACCATAATTTGTATATACCTTTGACACATAATTTTATGGGGTAATGTGGTTGGTATTGCGCCCGTGCCGCTTTACTTACCCAGACAAAATCCGGTACCCATTTAAGGCTGGGTGAACCTGGAAGCCGTCGATCAGGATCGAACCCGACATCTTGTCCTTAGTAGTCCAGTTCACTAACCACTGAGCTATAGAGGCTCCAACAGATCAAAGTGACAAGTAAAAATTGTACCGGGTAATGGATAACGAATAGACATCAGCAATAAAGTCGTAAGAGAGAGATTGAACAATATCAAATCAGTTGTGAACTTCATACAGAGAACAAAAATGCAATGGCTTGCTCACCAGAAAGAAAGTCAAGATATCAAATACTTTACGAAACACATAACAGGACAAGAAAGATAAAACCCGTGGTAGGCATGGAGTAAGATGGACTGACAACATCAACGAAACACTACAACAACATCAACGAAACACTACAACACCATCAACGAAACACTACAACAACATCAACGAAACACTACAACAACATCAACGAAACACTACAACAACATCAACGAAACACTACAACAACATCAACGAAACACTACAACAACATCAACGAAACACTACAACAACATCAACGAAACACTACAACAACATCAACGAAACACTACAACAACATCAAATAAACACTACAACAACATCAACGAAACACTACAACAACATCAACGAAGCACTACAACAACATCAACGAAACACTACAACAACATCAACGAAACACTACAACAACAACATCAACGAAACTCTACAACTACAACAACATCAACTGAGAAAGACTCTGGCTGCCCAGAAGGGCATGAACTATAACTTTTTATTTCCCTTGACGCTAGTGGAAGTATAAGAGAAAGTGAAGGGAGAAAGAGACCGATAGCACGTATAAGTGATATTAGGTAGACGGGATTATCATAGCAAGAGACAATAGGCAGAATGGGAAGCCGCTGTAAGCAACAATTGATGGAAGAGCTAGCCAATATCTGTGATTAAGGGAGGAATGAATAACCTGTGCTACTGATACGGATAAAAGAGATAATTGGTAGAGTGAGAAGAGGTGGAGTGAATAGCCTGCAATATTGAGGACAGGTAGAAAGGATAGCCGGTACTAACGAGAAAAAAATGGAGGGAATAGCCTGTAATATTGAGGACAGGTAGAAGGGATAGCCGGTACTGACGAGAAAAAAATGGAGGGAATAGCCTGTAATATTGAGGACAGGTAGAAGGGATAGCCGGTACTAGCGAGAAAACAATGAAGGGAATAGCCTGTAATATTGAGGACAGGCAGAAAGGATAGCCGGTACTAGCGAGAAAAAAATGGAGGGAATAGCCTGTAATATTGAGGACAGGTAGAAGGGATAGCCGGTACTAACGAGAAAAAAATGGAGGGAATAGCCTGTACTATTGAGGACAGGTAGAAGGGATAGCCGGTACTAGCGAGAAAAAAATAGAAGGAATAACTGGTACTAGTGCGAACGGGTGGAGGGTTAAGCTTGGACTAGTGAGGTTAGGTAGAAGGGATATCTTATACTAGTGAGAAGAGTTGAAAAGGGTTGACTGTATTAGAGAGAACAAGTGGAATGGATAACAAGTACTAGTGACATCAGGTCAAAATAATGGCATGTGAAAGCTGGCGGAAGGAGTACCTTGAATAGTGAGAACAGGGGAGAGCGGCAACAGGTCCAAGTGAAATGGGTGGGAAAAGTAGCCGATACTACATCCAACTATAGTTTAATAGGCCTGCTGGCTGAGAGGGAATTCTCGGAAAACCACCAACTATCATGACGAACTCAGCTTTATGAGCGGGGGTGGTTGTGAGTAGAGTGAAGTCAGTCGTCTATATCTCCTTTACTTGAATACGTCACGCTAATTGGTGGGTTTTCCAATATTATGTCCTGCCCGCGGGCCTTTGTGCATCTGTAGTTGGCTGTGAGCCGTTACAAGTCCCAATGAGTGGAAGGTGTTGACGGCACATCTCGGCCAGACAAACTGGTAGTATATGGCATAAATCAAAGCGACGAAAGAGCGGAAATGATAACATCTAGTGGAAGTAACAAATGGTTGAACGGTCAACCGGTAGAAAGACAATCGATGGGAATAACTAGGATGAGAAGAATAACAGATGGGAAAGACAGCGGTTTATAAGGACAACATATGGTGAGGACAATAGGTGGAAAAAGGCAACGGATTGGAAGGTCAACGTCGGATGTGTGGATAATAAATGGGATGACACAAAATGGGAAGAGTAGCGAATTAGATGGAGTGGAGATAGTAATGGAATGGAATAACAACCGATGTCACGGACAACGGGTGGAAAGACAGCAGATAGGAAAGATCATTGGTAGAAGTGACTAAGATTCGTGAGCAAAGAGTAGAGAGAACAAAACGTTGACAGTAAATACAAGAAACTACATAAACAGCTCCCTCGATTGAATACATGACTTGGAATTATGCATAGACAGAGAACGCCTTATTAGCAATTGCAATAGTTATGTTACCAATTTAATGTTTATGTGATGCCTTTGCGTGTACATAATGACAGCTTATCTATAGTCTGCAAATCATATAAAGCCGAGCTTACAGTCTGATTTATTCGTTTTGAAAGAAGGTCTGAACATTTTTGTTAAATGTATATATGGATAGAAGGTTAAAGTATTTAAGTAAAGATTCAACCATGCCTTTCTAGACACATGAGGAATATGGTGTTAGTGACCATATTTGACAATGACCACGGCACATATTTGATTGATGTGGTCGGCATTACGCCAGGCCGCCTTTATATTAAAATAATCCCTGGTACACATATGTAAACACTGGGCGAAACCCAAGGTCTTGTCGGCCTGAAAGAAAAATCCCGGGGAATAGAGCCAGGGCCCTTCTGATCTGGAAGCGAACACACTTCCCTCCCAGTTACAGTGGCTTTTAAAATATAGTTGTAGTCTAAAATATTGTTGTAGTCTAAAATATAGTTGTAGTCTAAAATATTGTTTTAGTCTAAAATATAGTTGTGGTCTAAAATATAGTTGTAGTCTAAAATATTGTTGTAGTCTAAAATATAGTTGTAGTCTAAAATATCGTTTTAGTCTAAAATATAGTTGTGGTCTAAAATATTGTTTTAGTCTAAAATATTGTTGTAGTCTAAAATATAGTTGTAGTCTAAAATATAGTTGTAGTCTAAAATATTGTTTTAGTCTAAAATATTGTTGTAGTCTAAAATATAGTTGTAGTCTAAAATATTGTTTTAGTCTAAAATATAGTTGTGGTCTAAAATATAGTTGTAGTCTAAAATATTGTTGTAGTCTAAAATATAGTTGTAGTCTAAAATATAGTTGTAGTCTAAAATATTGTTTTAGTCTAAAATATAGTTGTGGTCTAAAATATAGTTGTAGTCTAAAATATAGTTGTAGTCTAAAATATTGTTTTAGTCTAAAATATAGTTGTGGTCTAAAATATAGTTGTAGTCTAAAATATAGTTGTAGTCTAAAATATTGTTTTAGTCTAAAATATTGTTGTAGTCTAAAATATAGTTGTAGTCTAAAATATTGTTTTAGTCTAAAATATTGTTGTAGTCTAAAATATAGTTGTAGTCTAAAATATTGTTGTAGTCTAAAATATAGTTGTAGTCTAAAATATAGTTGTAGTCTAAAATATAGTTGTAGTCTAAAATATAGTTGTAGTCTAAAATATTGTTTTAGTCTAAAATATTGTTTTAGTCTAAAATATAGTTGTAGTCTAAAATATAGTTGTAGTCTAAAATATAGTTGTAGTCTAACAATAGTGGTAGTTTGTTATTTGGAATTGTCGGGTAATGCAGAATCTGCTGATATAAACTCCACATTGGTATTTAAACGTGTCTCATTAGTTTCAAAATTAGACGATATTACTGCGTTGGCCACCTCAAGAGAAGTTGGTAAGACTAACGGTTTCGATTGCCAAACAAAAGAATATTAGTCTTGTTAGTGAAAGCTTAAATAGAAAATGGTACACAGTTCTCGAGTAACTGTTTTTTTAAGTATATTTTATTACGTTGTAAGCCATACTCTATACACATTTCGCAGTGTATAATAACGAGTTCTCTCTGTTAATGCTTATATTTGTCAATGACCAAGGACAAATTGTATGGGTTATGTGGTCGATATTACACAAGGCATCTTCCTTCCTTGAACAACTAGACACTCAATTAAGGATGTGTGACCCTAAGTGTGTTGCGTTCTGTCAGTAACATAATGTCATCAGCACATCTGAGATTATTAATAGTGAACCCTTGGATGTTTAAATGTGACATTTCCATGTCTTCAAAGATCTACTCAGCGTATAAATTGAAAGAATATGGAGACAGAACGAAACCCTTCCTCAGTCATCATCATCATCATCATTATCATGTGCCATACCTGTTGGCGTCGGCGATCATGTCCTTCCACAATCAACAGTCTACAGTGCATCGTATCAGTTCCGTTGTTGACTGTTTTCCATGCCATGACACCAAGCTATCCAGTATTTTCTCTATTTGTCGTCCGCGATCTCTCTTTACTTTTATTTTGCCAGTTGTAACCAAGTATTCCAACTTTCCTCTTCTCATGATGTGCCCGAAAAATGTTGATTGTTTCTTTCTGATGTTTTTTAGGAGCTCCCTTTTTGTGTTGGCCTCTTTGAGAACTTCCTCATTGGTCTTTTTAGCTGTCCAGGGAACTTTCAACATTCTTCTGAGAAATCTCATCTCTGTGACCTCTAATCGTCTTTTCATTTGTTTGTCTACCGTCCATGATTCGCTTCCATAGGTCAGAATTAGTTCTACTTCTCTCTTTCTCTTTCTATTGACATAGATTTGTTGCATAAGATATTTTTCATTTTCTGAAATGCTATTTTGGCCTGCGTTATTCTGCTTTTTATTTCTGTGATGCAACTTCCATCTGATGTTATTATTCTGCACAAGTATTTGAAACGTTGCACTTGGTTTCAGATGTGTCCTGTTTATTTTTATGCTGCATGATGGTGATAATTGTTTCTTCGATATAACCATTACTTCGGTTTTCGTACTATTCAGACTGAGACCTTTCTTGTTGTTTGCTTTTACTATTATGTCTATTATTTCTTGTATTTCATTCTCTATCTTTGCTCTTCCTGAGTACTCGCTCTATATTAACAGATGCAGAGTTCTAGTTATTATAACCGCTGATAATAACCGTTATGGTACATGATGATGACTGATATTTCTAAAATTTTAACAGGACATGTCGTGTCAGTGTCAGCGGCTTAAAACTCTTAGTATATGTAGTAAAAATAGCCTATAATAAATACAGTTTTGTTTGGTGCAATAATAAATGTAATACAATTACTTTGTAGCTGAGATAATTTTCTGTTGTGTAATGTTACATGTAATAAACATAATTTATGATATATAAATATCGGTGATTGGATTGAAGAGAACGGAAATTTGAAATGGTTAAATGCATTTTTACTTTCAGCAATGGGTAATGTCGTCGGTATTATGCCCGTACCGCTTTACTTTCCCAGAAAAAAATCCGGTACCCATTTAATGCTCGGTGAACTCGGAAGCCGTCGATTGGGATCAAACCCTACCCCTTGTCCTTTGTAGTCTAGTCTTCACTAACCACTGAGCTATCGCGGCTCCCATTTGGCGATTATGCAATGTAATATTCAGGGCTAGATTATTTGATTTTCCCAAAGACATAAGCTGGTCTTTGGCCGAAAACAATTAATTATATAAATTATAGCAGAATCAGAAGTGAAACCAAAATAGGAATTGGCAAAATCGATTATTTTTTATATCATAGAAAAGACGTAGCTTTGAGATAAGTTGGGAACCCCTTTTGTAATATTTTGCGTTGATGAAAAGCGTGAGAACGATGGAGTGGGGAGTGGGGGAAGCGTAAACGTACTAGAGAAAGGAAGGGTGGAGAGAGAACGAACTTGTCCGATCCATTCCACTTAAAAAGCGAACGAAATCTTTAACCAGACTGAAAGAAAAGCTGAATAAACAGATCCGCAGGAAGAGCATCCGTTCTGACCAGGCAGAATGTTTGCTGAAGGAAAACATGACCATTGTTAAATGGACCAGATAAGGTAGAAAATCAAAGTACGGCAACAAATGAACACCCAAATTATGGAAAATCGACTAGACGAGTGGATGAGTGCTGTGTGGGTGTGGAATTGTTCTGTGTGGTCGTGGAAATATTCTGTGTAGGAATGCTTGTTCCGCTACTGAGTTAACTGAGGGTGAGATAAAGGGATAAACTACTTTTGTTCGGCAGTGGAACACATTTTCAGCCTTATCTGGTCGATTTGGAGATGCTACGACGATAGGGCCCGCCACTTCATCCCGATCTGATCCTGATGCAAGGGTCTTAAAACCACAATTTAAACAAGACGCTGTTCAGTGGCGTACCAAGAGTTCTATTTTTGTGCACAGGATGACGCAAGAAAAAAATACGTTTCGATCCCCTCTAGATTTTTAAAAAGCTAGATTAGATAAACCAAACCAGAGGGTGGGAGTTGTGTAGTCTAGAGGTAAGACGTTGACCTTTGTACCAGAAGATCCCGGGATCGAATCCTACTACAGGGGGTGGGCATCTTTCACTTGGAATCCCTGGTTTCGTCGCGGCTTTAGCTCCCCTGGTCTCTGGGTAGTGAGATCCAAGGTTTAGACTTTTTGAATAGCGACGAAAAACAAAAACGTCCTGTGTGCATCGCGCACGTTAAAGAAAAAAAGACAGTTAAAAATCCAAATTAACAGGCCAGAAATGACTGCCTTCCGGGAAAAATTGTAGGGGCAAAACCTATTCTTGCCGATCACGGATAGTGCCGGGGCGAACGGCGTAGATATCGCGGCTTTGCTGAAACTTAGTGACATAATGCCACTTATGGGTGTACCAACACCATCTTATAAAAAAATGGAAGAAAGGAGACAAGCGAAGAACACTGCCAAATACAATAAAATATATAATGAAATACGCAAAATGTGAAAAAAGGCAAAAGAAGACTGCCTAAGTAAAAAATGTATAGAAATAGGAACAATGGAAAGCAAACAAGACTTAAGAGGAATGCACGCAGAAATAAAGAGAATGACTAATAAAAATAAAAAGGCAACAGAAGGTGGATGCATTGCAGACAAAAAAAGAAAAAATGCTAACAGACAATAAAGATATTATAGATAGATGGCAGGAATATATAACAGAACTATTTCATGATCAAAGGGATAAGAAACTCGTTATAAATTGTACATCAGACTATAAAATCTTAAAATTTGAGGTGGAAAAAGCTATACAAACAATGAAAAAGGGAAAAGCAGCAGGACCTTACAGAATACTGATAGAGATGATACAGGCTCTAGAAGATTTTGGCATCGAAGTGATCACAGACATATGCAACGACATATACCATACAGGATTCATAGCAAATGAACTAAAAACATCAACTTTCATTGCATTGCCTAAAAAAGAATGGTGCGGTTGAATGCAGTGACTTTAGAACCATAAGCCTAATAAGCCATGTAACAAAAATCTTGCTAAAAGTTATACAAGGAAGGATTCAGAATAAAATCCATACTGAATTAGATGAGCAGCAATTTAGATTTAGGAAAAATAGCGGGACAAAAGAAGCCATATTTTGCATTAGAACATTAATCGAAAAGTACACAGAAGTAAACAAATCAATATATGTCTGCTTCATAGACTACACCAAAGCTTTTGATAGAGTACACCAAAAACAACTTATAGAATGTCTAAAAGAGATACATCTAGATGACCAGATGTCATCTTCTGGTGAACATAAAGAAGACATGTCCACATGGACATACGACTAATATGTAACCTATACTGGGAGCAAACAGCAATAATAAAATATAACAAAGAGAACTCTACACCCATTGATATAAAAAGAGGAGTAAGACAGGAATGCACCCTATCACCAAGCTTGTTCAATCTATACACTGAGTAAATCTTTAAAAACATCATAGAGATGCCAGGCCTACACATTAATCGAAAGATAATCAATAACCTAAGATATGCTGACGATACTGTACTACTAGCAGAAAATCTTAAAGATCTACAACAATTACTTAATGAAATAAACATGACAAGCAAAAAATATGGACTAGATATGACTATCAAAAAGACTAAAACTATGATCATAAACAAAGAAAATACTCAAAACCCACAAATGGATATCAAAATTGAAGGAATAGACCTGGAGACAGTCCAGAACTACAACTACCTTGGACATACTATAACCAGTGATGGAAAATGTACAACTGAAATAAACAAAAGAATAGGAATGCCAAAAAGTAATTTTAATGTCATGAAGAACATACTAACATCAAAATAAATAACACCAGGGCTGAAACGTTTAATTGATTCGTTTAATATTCTGTCTATGTACTTGTTCATGATTGTCTTCAGTTCATTTCGGAGTGTTCGTTGATATGTGGGGATTATTTTAATCCTAATTTTGTCTTATAACGTGGTCAAGCTATTTAATTGGCTTTATAAATCTTACTGCGAGGGCGATCCGTAACCGCCTCCTTAGCTCGTCGCCTTTAATCTTGTCTTTATTTAGTTGACTTTCTGCATTCTAAAATGTATTCCATTATTTTATAAAAATATTAATAGTTATACATTCTACGTTCTACGTTCACGTTCTGCATTAGTTGTAACGTTCTGGTACAGATTATGTTGGAGAATACCTTTTTTCCTATTCTGATTGCTTTTGTAGTCATCAGTAGTGCCATTTAACAAATATTTTGACATCATCATCATCAAGTACCGGCCCTACTGGCGTAGGTGATCATGTCTCTCCACAAATTTCGATCTCGACAGTTCTTTATCATTTCTGTTGTTTACCTTCTGCCAAGCCATTCTCTTAAGCTGTCTGGTATCTTTTCTCTTTGTTTCCCTCTATCACTTCGTCCCTCAATTTTTCCAGTTGTTACAATATATTCCAGTTGTTCTCTTCTCATTACATGGCCAAAAAAGGATGCATTTTGACATATTTAACTATATTTTAGTTATATTTTAGTTCTATTTGTCTAGGATTTTTCCATTCGTTAGCGTGTTGTAGTTGTTTATTACATAACTTTGAGTTCATAAATAGACTTTCTTTAGAAATATGTTGTGCTTCCGTGTTATCGATGTTAATTCTCGTGTCAAACTATTTGCAAACACAGAATAAAAGTCTGTTTAGGCGTCCATGCAAGCTTTCTAAATTTCTGTGGATTAGTGACTGGTTCCATGCAAATAGGAGTTCCATTGTTTTTTGTTTGTTTTGGTAGCCCGTCTTAGTTATATTGTCCGTATATGTGATTAACAGTTTCATTTGTATCTCGAAATATGGCGGCTTAGAACTGGAAATCTAAATCATTACATTTCGAACTCAATCGTTGAAACTGGACTATGTTTAACTTGACCCTTAACCGTTTCTCACTCTGTCTCTCCCTCAATACACCCCTATTAGTATACCACACATGGAAATGTGATAAATTTCATGGACCGAGAAATATAACATTTGACATTGATCTGTCTCGTTCAGTAAAGTGATGAGTTTACATATCGACAGAAATCGTACGAATTTGGAAATGTATTTCCTAAATTAATTCGGTGGAGCCTTGCAGTTCGACGATATTATCTTCGAATATTCCAAAGCTCAAAGCATCATTCGAGAAAATTTAAATCTGAGTTTTAGGCGATGCTTCTACATTTTAACTGCGGGTGCGCAGGCGCAGAAAAAAAATACTATCTGAAAAAGAATTCTGGTATGAAACCAGATTATCTCTTGAGTTAAGTTTTTGTATTTTCAGTGCATTTTTTTGCTTTAATTTTGCCGTGTTTGGATATATGTATGTCATATATAAATGTTTCTACTAACTCTAGAGTATCCGAGAAGTGTGTGCAGAATCGAAACCAAATAGGAGTATCGCAGAACTCGAGATCTGGGGTGAAAAAACAGAATGTATAATAATGCATGAAAGAGGTACGTGTATGGCGGATCTAGAAAAGAGGTGAGTAAACCAACACCCACGATCAATAATACAAACATAAATTAGAGAGAAAGAGAGAGAGAGAGAGAGAGAGAGAGAGAGAGAGAGAGAGAAGTGGAGAACATCCCAAGTATTGTTATTTGGTGTGTTTATTAAAGAGCAATATTTCTGCTCCACTCAAACCACATGAGACAAAAGCCCTCTACACCCAGTTAGCGTATATGCAGTTTTCATTGTATTGTAAAATGTACGTATTTTATTTATTGTTTTCGTGTTTTAATTTATTATATAGGGTACTTAAATGTTTTATTTTTTATCTTAAATTTTCTGTATTTGCTGCGTATATTAAACTAAATGCACATTTTTCATGAACTGGTAAAGGATTTTTTTTCATGTTACATATTTCTAATGGGGAAAGTTGAGTTTTACTTTGGACAATTTAGAGCTCGAATGGCCTTCTGAAATGAATTAATCTCAAAATTAGCATCACTGCAGTTAGTTACTAAGAATAAACATTGCCAAAAACAATTCTTGTATCTATTTTCCCTCGTAAATGATACATAACACATACAATATTTATTATAGTGTGAAGTAACAAAGTTAAAACGAAACAGGCATGTTATGATTTTTTTGTCGAAAACTGAAAGTTTAATATAACTCAAACCTAGAAATAAATCAGTCATAAACTAGTTTAATGTAATTTCGGTTTGATGTAATTACAATTCATTTGCTTACTTCGTTTTTTTTTTTCAGATTCTAAATTTTCCTATTGCCTTACCATTATTTCTGTTACATTTGAGGTCTACAAATTTAGTGCTATCAAATTCATTTGTATTATTTTTTTTTTCAGTTAAAAACTTTTATGTTTGCAAAAATAATGATATTTGTATTAACTCTTTTATTGTATGCAATTTCATATTTTTTTTAAATATTAAAAATGTGCTTGTTCTACGCAATTATTTTTGCATTGTTTCGCAATGTTGTACAATGCTATTAATGTTTGCTTTTGCAAAAAATTCTGAAACTATGATGGTTTCAAATGATCACTAATGAGGAGCGCATGAAAGAAACAATAAAAATTACTCATTTTAAAACATAAGCGTGTTATGACAAATAATTAATGAAGTGAATTTGGTGTATTTTATGTAAAATAAGGCGGCGGATGAAAATAGAGAAATTAATGACAAGAGTATGAGATATATGTAATTATATTAAAACTAGAAATATCAGTGCATAATATCACAGAAAGGAATATACTTATCACAGATATGTGGTGTGAAATTAGTTGCAAAGTTAATGACAACGATAAACTTACTGAATTTTTGTGTTTTACCACAATATTAGCTGCTTGTCGTTTTTGTAACATTTTTAATGATTTTCCTTTAGATTTTATTTCAAATTTAAAAAAGAACGCATCACTTTATTATAATGAAATATTAAATAAACTGTGACCATATTCTGGTCAACTTAAATGAATTCGTTCTTGTAAATAATTTAAAATACACATATTAAATACTATGCTCATAAATATCTGACAAAACCAAATACTATTAAAATAAAAGCAATATGTCCTTTCAAATAAAAAATCCCTCAAGTATAACGTGTTTTATATGTTAAAATACTAAGTTGCAACATTAAAAGGAAGGAGGCAAGTGAGTCACAAGCTCTAGAAAAGAGATTATATATAAATGTGAGTGTGTGCAAGGAGAAAGACAAGACAGACAGACAGCGGTACGGACGGACGGACGCGCGGGCGGGCAAGCGGGTGGGCGGACGGACGGACGGAAGGATGGACGGACGGACGGATGGACGCGCGGACGGGCGGGCGGGCAAGCGGGTGGGCGGACGGACGGACGGATGGATTGACGGACGGACGGATGGATGGACGGATAGATAGATAGATAGATAGATAGATAGATAGATAGATAGATAGATAGATAGATAGATAGATAGATAGATAGATAGATAGATAGATAGATAGATAGATAGATAGATAGATAGATAGATAGATAGATAGATAGATAGATAGATAGATAGATAGATAGATAGATAGATAGATAGATAGATAGATAATGAATTGGTGTTAGTGGTTAAGTGGACAAAAAAACAATGAATAAAGTTTTGATACAACAACTATTAAACATCATGCGAGAAAAAAATAAACAAATGTGTTAGATTTATATTTAAAAAGTCATAATAATGTACAGTCACTTTTTAAAAAATAGAATAAATTGGGAACGGCCAAACTGATAAAACAGTGAGATGGGCTTGAGAGCGAATTGCATTATGTACGCTCAGGAAAGATACAACTAAAACTGCGCTCCACTGTGGCCAAATTCTATCTAAAGATGCATAGCCAGAACTTGATTACAAACCCATAATGTTAATTACCAAATGTCATGTCTTGCTGAGTTTACCAATATCTCTCAGAAAATGCCTCTGAGCGAATACATGCATTTCGTGTAAGTATTCTTCTGACTTTCTTGATATGTCACAATACATCTCTCAAAAATTTCTCCCTCCTGTTTCTTCTCTACAAGTGTAATGATTTATAGCATTTTTAACACATTTCTTAGAATTTATTTAAATATTTATTCCGTGAATTTCTCTGTTTTTTCGCCTTTATTTTCAATGCGAAAATATATTTTATGTGTTTATTTATTCCTAAAATGTGATAGATAGCTCTTATAATTATTATATAAGCTTGTGCTTTGTTTCTTGATTCTGTGTGCATTGCAAAATTAGTAAACTAAGTATCCATAAAATTAAATTGCTCTGCTCTGCTTCTCAATTTTTAACCTAATATTTTATATTCTTTAATGTAGACTTGACGATGAACTGTAGATAGAAGATTGTATTAGGACATGATCGCCTACGCCAACCGGTATGGTACATGATGATGATGAATGTAGACTTAGGGAAAATGCAAATCAATCAGCCGATATATAGTAAAAAAGTAAAGTACCCCCGTCACGCCAAGTGGCGGCGTATTGGGAATATGGTGTTAGTGACCATAAATTTTACAGACCTTCGGCACATGATTTTTGGGGTAATGTGGTCGGTATTACGCCCAATCAGCCGATATATATCTTGTACACATTCAACATGCTCCTAAAGATGTGTTTAACTTCATCATCATGTGCCATGCGGGTTGGCGTAGGTGATCATGTCCTTCCACAATTTTGTATCCACAGTGCATCGTATCAATTCATTTGTTGATTGCTTTTCCATGTAAAAGACACCAAACTATCTAGTATCTTCTCACTTTGACATCGCGATCTCTCTTTCCCTGTATTTTGCCAGTTGTGACCAATTATTTCAACTTTCCTCTTCTCATGATGTGCCCGAAGAATGTCGATTGTTTCTTTATGATATTTTAAGCTTAACTTTAGTTTTTAACTTCCTGCTAGCATAATCGTTAACTTTCAGAGATCAAATTATCACATTTTTGTTCATGTCAAATTTAATGTTATTTTTTTTTTTCAGAAATACACAAATAGTCTCACCCTGGTCTACTGAAACAGAACTCCCAGACCTTGAAACATCATCCCGTTTCAAGCATTGCCACTTCTGGTTCTTGGAATGGTTATTTCTCGGTACCGGTCGACAAGACAAGCCAAATAGGGAAGTCTGATCAATGATCTTTTCTTCGATTGAATGAACATCGATAGTTTGGCTGGGGAAACTCCGTGTACACAAGCTCTCTCATCAACGGTTTTCCCTTCTACCGCAAAAGCAATAAAACATGCAATGTCTCATATGCATGACATACAACTGTTATCCTTCCTCGAACATAGAAAATAAGTCGCATTAAAATCTATTCCAATACAATGAAAATAGGCAGAGATTAAAGTTGGATACGTTAGTGTTGAAATAAGAAAGATAAATAATCACAAGAACAAGCATACAGTCGACTTTAAAAGGAGAGCGAAAGAAAGACATAATACAGTCAAAGCAGTCCTCGAGTTTAATAGTGGATATAGCGATTAACAGTGTGAACCAGACATTGAACACTCTTTCAATATTTTTAACATTTGAAAGGCTTGAAGAAAATAAAGAAAAATGTTCCCAGCTCTAAAGTCGTTCTTCCAGTACAGGTCACATCACCAGTTGTTCTCAATCAATTGTTGAATAACGCGTTTAGTGAAATATATCTCTGACACTTGCATTCATTCATGTCTGTATTTATTTCCATAAAGAGGTATACGAGAGGGAAGAACATTCTATGCAGGAAACTTTGAAGATCTGGACTGATATGCAAATATCATTAAAGACAGACAAATGCACAACTATATGTCCATATATTTTTTTTTTTAACACGGTTGTTGTTCATACTTCTTACATGACACAATCACCTTGATTACTGTTGTGTTGTCATAATGGATAGGAGTTTGGCTCGTTGTATGACACTAGAGTTTGTTACCTTGTCCTGTCAATTGTCATTATTTTCTTATGTAACGCACATGTTTAATCTTTTCTCTTGCCCTCTATATGTAGTTCGAGTTACTGATCCATATAGGAGCATGCTAAGAACACAATTGTAATAAATTACAATGTTTATTCTTAGTGCTAGTTTTGTTTTGACCTGTGATCTTTGTTTAAAATTGCCAAATGGTAAAACTGCTTTCCATTCAACAAATGTAGTGGTACACCGTAGAGCTGAGGTAAGCGCACACATTTGAGTGATGTATTATTGGGCGTTGTTGCTGGAAGTCTGGCTTTACCTTGTATGAGAACCACAGTCCTCTGGGCTCTTATAGACAAGTAGAACAAGTAACGCGTTCTATCCGGATTATCAATATGTAAAACTGCAGACAGCTTAATCATGAGCAACAAGTGCTGTAACCTCACCGAATAGAAGCTCTTTGATTAGGACCTCAGTTTTAGATTTTGTCCTCACTTGAGTTAGATTAAATAATAAGCCGTGGGATCTTGTCCGGATGTAGATGTCTTCTGAGACTGCCTCAAAAGAATTGAATTAAAAATGGCAGCAAAAGGAATCCCAAATAGGATAGGAGCAAGAATACATCCCCGCTAGACTCCACTTTAACCTCAAAGGGCTCCGATAATCTGTCATCAAATTGAATAGTGACAGGTATATTGTCGAGAAATGATCTAATCATTTTGAATAATGTAAGCGGACATGCAACATTTTCCAGCACTCGGTATAGAACCGCAGTGCTCAGAGAACCAAAAGTCCGTGGTTTAGATCAACAAAGATAATAAAAAGAAGTCTTCTCTGCACTTTGCGCTTGTACTGCAGTTGAGCTGAGGGTAAACAATCATATCAGTGGTTGATCGACCAGCTTAAAAACCACACTGGGTCTCAGGAAAAATGTAGGTCTTGTTTCTGCTGATTGGTGTGGGTCTTTTAGAACAATTCATGTCAATTAATTCCAGTTGGAATCATCGTCGGGACTGTGTTCTGAGATATTTCTAGAGAGATTGCTCTGAGATATTTCTTGAGAGATTGCTTTGAGATATTTCTAGAGAGATTGCTCTGAGATATTTCTTGAGAGATTGCTCTGAGATATTTCTTGAGAGATTGTTCTGGTATATTTCCTAAGAGATTGCTCTGAGATATTTCTTGAGAGATTGCTCTGAGGTATTTCTTGAGAGATTGCTCTGATATATTTCCTAAGAGATTGCTCTGAGATATTTCTAGAGAGATTGCTCTGAGATATTTCTAGAGAGATTGCTCTGAGGTATTTCTTGAGAGATTGCTTTGAGATATTTCTTGAGAGATTGCTCTGAGAAATTTCTTGAGAGATTGCTCTGAGATATTTCTAGAGTGATTGCTCTGATATATTTCTTGAAAGATTGCTTTGAGATATTTCTTAAGAGATTGCTCTGGGATATTTCGTTATGGTCACCTATGAAATCTGAGCACAAATGGACAGACTCTAGTCAATGATAATCACCTAAAAGCCAATAACAAGTAATATAAATATGCAATGAAACAATTTATGGAAAGCCTTTCATCAAAACTAATATTTTATTTTTAATATCTGACTCTCGCTTTCCTTTAGGTATGAACAATCTATTTTTTTTTTCTAAATGAGTATTGCCTGCTGAAAGTTTACAAATATTTATTCCAAAATAATTGACTAGACGTAATTAATTTAAACAAAATAGCAAAATTGTTTATAAACACGTCGAATAAATTCGAAAAAAAAATTATCGTTATTTATGTTTTAATAAAAACATAACTACTTTTGTTTCGTGCCGAAACGTCTGCACAAACAAACAATTAAAGGACCTTCCTTGAAGAAAGCACATTCTCAACCACCTGTGAAATTATTTGGTTCCGCCATACAGAGCAGATTGCATGGCGTAACGCATATTCATGTCGTTGAATGAGTATGAGATATTTCCATTTGCTCAATCCATGTCAAAGAGACACTGTCATTGTTGGCTACTCATGTTTATAATCATTAAGGTGAGCTGCTATTTGAAAAACAACTCAACTGATTAAGTGCTTAATATAATATTCTGAGTACGATATTAGATTTGAACACATTAAATACTATTGATTTAGGCTTGTTAACACTTGTTCTCAAATTATATTATGGCTGAGATAAAATAAACTATCGGTCGAATGACAAGGGTCAAGTGGCAAGGACAAAGGTTAGAGAATAAACGATTTAAGTACCTGCAAATGTTTCTGAAAAAAAAAATGTAAGCTAAATCAGAAAGGTTGGTTAGCCCTTCCTTCCATGCCTTCTTGGCAAGACACTCTCCAAATTTAAATTATTTATTCTCAGTTATATTATACGCAATTGCCATTTAAACAATTATATTAAATTAAATTATCATTTTAAAAATTCTATTTTAAGCACAGTTGTCATTTAAACAATTATATTAAACGCATTATTATTTAAAACAACTGTACGTGCAGCGCAATTGTCATTATTTAAAAAAAATTATATTACGTGCAATTGTCATTTAAATAAGTTTATATTACGTGCAATTGTCATTTTTTAAACCTTCTTTAAATTAAGCGCACCTGTCTTTAAATAATTATAGTTGAAAAAAAGCATTATTATTATGTGTAACTTATGAGGACAGAGGCATGGTGCTGAAAGTGATGGCTTGGTGGTAAAGTAAATATGGGTTCGAAGACAGCTTGATGCTGTCCATTCTAAAATGCTGAGAAAGAAATATGGCTCTCTGAAGTTATTTATGTAGAGACAGCAAGATAGATAGATGGCTCACCGAAATTATTTATGTAGAGACAGCAAGAAAGATAGATGGCGCACTGAAATTATTAATGTAGAGACAGCAAGAAAGATAGATGGCTCACTGAAATTATTTATGTAGAGACAGTAAGAAAGATAGATGGCTCACTGAAGTTATTTATGTAGAGACAGCAAGAAAAATAGATGGCTCACTGAAGTTATTTATGTAGAGACAGCAAGAAAAATAGATGGCTCACTGAAGTTATTTATGTAGAGACAGCAATAAAGATAGATGGCTCACCGAAATTATTTATGTAGAGACAGCAAGAAAGATAGATGGCTCACTGAAATTATGTATGTAGAGACAGCAAAGAAGATAGATGGCTCACTGAAATTATTTATGTAGAGACAGCAAGAAAGATAGATGGCTCACTGAAATTATTTATGTAGAGACAGCAAGAAAGATATATGGCTCACTGAAATTATTTATGTAGAGACAGTAAGAAAGATAGATGGCTCACCGAAATTATTTATGTAGAGACAGCGATAAAGATAGATGGCTCACTGAAATTATTTATGTAGAGACAGCAAGAAAGATAGATGACTCACTGAAATTATTTATGTAGAGACAGCAATAAAGATAGATGGCTCACCGAAATTATTTATGTAGAGACAGCAAGAAAGATAGATGGCTCACTGAAATTATTTATGTAGAGACAGCAAGAAAGATATATGGCTCACTGAAATTATGTATGTAGAGACAGCAATAAAGATAGATGGCTCACTGAAATTATTTATGTAGAGACAGCAAGAAAGATAGATGGCTCACTGAAATTATTTATGTAGAGACAGCAATAAAGATAGATGGCTCACTGAAATTATTTTTGTCGAGACAGCAATAAAGATAGATGGCTCACTGAAATTATTTATGTAGAGACAGCAAGAAAGATATATGGCTCACTGAAATTATTTATGTAGACACAGCAAGAAAGATAGATGAATCATTGAAATTATTTATGTAGAGACAGCAATAAAGATAGATGGCTCACTGAAATTATTTATGTAGAGACAGCAAGAAAGATAGATGACTCACTTAAGTTATGTATGTAGATACAAACAGAAAGAAAGATGACTCACTTAAATTATGTTATGTAGAGACAACCAAAAATAAAAATGACTCACTTAAGTTACGTATGTAGATGCAACCAGAAAGAAAGATGACTAACCTAAGTTATGTGTGTAGAGATAAGAAGAACGAAAGATGAC
Source organism: Megaustenia siamemsis (assembly GCA_032433765.1). NCBI lineage: Eukaryota > Metazoa > Mollusca > Gastropoda > Stylommatophora > Ariophantidae > Megaustenia > Megaustenia siamemsis. The sequence goes on along the minus strand of JAVIAB010000092.1, from coordinate 65,213,532 downwards.
TCACCTTAGTTATGTATGTAGGGACAAGAAGAAAGAAAGATGACTCACTTAAGTTATTTGTGTAGAAACAACCAGAATGAATGATGACTCACTGAAGGTATTTATGTCGAGAAAAACAGAAATAAAGATGACTCACTTAAGTTATAGAAGAAAGAAAGATGACTCACTTAAGTTATGTATGTAGAGACAAGAAGAAAGAAAGATAACTCACTTAAGTTATTTTTGTAGAAGCAAGAAGAAAGAAAGATGACTTACTTAAGTTATTTGTGTAGAGACAAGAAGAAAGAAAGATGACTCACTTAAGTTATTTGTGTAGAGACAAGAAGAAAGAAAGATGACTCACTTAAGTTATTTGTGTAGAAGCAAGAAGAAAGAAAGATGACTTAATTAAGTTATTTGTGTAGAGACAAGAAGAAAGAAAGATGACTCACTTAAGTTATTTGTGTAGAGACAAGAAGAAAGAAAGATGATTCACTTAAGTAATTTGTGTGGAGACTACGAGAAAGAAAGATGACTCACTTAAGTTATTTGTGTAGAGACAAGAAGAAAAAAATAGCTTACTTAAGTTATTTGTGTAGAGACAAGAAGAAAGAAAAATAGCTTACTTAAGTTATTTGTGTAGAGACAAGAAGAAAGAAAAATAGCTTACTTAAGTTATTTGTGCAGAGACAAGAAGAAAGAAAGATGACTCACTTAAGTTATGTATGTAGAGACAAGAAGAAAGAAAGATAACTCACTTAAGTTATGTATGTAGAGACAACCAGAAAGAAAGATGACTCCCTTAAGTTATTTGTGTAGAGACAAGAAGAAAGAAAAATAGCTTACTTAAGTTATTTGTGTAGAGACAAGAAGAAAGAAAGATGACTCACTTAAGTTATTTGTGTAGAGACAAGAAGAAAGAAAAATAGCTTACTTAAGTTATTTGTGTAGAGACAAGAAGAAAGAAAGATGACTCACTTAAGTTATTTGTGTAGAGACAAGAAGAAAGAAAGATGACTCACTTAAGTTATTTGTGTAGAAGCAAGAAGAAAGAAAGATGACTTACTTAAGTTATTTGTGTAGAGACAAGAAGAAAGAAAAATAGCTCACTTAAGTTATTTGTGTAGAGACAAGAAGAAAGAAAGATGATTCACTTAAGTTATTTGTGTGGAGACTACCAGAAAGAAAGATGACTCACTTAAGTTATTTGTGTAGAGACAAGAAGAAAGTAAAATAGCTTACTTAATTTATTTGTACAGAGACAAGAAGAAAGAAAGATGACTCACTTAAGTTATTTGTGTAGAGACAAGAAGAAAAAAAGATGACTCACTTAAGTTATTTGTGTGGAGACTACCAGAAAGAAAGATGATTCACTGAAGGTATTTATGTAGAGACAAGAAGAAAGAAAAATGAACCACTTAAGTTATTTGTGTAGAGACAACCAGAAAGTATGATGATTCACTGAAGGTATTTATGTACAGACAGCCAAAATGAATGATGATTCACTGAAGGTATTTATGTAGAGACAGCCAGAAAGAATGATGATTCACTGTAAGTATTTATGTAGAGACAGTCAGAAAGAATGATGATTATCTGTAAGTATTTATGTAGAGACAGTCAGAAAGAATGATGATTATCTGTAAGTATTTATGTAGAGACAGTCAGAAAGAATGATGATTCAATGTAAGTATTTATGTAGAGACAGCCAGATAGAATGATGATTCACTGTAAGTATTTATGTAGAGACAGCCAGAAAGAATGATGATTCACTGAAGGTATTTATATAGAGACAGCCATAAAGAATGATGATTCACTGTACGTATTTATGTAGAGACAGCCAGAAAGAATGATGATTCACTGTAAGTATTTATGTAGAGACAGTCAGAAAGAATGATGATTCACTGTAAGTATTTATGTAGAGACAGCCAGAAACAATGATGATTATCTGTAAGTATTTATGTAGAGACAGTCAGAAAGAATGATGATTATCTGTAAGTATTTATGTAGAGACAGTCAGAAAGAATGATGATTCAATGTAAGTATTTATGTAGAGACAGCCAGAAAGAATGATGATTCACTGTAAGTATTTATGTAGAGACAGCCAGAAAGAATGATGATTCACTGTAAGTATTTATGTAGAGACAGCCAGAAAGAATGATGATTCACTGTATGTATTTATGTAGTAACAAAGAAGAAAGAGTACTAATCTCTTCATTTCCTAATACTGTTGCCAAGTGATGTAGCCCAAGATTCATGACTCAGGTAGACCTACCTCCGCCAGATAAAAGATAAAACGACAGACAATTCCTGAAGATCAGAGTCCAGATTGTTGCAACATTCTATATAAGAAGCTTCATGTCACGGTGGAATTGAATACTGCATGACATTAAGTGCTACGGGAATAAGTTAACTTGTACCTTAAAAATATAATCTTCTGACTGGAAAAAGGAAATCGTGTTTTCATAAACGGCTAGTAAAATAAACGTTTTCTACCAATTAACAATGTTGAATGTGAGTGAGGAATGTGAATGATTTACATCAAAGTTTAGATTTACTTCGAGTCATTTTAGATTAACTCCTTACCTTTTATTCTGCTATACATGTGAATTGATGCATACTGTGACAAACTGTAACGAATAAAATATTAATCTCAAATATTTCACATATCATTTCTTTCGCGTTTTCACTTCACATATTTCATATTTCTTCTCTTGGATAACTTCTATTTGTTGCAACTCCCTGATATCTTAACTTCTAATATTTGAGATTTGAACTCTCTGATGCAATAACAGATTAAGATGTTACAACCTTCTGATAGCTCACAGTATAGTACAGTAATTACTAAAACTAGTATTAGCTGACATTACAGAACAATCATAAAAACACGCCCATTAATAGTTAGATCTTCCTCGTATAGAGGGCAGAAGAAGTAAACTTCAGTGTCTTAAGATTTACTGTTATGGTTTGTGTGTAGCTCTTATATTGTTCTCATGTCCCCTTGCTGAACCTTCTCTATTAATTGTTCCTCTTGGCGTGTCTTTTAAAGTGTTAATAAACATGTTTAAAAGAAAATAGAATCTTTGTAAACGAAATGAGATATACTCCTGTGGATGTATTGTTGCTAGTTATTTCCTGTGTCTATATAACAATCATGTCACGGTGAAATTATGATTTGTTTTCTATTACAGTGAACAACCATGTACGGTTTGTTCACTACCACAATGAACAACCACGTAGTGCATTACACTCATGTCGTTGTGCAAATAAAGTGGATGTTGGTTGGTTACAAAAATGTTTCTTGAAAAGAACGATGGACTGATATAGTTTTGATCATGTTACATAAAAATGTAATGATGTTATATCAATATGAAGATTAAGACCGTGTTCACTAAAGGAAACTGAAGACAATACAATTATCTTTCTTTTTTCAAGAGGCATACCAGTTCCCTTTCTATTTTTAAACTATTTTGGACAGCAAGATATTTGAATATGAATTTAGAGTGGTCAACCGAATCGAATGTCTGTTTCTCAGTCACGAAGATTGAGGACAAAGACGCTTAACAGGACAAGGGCTGACTGGTCTGCAATTGATATCTGACTGCTTGTGACAGGATCAGCATCAACATTTTATCAAGCTTTTACTCCACCTCCATGTGGTACCACTGTAAACAAAATATCCATTTTGACCAAGTGTATAAGTATCGAAAAGAGAATATAACTCGGTGTATACAAATGTCTGTGTAGGTGTAGAGTTCTCTTTGTTGTTGTTGTTGTTCTTCTCTTTCCTTCCTCATCTGCCGTTCAGCGTCGAGGGGAGATATAATTTGCGGTCTTTTGCTCCTCTGTTCGCCTCTGCTGCTGTTATGTTTCCTAGTGCTTCTAATATTCCATCAATCCATCTTTTTCGTGGTCGACCCTTGGGTCTGGTGTTCTCACAATGTTTGCTGAAGGCTCGTTGTGTTGTGTTTTGATCTTTCTGCCTTGTCACGTGGCCAAACCATTGTATCTGTTGTTTCCTTATATATTCTATGGCGGGGGCTATTCTTAGCTTTTTTCTCAGTGCTTCATTTAGCAACTTCATTTATGTACAGACTCTTTCTCTTTGTTATATTTTATTATTGCTGTTTGCTCCCTATATAAATTGCATATTAGTTGTATAGCTGTGTCGTCTAGATATATATGTTTAAGATAGTCTATAAGTTGTTTATGGCGTATTCTGTCGAAATCTTTGGTGTAATTAATCTATGAAGCAATCATCTATTGGTTTTTTTTTTACTTCTGTATACTTTTCGATTACCGTCCCCATGCAGATTATGGCTTCTGTTATCTCACTGTTTTTAATAAATCCAAATTGTTTTTCTTCTAATTCTATATTGATTTTATTATGAATTCTTCTTGCATAACTTTTAGCAAGATTTGTGTTATACATGTGATTAGATTTATTGTTCTTAAATCACTGCATTCAACTGTACCATTCCTTTTAGGAAATGCAGTGAAAGATGATGTTTTTAATTCATTTTGTATATATCCTTGTGGTATATTTCTTTCCATATGTCTGTGATATTTCAATGCCAAGATCCTTTGGTGCCACTATCATCTCTTTCTATATGTTGTCAGGTCATGCAGCTTTTCTCTTTTTCATTGTTTGTATAGCTTTTTCCACTTCAGATTTTAATATTGTATAGCCTGACGTACATTTTAAGATTGTATAGCCTGACTTACATTTTAAGATTGTATAGCCTGACGTACATTTTAAGATTGTATAGCCTGACGTACATTTTAAGATTGTATAGCCTGACGTACATTTTCAGATTGTATAGCCTGACGTACATTTTAAGATTGTATAGCCTGACGTACATTTTCAGATTAGTTTATTTTCCCTTTGGCTATAAAACTATTTTGTTATATATTCCTGTCATCTATTAATCATATCTTTATTGTTTGTTAGAATTTTTCCTTTTTTGATTGAAATACATTCACTTTCTATGGCTCTTTTCTTTCTCTTGGCCATACTATTTATTTCTGTATGTATCCCTCTTAAATCTTGTTTATGTTCCATTGTTTAGATTTCTAAATATCTTTGGCCAACCCTATTTAGCCTTTCTGCACATTTTGCGTATTTCATTATCTATTTTGCTATATTGGATAGTGTTCTTTCCTTGCCATCATTCCTCCATTTTTTTTTTCAAAACTGGCGTCAGTCATTCATTTTAGTTTTCTTTTCGTTTCCTTTATTCGTAAGCTGTCACAAGTTTCTTGTATCAGAGATGTGTTTATTTTTTTACTTATTGTTTACCTTTTTAAAAAATGTAATTAATTTTTTTTTGGGGGTGGGGGGGGATGGTCTGAGTATGATAGGAAAGACGGGGCCAATTTCTAGAAAATAGTTTAAAAAATAGAATTTGTATTATTGTTATCAAAGTAACAAAGTTGGAACCTGTCAGAAAAGCACAAATTATAATTATGTATGTCCCTCATTATCCGTCCTAGTGTATGAGAACATGAGTTAGGAGACTCAAAACTCAAATTCCTGATCACAACGTAAATGAAATCACGTATCTTGCCATGTCGGAACCTAAATCAGGTGTTCAATTAGTAAGTAAAATAATCCTTGGGGGTAAAAATAGAAAGCAGCAAAATATCTATCTCTACTTAATGAAGATTCAAAAAGTAAAATCTCGACCATACTTAAATTAAATTATACATTGACATTTTCTTTGGAGTCTGTCTCGCTGTGCTGTGATGTATGTACCAGTGTTGTGATTGATGACAAAATATTAATACTAATGGACGCTGCTCATATGCTGTGATGATCCTTTATATGCAAGAACAGAAAACGAAATCGCGGTTTAATCACTTAACAGCGAGAACAGCGTTTAACAAATAATAATTTCTTCTGCTAGATCGTAAATCAAAATAGATTATGGAATGCCATCCTTTCACAGATTAAACATGACTGCACTAATGGCAGCACGTTTTTTATTTGTTTAGTTGGCTATTTTTTTTTAAGTAACAATTTATGTTTCATAACTATGCTCGATATTACTAGCTCGAGGTTCTAATTCAACATTGTCATCTTTTTTTTTTTTTTATTACGTTGATTGATTTAGACAATATATATATATATATTTTAATCTTTGAATCATATTTCGGATGCTGCAAAAAAAAAGAAGTGTGCTAATGAGGATTCTATGGCCTGACAATGAAGTTATATAAAACCTTGAAATTAATTATGAATATTTATGTACAATAGCATAACAGCAGCGCCAGGTATTCAATTCTAAATCTGTTTTTGAAAAAAAGGAGATGAAATCGATTACAGATTGTGTGGTTGAGTTTAAAATTGAATTGAATAGCTGGTAATTTTGATTCTATTGTCAAGTTGTTTCGCAGAGCTCGGGAAACATTTGGCTCAATCTTTCTAAACTGCGTCAATTGAGATTTTAAAAGCAAACGATTAAGAAAATTAATAAACCTCAGAGACGACTAATTTTACTGGTTCAGTTATTTTTTTCACCTGAATCCGCTTCGCTTCATGTTATAGACGACGCACGAATCATTATGCTTATAGTTTAACCAAAATGTGTAGACCTGTGACAAAGATTTAGACATCATTAAACAAAATGTATTATACACTGTTATTTATTCTTCTAAGTGACTGCATTGATTTACCAGAATGCTATACTTGTCTACGAGTGAGTGCACGTTATTGCAGTTCTTCATGACTACGTGCAAAACGTAATACCCTGTGACGACGTTTGATTCGTTTGTCCATGACTAAACGTCACATCCATGATAACCATCATCCATCGAATGACTCCTTCATTTAGATAACACGATCTGGGCGTACCCTGTGAGTTTACTCTGTAGGATAGAATAAATAGAATAGGGAGTTTTTCTAACTCAACACCGTCAGGAACTGCCATGGGCCAAGGCTAATGACAACTATCGTTATTTTGTAAGAAAAACGATGTATATCAGTGGTTTACAAAGTGAGATACTGCCGATCTCATTTTTATTTGCTTATCGTAAGACCAGTCATAACTAAATTAGGATAGTATCATTTAGAGTTCCCTCTTCTTTCACGAGATAGTTTTAGCACAGTGCACGATCTCCATAACTGTGTGTTTATTTTATTTTAGGATTTTATTTTTGTTTTACTCTAGACCTAAGATGTATCGCCTCTTCTCTTGTCTACATCGTACATTCATACTGAGTACCATTATAAGAATATCCTAATGGAAGCAACAGTCCCATCGTGCGCTTCAGAACTGCATTGAGCAATTTTAGAAAGATGTTGCAGTAGCGAGGTTGTTAATGTGCTTTGTCTACAGATCACATGGTCCTATTTCGACTTCTAGTTGGGATTACATTTCCATTTTCATTTTACAAACCAATGGATTGTGTGGGTTTACCCTTCTTGAGTGGTTTGGTTTATGATCAGGATAAATTTTTTTCTGAAATTACAGAGCCCTTTCAAACCAAACAAATGTGCGGATAGACATTCAATTAAAAAAAAGCAAGGTACACTTGTTTAATACATCTGTTGCATTACGAGAATGGGAGCCGCGATAGCTCAGTGGTTAGTGAACTGGACTACAAAGGACAAGAGGTAGGGTTCGATCCCAACCGACGACTTCCGTGTTCACCCAGCCTTTAATGGGTACCTGATTTTTTTCAGGGAAAGTGAAGCCGCACAGGCGTAATACCGTCCACATTACCCCAAAAATCATGTGCCGAAGGTCTGTAAAATATATGGTCACTAACACCATATTCCCTATACGCCACTTGGCGTGACGGGAGCACTTTACTTTATTACAAGAATCTTTGACTTCTTTTTGATTCCATTTATATTGTTATGCCTATCATACACACAATCATTAAAACAGCTTTCTATTTATCTATACGTGGAACAAGACTCGGCATTCTTACTTAGATGTTTTAGAATGACGTTTTGAGTTAGATTGTCAAAATAAACTATGAAAAGATTGATTGCAAATTGCGCTGCGGTAAAGTTTGTGAATTCCTACGGCACATGACATATGTAAGAATAGGCCTAAGGATACCGATGATCCAGACTAAGATGAAAGGAAAATATCATGGAAATTCAACAGCATTGTTAAAGTGACAATGATTAAGTCTACTGGAGAAGTGAGATCAAAACCCGTCGTGAACCCTCATCGATGTTAGAAAGGGTTTGAGGAGAAAGTGAAAGGAGAAAATAAGGAGGAAGAAAATTAAACTGGCCCGGAGAGACAAATAAGGTTACCCCTTTTGATAAGTGGCATACATTAATTATCGTAAATATACCCAAAAAAAATATTTCATAAGTGGAAACCTATGGAGTCAAATGAAGTGATCTATTGTTGGTTATTATTATTATTATTTGATTTTAGAGAAATAGTTCTCAGTTGTTCGTGGCAATAAGCTGATGAAAACTACCAAATACCTTGATGAATTGTTCTGATGTTGTTAACCTGGTGACCACTGATCATTCTTATTTTCGTGCAAAATGTCGTCACCTCATCTTCCACCAATGAGATGCGAATAAACTCCGGAAATTTGTATTTTTTGTTTTAAATAAACGATTGGTAGAGATGTTGAGGATTAGTTAAATTACAAATATGGAACATTGAACATGTAAAACTTCGTACAAATGTGGAACATTGAACATGAAAAACCTCGTACAAATGTGGAACATTGAACATGTAAAACTTCGTACAAATGTGGAACAATGAACACGTAAAACCTCGTACAAATGTGGAACATTGAACATGTAAATCCTCGTACAAATGTGGAACATTGAACATGTAAAACCACGTACAAATGTGGAACGTTGAACATGTAAAACCTTGTACAAATGTGGAACATTGAACATGTAAAACCTCGTACAAATGTGGAACATTGAACATGTAAAACTTCGTTCAAATGTGGAATATTGAACATGTATATCCTCGTACAAATGTGGAACATTGAACATGTATAACCTCGTACAAATGTGGAACATTGAACATGTAAAACCTCGTACAAATGTGGCATTTTGAACATGTGCAACCTCGTACAAATGTGGAACATTGAACATGTAAAACCTCGTACAAATGTGGAACATTGAACATGTAAAACCTTGTACAAATGTGGAACATTGAACATGTAAAACCTTGTACAAATGTGGAACATTGAACATGTAAAACCTTGTACAAATGTGGAACATTGAACATGTAAAACCACGCACAAATGTGAACATTGAACATGTAAAACCTTGTACAAATGTGGAACATTGAACATGTAAAACCTCGCACAAATGTGGAACATTGAACATGTAAAACCTTGTACAAATGTGGAACATTGAACATGTAAAACCACGCACAAATGTGAACATTGAGCATGTAAAACCTCGTATAGGGCTACCTCTGAGCATGTAAAGAGGGGAAACAGAAGGGATTACAGACGAATTTATGTGGTGATTATGATGACTGTAGAGACTTTTAATAAGGTTGGTTAGATGTTGGCTTACTCCAAATGTTGTTAGTATCTCCCACAGTTGTTCTCTGTTTACTCTGTCGAATGCTTTTTCCTGGTCAATGAAGGCTATGCATAAGTTTTTATTGTGTTCTGTCGTTTTTTTTTCTGCAAGCTGTTTTAATGTGAATAGTGCGTCAATGCATCCTCTGTTTTTTTTTCGGAATCCCATTTGAGAATCGCTTAACTATAGTTACATTATTGGTCTCAGCCTTTTTCCAAGATTTTGGCGTATAGTATTCCCACATGGCTGAGAAGAGATATACCTCTATATTGATTGCAGTCTCTTTTGCTACCTTTTTTTCCATATTGGTTTGATGATTGCCTGTTGCCCGTCTTCTGGGGCTTGTTGTTGGTGCCATGCTGCATTAAATATTATGTGCATCCATTGCACTCCTGTTCCTCCTGCTGCTGCTATTATTTCTATTGGTATGTTATCTATTCCCGGTGCTTTATTTATTGGTGCATATTTGATTACTTCTTCGATTTCCTCTTTCATGATGTTGGGTTCAGTATTTGTGAGTTCTTGCATGTTTTTTGTTGTCTTATTGGTAGTTGGTATGTTTAACAGGTCTTCAAAATATTCTTTCCATCTTTGTTGCATACATTGGTTATTTGATATTGGCTGTCCGTCTTTGTCATTTATCAGCTCAGTAGGATCATGTGGATAGTAGGATAGTGTGGCTTTTACTGCTTTGTAGAAATCCCTTGTGGCTGTACTGAAGTCCCTGCTCTTGTTTTGTCTGAATTCTGTCCAATTCTTTTGCTTAGCTTCTTTGATCACAATTTTAACTCTTTTTCGAACTAAGGCATATTTTTCAAATTTTTCTTGGTTCTTGTTCTCCCTCCAATTTTTAAACAGTTGCTTCTGTTCTTTATATGCTTCTCTGTTTCGTTCCACCATGGGGTGCTCTTTTTCCCTTCTCTTATTATTAGCATAGTTCCACGAACTGTTTTAGAGATGTTGGTTACTGTTTCCTTAAATTGTTTCCACTCTTCTTCTACTGTGCATACTTCGTTAGGGAGTTTCTTTAATTCATCTGTTAGTTTTTTTTCTATGGTTTTCTTTGTTTCTTGATCTTTTAATTGTTGTATTTTTATTGCCTGTTCTTTTGTTTGTTTTCGTATATTCTCTTTATTTTTGGCTGTCTTAGTATGATCATAACCATCTTGTGATCCGTGTCATCTGTAATATTAGGGATTGATCTACTGTCGGTTACTCTTTTCTTGTTCTGTTGTCTTATAAGTTTAAAATCTAACTGGCTTCTGCTTGGTGTGCCATTCCATTTGTACCAGGTGTATACTTTCGACTCTCTGTGTTTGAAGAATGTGTTGGTGATAAATAAATCATTTTGATTGCATAGTTCCAGCAGTCTGCTTCCATTTTCGTTTATTTCAGCTGATTTGTCGACAAAGGGTCCTAAGATATCATTGTTCTCATTATTGCGTTTCCCAAGCCTTCCATTAAAATCTCCCATCACTAACATGTCGTCGCTTTCGTCAATCTTGTTAATGATTTCATTCAATGTGTCATAGAAGTCTTCGCTGTCTCTTTCATTGGTGTTGCATGGTGCATAGATTTGAATGTAATTTGTTTTGCGATCGTCTTCTAGTAGTTTAATTTAAATAATTCTTTCTGAATGGTATTTTATTTCTAGAATGTTCTTTGCGTGTTCGGGTCGATGATAAAACCTACTCCGTGTGTTGCTCTTTCTGTGTTGTCAACTCCTGAGAATGTTTCCATGTAGTTCATGTGTGTTTCTTTATCTGTTGTTCTTTATCTGTTGTCCTTTTACTCTGGTGTCCGCTAATCCTACTATTTTAATTTTCCTTTTTGTCATTTCTTCTATAAGTTCGACTTCTTTATTTGTTATCCCGCATATATTTATCGCTGCTACTTTATGTTTATCTATCTCCATCTTCTGTGTATTTCTCTGAGCATAAAACATTTATCCCTTACCGACCTGCTGAGTCAGTCGTAAGTTAAGGGCTTAACTTAAGAAAAACACACGATGGGGGTTCAGCCCGACTGATGTTTTCCCCCACGTGTGTGATCGCTAAGGTCTCACATGCGATCTTTTACGATCTAAATATAAAACTTAAGCTTTTTACATTTAAAAAGGTACTTATCAGTTCTTATCCTCCTCCTTGATAGAAAACTATACACAACTTTTGGAAAATTATAATCTGTTGGAAACACTATATTCAATCACTTTAATCACACAAAGTACACTCCGAAAATAAAACAACCGCCATCTTGGTCGCCACATATTTAACAACAGTAAATTCTACTGTCGTACCTCATCTGTCTTTCATAGCATAATGAATTTATAGTCTTTATACTGAAGCAATTTTTCTTATGAAACAAAGGCGTGATTAAAACACAAAGTAAACCATAGAAGAGCCTACGGGCTTTCTTTCTGAAGGTGTGTGGAGAAAATGATATTAGCGCTGACATTTTTCATGGATCAGCCGCTTATTTTATGAGTAATGTGGTCGAATTTACATTAGGTCGCCCTAATTTCCTAAGATAGTTTCCTAATTTATTGCTGAGTGAACCTAGGAATTTTCGATTGAGATGAAACTCGACTTCTTGTCCACAGTAATCCATACAACTAAACAGTGAAGTGGGAGTATATGAAACTAAGTGATGGCGGCCCCCAAAATTTTGGTAACCACTGATCTATATTGTCCCGAAAAATTAATCCAATCAATAACCCGCAAATGTTCAAAGGTTTCTAGAAGAAGCTACGTGTGTGACGAGGATCGCTTTTGTGTGCGGTCGATGAGGCAATGGTGCGCGTTATATGCTAGAATAAACAGGTTCCTTCAAAGCAGCTACACTCAAAGTGAAATAAAAACACGACAAGCATGCCTAAGATCAATATTCAGCTGTTTGTTTGTCCTTCTCATCATCAACCTTTTCATTTCAACTTACTTCTTATTTATGTCTTTGAAATTGGAAACAATTTTATTCATTTCTTTAGACTCGTTTTTTAGTTCATTTCGTTTTTTTCCTTTTCGCAGTTCGGCCTTTTTACCCTTTGTGTGCACTTTCAATGTTATTGTTTCAATTTTTTGTAGTTTTGATTCTACCGCAGTAATGATCGTAACTTCAAAAACTGTAAATAGAAGTATCGCAAAAATCAAGTAAAAATAAAGAATATATGAACTACATAATTCTATCTCTATCTCTCTCACTTTTTCTCAGGCACTCTCTACTATCACTTCTTTACGTCATCTTATACCATTTCACTCAGCTGAATACATGCAGAAGCAACAGATAAAATACTCTGGCCACGTGATAGAAACAGAAAGAATAAATTATTGCAATGGGCCATAAAGAAACAGTACGAGAACTGCAGAAGAAAAGGCCAATAACAATATAGATGAATTGGACTGATCGGACATGGAATATACTAGGAAACAAAACAGCAGGATAGGCAAACAAAACAGCAGGAGGGGCAAAAACAGTGGGAGAGGCAAATAAAACAGCGGGAGAGGCAAAAAAACAGTAGGAGAAGCAAACAAAACAGCAAGCGACCGCGAACTATATCTCTCCTCGACAAAGAAACTCAAATGAAGAAGGAAAGAAAATGGCGGAAAGAAGGAAAATATATGGTACCTAGTTCTTGTTCTCTGACAGCGTTAGCAGCGTTAGAAAATGTCTTTTGCCTCATCCTGCCATAAGTTGAAAAAATAATAAAATCTAAATTACGTTCTTTCGACAGATAATAACAGTATTTTTTTACGCTCTGACGTGCTCACATTATCTAAGGCATGACTGGCCTAATCCACTGTAAGAAATCATATTATTGGTTCATTGTGTAATTTATACATAAAATTACTTAATAATTAAGGTTAATTTAGCAACGACACTGTTTATTGAGTTAAGAATAATTATTATATTGTAATTTATATTTCAGCAATGAATTTCTCTTCGTAGACGATCATGCACTTTTACTAATAATAATAGAAGACCTACAAGAATACTTAAACATACTTAAAATACAATTAATTCATTCATTGAGTGCCGTCACTGCATCGAAGGTTGGCTACCATGGAGCGCCATCCCACTCTGTCTCTTGCTTTGATGGTGCAGATTGTCTTAGATTGACTTGTCCATTTTTTTATGTTACTCGTCCATGTTAGTCTTGGTCTGTCTCTTTTACTTTGTATTTTCCTTCCAATATTACTTTTATTAGGCTGTTGTGTGTTAACATGCCCACAAAATTTCATTTGTCTTGTTCTAATTGTGTTTAGTTCTCTTTTCATTTTTAGTTGTTTTAAAACTTCATCGTTTTCTTTCCATCCAATTCTACCTATTCTTCTATTGATCCACATTTCAAAGGCTTCAATTTTATGTTCTATATTCTTGTCTAATGTCCATATGTATGCACCATACAGGAATATTGAGAAGATGTAACATTTTGCTATTCTTAGTTTTAGCCCTGGTGTTATTTGTTTTGATGTTAGTATATTTTTCATGACATTTTTCAAATCCAATACAATTATAAAATCAACACCAACGAGAAAGAAATTATGAACATCACAAAAGGAAAACGGAACATTAAACATAACGATAGGCAACAGGCAGTCAAAACAGCTGAGGGGGAATTTAAATACCTAGGAAGTCTAGTGATAGACGACAATTCACAAGCAGCAGAATTAGACTTAAGATGAAACAAAGCTTATCAAATCGTCAGATAGATGTCACCATTGCTATCCAACAAGGATATAACACTAGAGGCAAAACAGGCACACTACAATACAATCTTCATTACAACGTTGTGCTACCAATGCCAGACCTGTACGTCAGACTAAAGATCAACAAGAAAGTTGACCACTACATAAATTACGTATGTCAGACGCATGAAAGGAACGCTCTGAGTCATAAGATCAGAAATGAATAACTGAGAAGAACGCTAGGAGCAAGTTATATCATTAAGTACACACAGGAACAACAGACAAAATGCTTTGGTCACGTGATAAGACATACATATCAAAACACAAAGCAACGAGTTTTCAATAGACTCTTTGAGAAGACCAGACCCAAGTGTTGCCTCTGAAGAAGTTGAATTAATGGAAAATTATAAACACTAAAAAAACATAACAGCGAGAGGGGCCAACAAAAGATAAAAAGACCACAAACTGACGCTCCCTTTGAAAGCTGAAAGGCAAATAAAGAAGAAATACAGAAAATAAACACTGAAATTCTTTAGCACAGTCTACTAAACAAAAACATTATATTAACAATAAATATAATTCTTACTATTCGCTGTCTGATAAATGATATTGTGAACGTCATTTAGTTTTCTCTTTCTGTTCCGCGATGCTAATCAAAAGTCACATGCTACTGCTCTATGTCTAACCAAAAATTAACCGACAATGTAATGAACAAATTCATTATATCAGATAAATAACAAACCAAATTAGTTATTGTTGTTGTTATTGTTGTTGTTAAATTCATCATCACTTTACAATGGACGAGTCCATGGGTGCTTCTATATCCCACTATTCTTTTCGATTTAAACTGCCAAAGATTATTTAAATTGCGGGTCCGCTGTCCCGTTGTTCGAGAAGGCTAGACATCCGATCTCACTACTCAAGAGATTAGGGGAGAGTTGCGTCATAAAGAGGCCACAACTTATTTTTTCCTAATTAAAAAAAAAAACGTGAACTCCTTTCTGTCCAGAGGCCGACGTTTTACATACCCAGTCTGCCCCCCCCCCCCCACCAACACAAAAGAATTAGTCATTAACCAACAAATAAATGATTAACAGCTAATTAATAAACCATTCATTGCATTAATTAAGTATTAATCAACCATTCACCTGCATTAATTAAGTATTAATCAACCATTCACCTGCATTAATTAAGTATTAATCAACCATTCACCTGCATTCATTAAGTATTAATCAACCATTCACCTGCATTTATTAAGTATTAATCAACCATTCACGTGCATTAATTAAGTATTAATCAACCATTCACCTGCATTAATTAAGTATTAATCAACCATTCACCTGCATTAATTATGTATTAATCAACCATTCACCTGCATTAATTAAGTATTAATCAACCATTCACCTGCATTAATTAAGTATTAATCAACCATTCACCTGCATTAATTATGTATTAATCAACCATTCACCTGGATTAATTATGTATTAATCAACCATTCACCTGCATTAATTAAGTATTAATCAACCATTCACCTGCATTAATTAAGTATTAATCAACCATTCACCTGCATTAATTATGTATTAATCAACCATTCACCTGCATTAATTACGTAAAAAAAATTACCAATCGAAAAAATAAATAATCAACCAGTAAATCAAATGATCACAAAATTACTCTATATCAATCAATCAACAAAATTATTAAGAAATCAGTCAACCAATCAACCACACAAACACAATAGTCAAATAACAGTTACACTAAAATACTACATGCACTTTGAAACGTAATACTGCGATATAATGCCGAGAATGTATAGTTAATATGTTCATACAAATGAACAGTAAAGGAATCAAAATACATTCATGGTACTTGTAACTAATTATCTTCATCTTTGTCTAAACTAATTATTGCATAATATTTAAATTTTGTTATTAAACACAGAACGAACTGATCTCAAAATCATACGCGATTTAACAAACATAAAACAAATCATGAATATAAATATTCCGTATCATTTCTCTCTTTGAACAAAATTGTTAGCTCTTTCAGCCTTTCCATCCTTTTGGTATTTCATCTTCTCTATCTGTGTGCTTTTCTGTTTCTTTCTGCCCATTTTTCCTGTGAATATCAAACACAAGGCTCGTCTTGTAAAAATACATATGCACACTTACGTGCATGCATACACCCATCATTATGAACACGCACAGATAAATATCCTTTAATTCCTCGCTAAGCTTCCAAATACCACCAAAAGCTCCTGTCCCACATTAATGTGCCTATTGACCAGGTCGAGAACGGTTTCCTGTGGTTTAATTAGCACATATCTATTTCTAGACGGTGTTAAAACTCTTTCAGGAAAGTAACACATGTCGCTGTGCCCTAAATTAACGTCGTTGTGCATGATCTATAAAGAAAATATCATATTGAATGTAATAATTACACAACCGCAGGAAGAGATATGCAATGTGTACCGAGGTTAGGGAAAATATAGGTTTTTAGCTAATTAAAGTCGAAGTTAAAAGTCTTGGAAGCGCTCCGTTTTCGATTTCATCTTGCCTGTTTCTGGGTCTTAGAACAACCGGCTTTGTGGTTTCTTTCTGCTATTCAAACTTTGATGATTACCAGTCAAGGTATTATGGTTGAATCTAATTTCTAACGCAATCGATTTAAACGATACAGGTACTGCAGCGCAATAAATGATATTCTATTTTTTATTGAGAGATATAAACGGCTTTCATAGCCACTAATTGTGAACGACCTTCTTATCAAATAATTATGAATAATAATCCTGTCCTTTCTTCGTGCATATTATGTATTTTTCAATAATTAAGTCATATTTCCTTATGATTAATCTGTTTTTCTTGTGCATTTTTGTCAATTACTTGCATGCTTTTTTCTTGTTCATTGTTCGTGGATAATTTTTTGTTATGCTTATCTTTAGTTCTGTAATTGTTGATGTTCTTTTTATTCCTAATTATATTGACTTTTGTGCTCATTAATTCTGCGTGATCTTGTGCTTATTAACTGTGAATTCCTTCCCAACGAACTTTTTCGAAACGTAGTTTGTCTTGTCTTTCTGTTAGCGTAGCTGCTCAATACCATTTTATGTTTATTTCAAATGATCGTTTTATCAGTCATTGTGAATGTTTTATTCTGCAATAAGTGTGAATGTTCGTTTTCTCTGTCATTGTGAATGTTTTATTCTGCAATAAGTGTGAACGTTCGTTTTCTCAGTCATTGTGAATGTTTTATTCTGCAATAAGTGTGAATGTTCGTTTTCTCATTCATTGTGAATGTTTTATTCTGCAATAAGTGTGAATGTTCGTTTTCTCAGTCATTGTGAATGTTTTATTCTGCAATAAGTGTGAATGTTCGTTTTCTCATTCATTGTGAATGTTTTATTCTGCAATAAGTGTGAATGTTCGTTTTCTCAGTCATTGTGAATGTTTTATTCTGCAATAAGTGTGAATGTTCGTTTTCTCTGTCATTGTGAATGTTTTATTCTGCAATAAGTGTGAATGTTCGTTTTCTCATTCATTGTGAATGTTTTATTTTGCAATAAGTGTGAATGTTCTTTCCCTCAATAATTGTGAATGTTTTATTCTGCAATAAGTGTGAATGTTCTTTTCCTCAATAATTGTGAATGTTTTATTCTGCAATAAGTGTGAATGTTCTATTCCTCAGAAATATATTTATTTTGTTCATTCGTCATAGATGTTCTTTTCCCTCGTAATTGCGTATGCTTACTTGCTCCATAATTGTAGTTATTTTTATGCAAAGCAGTTATGAATGTTTTGTTCAGTAGTGCAGTTTGTTTTTCCTTGGTAATTGTGAATGCTCCTCTCCACAGTAATTATGTACATCGATTTTTTTTGTATGCTCAGTAGTTGTGAATGTTCCTTTGCTAAGATTACTCAGTAATGGTGAAAGTTTCTTTACTCAGTAATATTGCTCAGTATCATTATCATCATCATGTGCCGTACCGGATGGCGTAGGCGATCATGTACTTCCACAAACTTCTATCTACAGTACATCGTATCATTTCTGTTGTTGACTGTTTTCCATGCCATGACACCAAGCTATCCAGTATTTCCTCTATTTGTCGTCCGCGATATCTCTTTCCTTTTATTTTTCCAGTTGTAACCAAGTATTCCAACTTTCCTCTTCTCATGATGCGCCCAAAAAATGTTGATTGTTTCTTTCTGGTGTTTTTTAGGAGTTCTATTTTTGTGTTGGCTTTTTTAAGAATTTCTTCATTGGTCTTTTTAGTTGTCCAAGAAACTTTCAACATTCTTCTGAGAAATTCCATCTCTGTGGCCTCTAATCGTCTTTTCAATTGTTTGTCTACTGTCCATGATTCGCTTCCATAGGTCAAAATTACTTCTATATAGCGCCGATGTTATTGCTCAGTATACGTGGCAGATTTTGTGCCTAGTATATGTGAACGTTGCTACGTTCAGTAAGTGTGAATTTCTTCTTTGCCAACTAATTATGACGGGTTTTAACTCAGTAATTTGAGACCACATTTTATTTTATTTTTAGAAATGTCTTTCTTGTCACTTTAGTGCCATGTATCGCTCAGGAATTGTGACATTTTTTCCTCTGTAACTGTGATTTTTTTTTCTCTGCAATTGAGCAGTTTCTCTGTAATTGTGATTTCTTTCTATGTAATTGTGATTTCTTTCTATGTAATTGTGATTTCTTTCTATGTAATTGTGATTTTTTTTTCCGGTAACAGTAACGTTTGTTGGTTGCTTTCAGAAATTGTGAATGCTCCTTTGCTTAGAAAAAGTAAACATTTTGTTACAGTTAAGTAATTAAGTATATTTTGTCAGTCTTTTAATTAGAGTAAAATAATTTTTAACAACTATATCAACATTTAACTGGATTGTAAAAGAAAAGAAAAAAAATAAGAAAAGAAAGAAAACATCCGCAATGTAAAGTCCAAATGAAACTTTTTTTAAAATTTCGTTTGTTTCTGCACTTAAATGTGAAGGCCTCTATTTCTTTTCTTCTTTATTGTTTTTTTTCTTTTGCTCTATAATGTTGTGTGTGTTTATCTGGTTCATAGATATGTTATCGTAGATGACATTTTAGGAGCCGCGATAGCTATGTGTTTAGTGAAATGGACTACAAAGGACAAGAGGTAGGGTTCGATCCCAACTGACAGCTTCCGGTTCACCCAGCCTTTAATGGGTACCGGATCTTTTAATTTTTTTGGGGGGGAGGGGGGAATAAAGCGGCACGGGCGCAATACCGACCACATTAACGCAAAAATCATGTGCCGAGGGTCTGTAAAATTTGTGGTCACTAACACCATATTCCCTATACGCCACTTGGCGTGACGGGGTTTCTAACTAAGAGAGACGACATTTTAAAACTGCATCAGTTGGAGCATTTTTTTTCTTCAGGAAAATGTTCAATAACTGCTGTACTTGTTAATCTGTTCTCGACATCTTTAGCTCCTTCATGGAGCCACGATGCCAGGCACACCATTTGCTGAAAGTGGTCTGAGCAAATACCCGGTTGCCTTCCCTGTCGATCCCTAATCGCTTCATCAGATTGGCTTGTATGTTTCTAGCGCGCGGAGTTGCTGTGGGAGCATAATCAGGTATTGGGTTATGAATATGGCTCCAGCAGTCAGCTATATGTCTGTGTTCTGTTCATAGAATCAGTAACATTGCAGTCAAGACTTCCCCATATCCAATCATGTCACAGTTTCCGCTAAAACGCGGTGGTAAATTCTGTTGACATGGTCGATTACCATGCAGCCGAGGCGCACAGGAGACGATTCCATACAACTTCCATCGAATAGAGAGTGCATAGTCACTTCCTTACTCAGGTTTCCTCTAAAACACAGATGTTTAAACAAACAAATCAACAGAAACGGTTTAAACGACTACGTTAGTCTCTGCAAAATCTCTGGCGACATGCAGCCATTTTGATTTTGCATTGTCAGTTGGCAGCCATTAGAGAGGTAGGTACCTAAAAATACGATGCTAATGTCTCGGATGTGATAAGCAGGACAAATTTGAAACAAGTGCAACATCTGAAATATTTGGCCACAATAATAACATCAGATGGAAGATGCACCACAGAAATTAAAAGCAGAATAGCTCAGGCCAAAATAGCATTTCATAAATGAAAAATGTCTTATGCAACAAATCTATGTCAATAGAAATGAGAAAGAGAGTTTATCAGTGTTATATAAAACCAATTCTGACCTATGGAAGCGAATCATAGACAGAAGGCAAACAAATGAAAAGACGATTAGAGGCCACAGAGATGGGATTTCTCAGAAGAATGTTGAAGGTTCCCTGGACAGCAAAAAAGACCAATGAGGAAATTCTCAAAGAAGCAAACACAAAAAGGCAGCTCTTAAAATAACACCAGAAAGAACATTCAACATTTTCCGGGCATATCATGAGAAGAGGAAAGTTGGAATACTTAGTTACAACTGGCAAAAGAAAAGGAAAGAAAGATCACGGTCGACAAATAGAGAAAATACTGGATAGCTAGGTGTCATGGCATGGGAAAACACTCAACAACAGAACTGATACGATGCACTGTAGATAGAAGATTGTGGAAGAACATGATCGCCTACGCCATCCGGTATGACACATGATGATGATGTCTGATGTGTTGGGCTGACAAGCAAAGCTATCACAATTTGCTGCTGTAAACCACTAACAACATGATTATGCTTAGCGTGTTGCTATATGTCGGCACCGAGAAAGATTAATCTGCGGATGAATGAAGAAAAAGAGAAATTAACTCTAATTACAACTATGGGTGGGTGTCCGGTTAGCGCAATCGATAGGCGGTTGGCTTACCACGGCAACAGCCGGGGTTCGTACCCTGGCGAGGACACCTGGGTTTTACTAATTCCCTAAAAATTAGTAGGAGCCGCGATAGCTCAGTGGTTAGTGAACTGGACTACTACGGACAAGGGGTAGGGTTCGATCCCAACCGACGGCTCCGGGTTCACCCAGCCTTAAATGGGTACCGGATTTTTTCTGGGAAAGTAAAAGCAGCACGGGCGTAATACCGACCACATTACCCCAAAAATCATGTGCTGAAGGTCTGTAAAATATAGGGTCACTAACACCATATTTCCCTATACGCCACTCGGCGTGACGGGGGGTACTTTACTTTACTTTTACAACTATGGGTAATCTCAGTGGGTATTTACTAATGTTATAATTCTTATTCTATAGCAAACTATATATATATATGATATTATATATCTATTCTATAGCAATAACAAAAACAAATTTTGTCCTACTTAAAGAACTTTTCTATAATATATAATAGAAAATCTAGTTATAGGTGGAACATTATTACCACACAAAAATATTCACAAAACAACATGGATATCTCCTGATGATAGAACATCAAATCAAATTGACCACCTATGTATTAAACAACAATTCAGATCATCATTAATAGATGTAAGAGCATACAGAGGTGCTGATGTTAATAGTGACCACAACCTGTGCATTGGGAAAAAAAAATTAAAATTTAGAAGCCAACAGAAGAGGTCAATTACACATAAAATTGATAGTCATAAATTGAAAGATGAAGCCATAAAGGAAAAGTTTAACATAGAGCTAAGTAATTGTTATACAGCACTCGGTGAAACAGACTTAGATATCAATGAAATGTGGGACTCACAGAGCAAAATACTAATGACAGCAGCAGAAGCAAGAGCCGAACTGAAGAAAATGGAAAAACGAGCTTGGATCTCAGACACCACATGGAAATGCATCAAAGAAAGAAGAGAATCGAAGAGAGCCATGACTAATGTAAAGACATATCTTGGAAAGGTTCTGGCAAAAGCAACATACAAAGAATTAGACAACAAAGTGAAAAGTTCAGCAAGAAGAGATACAAGAGTTTATATAGACAACATGGCAGAGAAAGCAGAGACAGCTGCAATTACAGGAGACAACAGAACTCTCTATACTGTACAAAAGATGCTGACAAACACCTATACATCCAGTGGAACACCAATTCTAGACAAATCTGGATTAATGCTAACAACAAGCGCAGACATAAAAGCCCGTTGGGCGGAACACTTCAAAGAAATTCTTAACCGTCCACTACCCCAAAGTTTAATAGATTTTGAAGCTGAAACACCAGCAGCAGAATTAGATGTAAATTTAGATGACTTCACCTTGAGCGAAATAGAAACCACCTTAAAGCTTATGACCAATAACATGGCTGCTGGAGAGGATAAGTTAACAGCTGAGATCCTCAAGACAATTGATAGCCATAATCTACTACATCTCCAAAAAATGTTCAACATCATTTGGAAAACAGAGAAGACGCCTCATAAATGGAAAAAAAGGAATCATTGTTAAGATTCCAAAAAAGGGCAAACTTAGAGATTGTAACAACTGTAGGGGCGTGACAATTTTGTCAGTTGCCTCAAAGTTATTCTGCAAAATCATCCTAAATAGAATAAAGGATTCAATAGATACAGTAATGCGTGATGAACAGGCTAGGTTTAGAAAAAGGAGAAGCTGCCTTGACCACATTTTCACTCTACGACTTATATTGGAGGAACACATTGAAAAGCAAAAACCTTTTGTACTTAACTTCATCGATTTCAAAAAAGCATTTGACAGTATTCATCGAGATTCTTTGTGGAAAATTCTGAAGCAATATGGCTTACCAGAGGAAGGACTGAGCGAATGTTTCCCAATAGAAACTGGGGTTAAACAAGGATGTATTTTATCGCCCTTGTTATTTGGAATTGTTGTGGACTTCATAATGAAGAAATGCTGCACTGGTAATAAAGGCATCGAATGGATACAAGGAGACCATTTGGAGGACCTCGACTTTGCTGATGACATAGTCCTCATCAGCAGTCAGATAAAAATGATGAAGGAAAACACAAATGAACTATCAGCAATAGCCAGCAAAATTGGGCTTGAGATCAATCATGAAAAGACTAAAGTCATGAAAAGTTTAATTCCAACAGATGACAAAATATACATGGAAAACAAACCAGTAGAAGAGATCGAAAACAATAAGAGATATAGAAACAAAGTTGAACGCATTCGAAAATAAATGTCTAAGGAAAATACTTGGTATAGCGTGGAACGAATTCAAAACAGACGAGGAAAATAGAGAAATCGCCAATCAACCACTAATATCTTCAGTAATAAAGAAAAGACTATGGGCATATATTGGACATGTGATGAGAAGAGATAATAACCGAATAGCAAAGCAGGCCCTCATATGGGAAACAACAGGTAAGAGAAAAAGAGGAAGGCCCAGGGAGACACTGAGAAGAACATTGATGAGAGAGGCAAGAGCAACAGGATTCGGCTCCCTCAATGAGATAGAGCTGCTTGCACAGAACAGAGACAAATGGCGAGATTTGATAAAATATCTTTAAAAGAAAACTGCTAGAACAAAATTTCAGATATGAGAAGGTGTATCTTGGTCTACGCCCTATGGGCCGGCTACGGCTCGAAAGGTCAATAGATAGATAGAAAGAACGTTTACTTTCTGACGATGATGGCTGGGGCACGTCCAGCGAATGGAAAAAAAAACGCATCCCCAAGAAAATACTATATAGTGACTAAATACGCGGAAAAAGACAAATCGGCAGAAAAACTACGATATTGAGATATCAGTAAATCATCTCTGAATAACTTCTCCATCTGTGAAAATTACATCTGACTAGTGATCGCACATAATGGAGAGCATATTTAAGGAATGGTATAACATCATTTGAGACTGTGCTATGCAAAACTTAGAAGAGAAGACTCATGAAAAAGGATGGAAAACCCTGTGGATCAGTTGGCCTGACTTGTTCATTCCGTGTTATGTGTGTGTTTGTCAAACATTAGTAGAATTAGCCACGAGAGAAACTGTTCTAGCCTCCACTAGACCGTCTGACAAGACGAAAAGGGCCATTTATTAATTCTTATTCAAAGTTTTACTTTCAAAATATTTTTATCCGGAACAGATATTATTCGTGTATGACATATTTTCAGAAATAAACAAGACAACAGATTTCGTTGGACATTATAAGAAGATCTATATTGAACCAGTCTGGCAATCACATAAAAGAATATGTGTAAATAGAAACAGAAGAAAGCCAAAGAAAAGAATACATTACAACTTCTTCAAAAGGGGCCTTGGGTAAAAAAAATATCGACTACATAAAATATGCCGTGATTAATAAAATCTAACAGATAACACAAAACATATTATCAACAACAATATAATAATATCAAGTATAAATGTTCTTTGTTTATAAAATCCATAAAACCACCAAAGCATGGAATAAAAGTGGCTTTTTGCTGAGAAATTGATCTGCTGATATTTATTTCTGATAAATTATATTGTTCATGTCCTGTAGTGTTTCCCATTTGGGCCATTGTTTATGGATTATCACAATTGGCCGCATTAACCAATATTATGTTTGCTCTTTGAATTATTTTTTTTTTAACTATCAGCCGTATCTTCCTACATCATGAAAAATTATCAGATTACAGATTGCTTAGATTAACAGATGTCGTTACTTCTCTAGAGTTTACGCTAAAATCTAGATGGTATATATGCAACTGAACGCTTCTTTTACTCCCTAGCAAGCAGTAGATTGTCCACGAAAAGATTAACGAAAAAGAATCATTTCGAGTTCGCAGATCATGTCTATCCCGTACCTGAATAAAACTATTGCAAAGTAAATATTTCCAATTAAACGTAAGAAATGATATGACAATGTACACATGCTCCCGTCGGAGACGAACTAATTTGTTAGTTTTTAGCAAAGGAAATGAGGAATAGAAGAATAAAAAAAAAGGAAGTACCCCCGTCACGCCAAGTGGCCTATAAGGAAAATGGTGTTAGTGGCCTAATGGTGAAAATGGACCATATATTTTACAGACCCTCGGCACATGATTTTTGGTGTAATGTGGTCGGTATTACGCCCGTGCCGCTTTACTTTCCTAGAAAAAAAATCCGGTACCCATTAAAGGGTGGGTGAACCAGAAGCCATCGGTTGGGATCAAACCCTACCTCTTGTCCTTTGTAATCCAGTTCACTAACCACTGAGTTATCGCGGCTCCCTAGAAATTGAAGAATGCTAGAAAAATAAAACTTTTCATTAAAAATAGTTACACCACCGATAGAAGATTAAGGCCTCTATAACATCAAGATTGCCATCCTCGGTATCAGTCTTGGGTCACACACGCTGATATGATGTGTCGATTGTCTTAGTTCGTAAAGTAAAGCTGATATGATGTGTCGCTTGTCTTCGTTCGTAAAGTAAAGCTGATATGATGTGTCGCTTGTCTTAGTTCGTAAAGTAAAGCTGATATGATGTGTCGCTTGTCTTCGTTCGTAAAGTAAAGCTGATATGATGTGTCGCTTGTCTTCGTTCGTAAAGTAAAGCTGATATGATGTGTCGCTTGTCTTAGTTCGTAAAGTAAAGCTGATATGATGTGTCGCTTGTCTTCGTTCGTAAAGTAAAGCTGATATGATGTGTCGCTTGTCTTCGTTCGTAAAGTAAAGCTGATATGATGTGTCGCTTGTCTTCGTTCGTAAAGTAAAGCTGATATGATGTGTCGCTTGTCTTCGTTCGTAAAGTAAAGCTGATATGATGTGTCGCTTGTCTTCGTTCGTAAAGTAAAGCTGGAATCTCCTGATAGAGCGGTATGTGTACATTAGGACGGAAAGGATTCTAAATCACCAGCACAACTGGGTAACAAGTACAACTGTAACAACCGTTACCTTAACTGTCAATATCTAAGACAGCCAATCTTGCGACAGCGTGGTATTCGATTACTACAGTCATCACCATTATCGTGATAAAAACATTTAAAATATGTTCAGTACTAGTAATAGTGTAATAAAAGTGTTCAATACTAATAGTGTAATAAAAGTGTTCAATACTAATAGTGTAATAAAAGTGTTCAATACTAATAGTGTAATAAAAGTGTTCAATACTAATAGTGTAATAAAAGTGTTCAATACTAATAGTGTAATAAAAGTGTTCAATACTAATACTGTAATAAAAGTGTTCAATACTAATAGTGTAATAAAAGTGTTCAATACTAATAGTGTAATAAAAATGTTCAATACTAATAGTGTATTAAAAGTGTTCTATAATAATAGTGTAATAAAAGTGTTCAATACTAATAGTGTAATAAAAGTGTTCAATACTAATAGTGTAATAAAAGTGTTCAATACTAACAGTGTAATAAAAGTGTGTTCTATACTAATAGTGTAATAAAAGTGTTCAATACTAATAGTGTAATAAAAGTGTGTTCTATACTAATAGTGTAATAATAGTGTTCTATCATCATCAAGTACCAAGCCTGCTGGCGAAGGTGATCATGCACTCCACAACTTTTGATCACGACAGTTATTTATCATTTCTGTTGTTGACATTCTGCCAAGCCATTCTCTTATGCTGTATGCTATATGTTTTCTTTGATTCACTCTATCTCTTCGTCCCTCAATTTTCCCAGTGGTTACAATATATGTCAGCTGTTCTCTTCTCATTACATGGCCAAAAAAATGTTGATTGTTTCTTCCTAATATTGGAAATTTGTTCTCTTTCTGCTTTGGCCTCTTTCAGAATGTGTTCATGACTCTTCTTAGCTGTCCATATATTCTCAACATTCTTCTGTAAAAACACATTTCTACAGACTCCAGTGATTTTCTTGTCTGTTGTCTAATTGTCCATGATTCATAACCATATATTACGACTGGTTCTACATAACATTGAAGTATTCTTTTTTCTTGTTTCTTTTGTCAAAAATGGATTACCCAGTATCTTCCTCATTTTGTGGAAAGCTACTTTTGCCTGAGCTATTCTGTATCTCACCTCTGTTGTACATCTACCATCTTAGACTAACAATGTTTCCAGATATTTAAATTAATTTACCTGTTTTAATATTGTTCCACTTGTCTTTATTTTGCACTGAGGTGATGTTTTTTTTCTTTGTTGTTACCTTTACTGGTGTCTTTTTGCTATTAAGCCTGAGTCCTTTATTTTTGCTTTCTTTCAATGTAATGTCTAACATTTCTTTTAACTCATTTTCACTCTTAGCGATTAAGACTGTATCATCAGCATACCTTAGATTAATTATATTCCGGTTGTTATTCCAGCCATGTCCCTTATGGATATTAAAATAATCTCACTATACATATTAATCAAATCTGGAATATGAATTGTCTAATGAATACCCCATTCACATAACTATATCACATTAATTTTTTTTCCCCCAGATGAAAAACTAGTTTATTTATTGTATCAGAATAATATAGTGAAGCAAATAGATAAAAATAAGAACTTTCAGAATAATATTATTATTTTATCTCTCTCTCTCTCTCTCTCTCTCTCTCTCTGCGATCAGGACTCAATCAGAGTAAGGATTCCAGACTCTCACAGGAAGTCAGCTGTCAGGCTAAGTGTGTTGATCGCCACCACAGACAGAACATCACAAGTAGAGTTCGCCAGATCCACTCTGATTGAGCACCCGTTAAAACGTTGCACTGTGTTCTGCGCAGTGGCCCAGTGCATCCGATTTCAGGCAGCATTTTATTCGGGTTTGCTTTCCCTAGCCTTTGATTGTCCCCAATCTTCCTGCAAGGCAGCAGATTGTCTTTTCTGTATGGGGATTCTGCCCTTAGATGGTCGGCCCTCCCAGGTTTACGAGCACATTCTGCCCGAGTCACTAGAGGTGACTAACACAGATATGCACACACAAAGATGTGAGATGTGACTAACACAGACACGCACGCACAAAGATGTGAGATGTGACTAACACAGACATGCACACACAAAGATGTGAGATGTGACTAACACAGACATGCACACACAAAGATATGAGATGTGACTAACACAGACATGCACACAGCGATACGAGGCATGACTAACACTGACACACATCAAGATATATGACACATGACTAACATAAATATGCACATAAAGATATGATATATAACTGACATTGACATGCACACACAAAGATATGAGATGGGACTAATATAGCCATGCACACACAAGGATATGAGATATGACAAACACAGACATGCACACACAAATATACGAGATATGACTAACATAAACATGCACACAAAGATATGAGATATTACTAACCCAGACATGCACACACAAAGATATGACATATGACTAACACTGGTACACACTAAGATATGAGATATGACTAAACACAGACAGACATAAAGATATGAGCTATTATTTCAACTGAAATTAATTTGATTTCCTCTAAGACTATATTTCACAGGTATTGAAACAATTACGTTAAGAAGCTTCCACAAACATAACTGTGTAGACAGATTAAGGATACTTGAAACATCTGAAAGACTATGTGTATACAAATAAAAACTACCTTTACGGCAGTATCCCAATTATATGGATTTATCGAACTGGAGAACAAAGGTTGCTGGCCCAGTGCAGTAGTCACGAGATATTCAGGTCTTAGCTTTTATTTAACCTACGAAAGAAATCAAACACTTTTGACTGTACCGTGATTCCAATATGCGTTCTTCAAGTTTGGAGCACAGGTTAATGATTCGATCACCGCTCATCTTGAATAGGAAATGTATGAAACACATTGTCAGCTTGAAAGTATTCTCTTCTCGCAGAAAGAAATATTTGAGATAATACAAAACCATTATTTAAAAATAAAATATAGAAAACAAATAGAGCAAACATCACATTCGTAGTTTATCATTATATATATATATATGTGTGAGTAGTTATAGTTAGTTACAGTTAGTTGAAGGCCCCGGAATCACTGGAAACGAATTAAAATCAATTACTGCTCAACTGCCCGTGCCCGTGGTATCATCCGATTTAACATCTCATCTCAATGAAGAATCAAAAAAATAATGGCAGCTGCAGTCCCCTGTAATAGCAACAACAGCAGCGCAAAAAACGTAGTCGTATCGAGAGTGAAACGAAGTGTCCTTCGTCATACGATATCATCGGAATATCGAAACACGAAATAGATGAAATATATGGTGTGCACAGAGCACTAAACTCAGTAGCTCCAGCAGATAGTGGACTTGGAATATGAGGAAACTGCAACAATGAACACTTTTCAGACAGAGCCTCGCTGGTTTTTTTTTGTCGTCTATTCGCCATATTGAACCGCAGACTATATATATATATATATATATATATATATATATATATATATATATATATATATATATATATATATATATAACATAAAATATCAAAGCCAAAGTCGGTCGGATCTGCCAGTTAAAATGCTTAGTGAAGGAGAAAAGCGAAAATACATTATTATATTTCAATTTCTAAAAACACATATGTTGTGATGGAAGTGCTGAGAAGATAAATGGTATTTCGAGAACATAAATTTACTGTACAATGCGTAGCAACATAGTATCATTAAAGTTTAAGGAAAAACTATTTTAATTGTTTTCTTTATTTTAAAAAAAAGTTATTTGCCTCATTCTTGACTACCGTGGTCGGACTTCCTTCGTTTGAAATATTTTTCAGTTTTCACATTCTGTCTTCAAAACAAATGCCCCATATAACATATTATTACCTAGCTCAAACTGTTTAAAATAGAAAGCTGAAATTGTAAGAGAGTGTTTCTTCTGTGACGTTGATTAAAGTAAAAATTTCTTTCCAAAATTTAAATTTGAAAAAGGGGAAGGAAGGGGTGAAAATGTGTACATATAGTCTATATAACATTTATGGTATATTTTCGTTTATTTCCTTTATTTTCGTTAAATTTATTTCATTAATCGGGCTGCTTTTCTTATATTGATCGATGTTTCACGTATTTCGCGCTTGTTATTCTTGTCTCTTGAAGCTCAAGAGGCAGTTACAATTATGTACATTATGCAAATGAGTTTTTATTACATATACTTTCATACAGGATGAGGATTTTTCCTAAGTCGTGTGGGTGGGTGAGAAGTAATACACTATCGTGTTCACTGAATGTAATTAAAGCTATTTTAGAAATATTCTTTATTAATACAATACAAATGCTACTATACAAATGTAATTTTTTTTTTTTTTCAAAAAATTGTTGTAACATTTTTTTCTCTGTCTATCGCTCGCTAGATTTTTTTTTAATTCCAGGGCGTAGAGAGAAGAAACAGCAATAATTTTAATCAATTATTTTTATATGTTATGAATTACTCATTTAATGCAAGAATTAAGGTAAATGATTACATATTATCAATAGATTATGGAGTGACATTACATTTTAGTTAAAATTATCTTAGAGTTAGGGATTAAACGTTGTTTTGTAATGTAAAAATAATGGTAAATTATAATGCACCGTCACACTAAGTGGCGTATATGGAATATGGTGTTGGTGACCATATTTTTTACAGACCTTCGGCACATAATTTTTAAGGTAATGTATTTGGCATTACGACCGTGCCACTTTATATTCCAAGAAAAAAATCCGGTACTCATATAAGGCTCGGGAAAACCTGGCAGCCGTCGATAAGGATCGGTCTCGACCTCTTGTCCTTAGTAGTCCAGTTCACTAACCACTGAGCTATCGAGACACCG
Source organism: Megaustenia siamemsis (assembly GCA_032433765.1). Lineage (NCBI taxonomy): Eukaryota > Metazoa > Mollusca > Gastropoda > Stylommatophora > Ariophantidae > Megaustenia > Megaustenia siamemsis. The sequence goes on along the minus strand of JAVIAB010000092.1, from coordinate 65,182,796 downwards.
TTTTGTGATATAGCTCTAATCAAATGTGAGAAAATCAGGTTGGGCATTCTTGCGGGCCTAAACTCATTAGCGGCAGTTATATTACATTTCACAGCCAGGATATACTAATACATCGTTGATCATAAAGAGAAAATTCAAATTAGTCTTCTTACACGCTCACTAAGTTTCCCTTTGGCTGTGCCCATCTTAATTCCCATCTCTTTCATCCGACGGAGTGACGTGGACTTATGGTTGTCGAAGTCCTGTGTCCTTCCAATTTCCTGGAGCGCAATGTTGATGTCCGGCCGATCCATTGTTTGACCGTCCTCAACAATAGCGCAGCTAGCCAAATTGTCCGCTCTTTTATTGCCCCGTACTCCCGCATGTCCTGGGACGTAGACAAAGGTGACCTTACGTAATTTTGACTTCTGCAATGACTTTACCCATTGCATACGTATTTGATTAGAACAACTGTCAACAAATCACTGGAGTAGTCACTTAAAATGGTAGGTGTCGACTTGAAGGTGGAGTGCACGTGGTCAGGTCTACATGGCTTGCCTCAGAATGAGCTCAGCTGACATTTGAAAAGAGAACTACTAATGCGATCGACATAAAAATCCTTCAGTAGATCAATAGTTTCAGTCTCAAGATCACCGTCTGTTTTGTTCACCTTCAGATAGAACACCCCACCACTACAATCTTGTGGGGTTTTCTGTGGTCAGGACATGCCCGGTTGGAAAGTCGGGCATCCCTGTGTACCTGAGCAAATCAGTGACGCCACTAACTGACGTCACAGGCAGGATGTACCATAATAATGCTGACGTGGGAGATAAGAGCATGAATTGGCTTTGTGAGCGCGCCGCTCTTGTGAGACTGCCGTTGTTAATGACATTCTACTGAAACTCATTCGAAGGGACACACACGATGTACATGTCTATGTGACTCTATAGTACAAACGGAAAATAGTTTACTAACCGATGGAGTTCCTGAACACCTCAATCTCCATCATTTCACAGCTCAAAGCTTTTCATTACACTTGGTCAGTACAGAAATAAAAATAATGTGTTTTTACATTTATTTTAATCGGGTTTTTATATATCCATTACATCATTCCCTTCATCATCAATAGTTACCGTGTGTTGCCTGACACGGCGCAGTTTAAATATTTTTTTCAGCCCAATTAAGTGAGTTTAAATTGTAGTAAACATATTAGATCCTATTATAAGTAAAAGTAAAGAGCCCCTGTCACGCCAAGTGGCGTATAGGAAATATGGTGTTAGTAACCATACATTTTACATATCTTCAGCACATGATTTTTGGGGTAATGTGGGCGCATAATTAAGCCCGTGCCGCTTTACTTTACCCGAAAAAAATCTGGTACCCATTTAAGGCTGGGTGAACCCGTAAGCCGTCGGTTGGGATCGAACCCTACCCTTTGTCCTTTGTAGTCCAATTCACTAACCACTGAGCTATCGCGGCTCCCTCAGATCCTACGATATAACTACTTAAATCCCTGCTGTGAGGCTAACTAAAATACGACTCTTTGTTTGAGAACTACATGCATGACGTAAGCAATCGCCTAGTTTTACAAGATGAGTCATTTTTTTAGTCAACAGAGGAGAGTATATAAGGAAAGAACGAAAAATACCTACATACAAGTTTAAAACAAAAGAAAAATTAAACATTGATCAAAGTGGTCAAAATATTTCAAGGAAGAAAACAATTGGATTAGCATTATTGAGATTCAAACATTGTTGTCGTTGCTAAGCGTGAAAAATACTTAAAACATGTCTGCAAGCAAATATTCAAAACATCTCATTGCAAATTCTTGTCAAGAAAATTATCTCTGCACAACACACATTATTTTTGGAATAGTTAAAAAAATTTATTAGGTGAGAAATGTAAAGTGTAAAAAAATTAAGTAAAGTACCCCCGTCACGCCAAGTGGAGTATAGGGAATATGGTGTTCTTCTCCTCTTCTTTCATTCCTCAACTGCCTTTCAGCGTCGAGGGGAGATATAATTTGTGGTCTTTTGCGCTTCTGTTCGCCTCTGCTGCTGTTATGTTTCCTAGTGTTTCTAATATTCCATCGGTCCATCTTTTTCGTGGTCGACCCTTGGGTCTGGTGTTCTCACAACGTTTGTTGAAGGCTCGTTGTGTTGTGTTTTGTTCTTTATGCCTTGTCACGTGGCCAGACCATTTTATCTGTTGTTTCCTTATGTATTCTATGGCGGGGGCTATTCCTAGCTTTTTTCTCAGTTCTTCATTTCTGATCTTATCTCTCAGACTGTTTCCTGTCATTCGTCTAACACATTTCATCTCTGTAGAAGTTATTTTCTTATTGTTCTTGCATCTAGGGTCCAGGTCTGGCATTGGTAGCACAACGTTGGGATGAAGATTGTATTGTATAGTGCTCGTTTTGCCTCCAGAGTTATTTCCTTGTCGGACAATAGTGGCGATAACTGTCCAATGGGATGACAAGCCTTGTTGCATCGTGATTCTATCTCTGCTGTTTGAGAATTATCGTTTGTCATTAGACTCCCTGGGTATTTGAATTCCTCTACTTGTTTTAGTTGTCTGCCTTCTATATTTATATTGATATTCTGTTTATTTTTGGCGACATTCATGAATTCTGTTTTGTTGATGTTGGTTTTCATGTTGTATTTTGTGCTTGAGATGTTGAGTTTGTTTAAGTGTTCTTGTAGGTCTCCTATTGTTTCATGTATTAGTGCCTGATCGTCTGCAAATAAAAGCTCATTGATCTCCTCTGTCTCTGATGGGTTGACTAAAAAAAAAAATGTAAAGTACCCCCGTCACGCCAAGTGGCGTATAGGGAATATGGTGTTAGTGACGATACAATTTTTACAGACCTTCAGCACATGATTGTTGGGGTAATGTGGTCGGTATTACGTCCATGCCGCTTCATTTTCCAAGAAAAAAATCCGTTACCCATTAAAGGCTGGGTGAACCCGAAAGCCGTCGGTTGCGATCGAACCCTACGCTTTGTCCTTTGTAGTCCGGTTCACTAACCACTATGGTTATCTTGCATATATAGTCCATGTATGTAATAAACAGTAGGGGGTATAGTGCGCACCCCTGTCTTACACCTGATCTAACTTCAAAGTTGTCTGTGTAGCCTGCTGCTGTTCTGACCCTGCAGCTGCTGTTGATGTAGAGACTTTTAATAAGATTGGTTAGATGTTGGCTTACTCCGTATGTTGTTAGTATCTCCCACAGTTGTTCTCTGTTTACTCTGTCGAATGCTTTTTTCCTGGTCAATGAAGGCTATGTATAAGTTTTGATTGTATTCTGTCGTTTTTTTTTCTGCAAACTGTTTTAATGTGCATTGTGCGTCTGTGCATCCTCTGTTTTTTCGGAACCCCATTTGAGAATGGCTTAACTGTAGTTCCATTATTGGTCTCAGCCTTTTCCCCAAGATTTTGGCGTATAGCTTTCCTACATGGCTGAGAAGAGATATACCTCTATATTGATTGCTGTATCTTTTGCTATCTTTCTTTTTTCCATATTGGTATGATGATTGCCTGTTGCCAGTCTTCTGGGGCTTGTTGTTGGTGACATGCTGCGGAATATGGTGTTAGTGACCATAAATATTACAGACCTTCGGCACATGATTTTTGGGGTAATGTGGTCGGTATTACGCCCGTGCCGCTTTACTTACCCAGAAGAAAAAATCCGGTACCCATTTAAGGCTGGGTGAACCGGAAGCCATCGGTTAGGATCGAACCCTACCTCTTGTCCTTTGTAGTCCAGTTCACTAACCAAATGTAAAGTGTACTCGTAGATAATTTTAATCTGCCACGATGTTGGATAAACGCATGCACACGAAAAAAACCAGGTGAAACTCGCATACCGTGGTTAATAAGGACAACAAATAAATATTTAATTATTTTTGATCGTATTGTAATCACACCATTTCGAAACCTCAATATTTCTGCGAAGAAACATCATTCTATACACGAGCTATATTAAGATCGCTCGACATTTCTTATTCAAATAATGATTTATTTTTTACCCTAGTCGTCTATTTTATAAACCAAAAGAAATATTCAATTGCAGGTCATATTTCACCCCTACGCAGGTGATTCATATCTTGTGAACAAAAGTATGTCAAAAGATCGTTGTCGTCTTCATCATGTGCTTCTGACACTGTAAATGTCAAGCAGTAACCGAGTTTGTCTTTAAAAAAAAGTAACTCTGAAATTGAGTTGATTTTGCACTGTTGTACAGACAGCAATTAGTTGGACAAAAATATTTAATGCACCGAACATTTCTCACCGACATCATATGTATGAAACCATAGAACTAGGATTGGCATGAAATGTATTCCGGCGATGAGTCATTTTTCCGTTAGCACGATCAGAATTACTGGGGAGGAAGAAGGATCATCTAAAATCTAATAATAGTATTTTAGATGTCAATTCCATTTCTTCAATCTGTCCATTATCCGCCGTTACGGTCCTGACATACACATTTTGATATACATTTGTACCTTTTTCGAGCTAATGCTGAATTCATTTATCACAAATCAGGGTTAGAGGAAAACTTCCGTAAGTGATGTCGACGATGATACAATCTTACAACAATGTTTTCAACGCAGAAAGAAAGTCTTTCCCCCCCCCCCCCCCTCAAACCTTCACCAAACTTACATGACAATAAAGGCAATACTTAAAGACTCAAGAGTGACAAATTCAGGATTTCTTAAGGAGTTTGTGACGTAGCATTACAAGCAATGATAATGAAGTAGCCAGACAATAACGGAGATTTTTTTCTGCAGATTTTATTAGTAATGAGCTACTCATCATCATCATGTGACATACCGGTTGACGAAGGCGATCATGTCCTTCCAAAAACTTCTAACTACCTTGCATCAGTTCTGATGTTTACTGTTTTCCATGCCATGACACCAAGCTATCCAGTATTTTCTCTCTTTGTCGTCCGCGATCTTTCTCTGTATTTTGCCAGTTGTAACCAAGTATTCCAACTTTCCTCTTCTCATGATGTGCCAAACATATGTTGAATGTTTCTTTCTGATGTTTCTTAGGAGCTCCCTTTTTGAGTTGGCCTTTTTGAGAATTTCCTCATTGGTCTTTTTAGCTGTCCAGGAAACTTTCAACATTCTTCTGAGAAATCCCACTCTGTGACCTCTAATCGTCTTTTAATTTGTTTGTTTACGGTCCATGATTCGTGTCCATAGGTCAGAATAGGATTTATAAAGCCCCGATGAACTCTCTTTCTCACTTCTATTGAAACACATTTGTTGCATAAGATGGTTCTTATTGTCTGAAATGCTATTTTGGCCTAAGCTGTAGCTGCTTTTTATAGTGAGCTATTATAATATATATATATATGGCTAACGGCGTCTTGACAGACGGTTGGTAGCAAGAAATCATGATAAGTCAGTAGTTCGGTAAAGCATTAATGTCTCATACTGGGTGTTGCTTAACTGAACATTTTTTCTCTTTGCTGAATTTGCCAATCCTGGACAGACAGATCCACCCACAGAACGAACAAGGTGTATTAACGGTACCTGGCCTGGTCTCTTTTCTCTTGCGCCTTTTGTCTTCTGAATTTGATATCAGCACTGTCTCGAAAGTTGCTGTGCTATTTTTATTGTTTTTGCTGTCCATGTGCTATGATCCGCAGCCACATTTTCCCAGTTCCTTTCACTGATAAAAATTCCCCCAAGGAAGCCCTGCAAACATCCTAATATCTCAGCACTGTGGTCTGCACGTTGGTCTCTTTCCGTCGTTAGGTTCTCCATACAATATTTCATTATTGTTAAATATTGTAAGTCTTATATTATGTGTGCAGCACTAAAAACAAGAAAAGCTGCATGAGGAAAAAAAAACAAATGACAAATAACAGTATGTGTCGCCATCTTTGTTCTTATGCTGGCTCCGATTTGTTGCTGATGTTTTTCCATTTCCTTCTAGCAGAAAATCCTAATTCAGGTTTCTGTCCCATCCTTGCAGACCCACCAGTTCATACAGCTACGTCATTGTAACCAGCAGGGACATTAACCAGTTGGTAGACCAGGTATTTATCTCCCGTAGTACCATTCTGTGCCGATCCTTGCTGAAGTAGAAAATATTAATCCAATCTCTCTCCTAGCATGTCCAGACAATTAAAATTTTTCTAATTATGTTATTTTAATCTACTGTCACTTTAAATCGGATATGTCTCAATGAAGTGGGGATCTTTTGAGATCCTATATCCTGACAAAATCTGGATGAGCTATTATTACAGAACTGGTAAATGGGGCTGAGGTTGGAGCTTTTCTAGTCAATGTAAAAAAATGTGTACTAGGACTAAACTGAATCACTGTATCACAACATCAAGCTACTAAGTGGCACAGATTTGAGAAATTGTGTTAGCTGACACATTCAATTGCAGCATCGAAAAGTGCACGGAGATTACATACTGTTCTGAGACAATATCTCGTAGAGAGCAGAGACTATTCAACAGATATCTTCATTTTCCTTCCACGAACTAACAAAGCAGCTCACGCTTACATGAGAGGTGTGTTATGTCAGAACAAGGATTGCCACTTTGTATTCTGAAATTGCATTTAATTTGTAATGGGAATATTCAGCTAGTGGAATAAAACATTGTTAAACTTACCTTTTTTTAGATTTATAGAGTTGTGTCTTATGTGTTGTATATGTCTTGTGTCATATGTGTACACATGATTCCAATATTGGCAGAAAGATTTGGCTGAGATCATTGGCATGAATGATGCGAATGACAGAATTTACATTAAGCATCTATTTCTCATCTCATTCGACGTTCCGATCGACTTATGGCGTGCGTGTTTAAAAGCTGCAGCAGTAAAAACAAGCAAAAAATAATAACAATCACTAAGCGTGTTTGGTCATGGACTCAGAATCAGTGTAGCAATGTCCGGGGTTGCAGCAAGCTTCACCAATTCCGCCGGATCTGACCAAAGTGTGTGCTTAAAAGCCCAAATTCAACCAGCGAAACCAGAACGGATACAGGTTATCATGAATGACATTTTCAATTGCAGAACTAACTTTGAAAGAAATGGTATGTTTCAAGACGGCAGTGATATATTGCGCAATAATTCTCGGTGGTTTGAGGCGTTTCAGACACAGGTCAACCATAATTCAATAGTGAAGGCTGGCCTATACCATGTCAACTTTAATTGGCTTATTATTATTCGGGAATCAAATGCGTAAACACCTGGAAACGACTTCTGAACGAAGTCTTTCTTACAAATTATTATAATGTTGAGCAAATTATATTTGTATGTGAACAAGATCTGACAACCACAAAGCAATGGTTCGTTCGTCTGCGTCCACCCAATGCTAAAGGATGCACCCCTTCGTCATCCGTCCTTAAAAGGACATCAAGGAGGTGTGTCTGCGTCGTGTTGTGGTTTGAAGTAAAACTGTGATATTTGTACCTTTCGGCCCAACACATTCGACTTCAGCACGTAAAGCAATGGTGACTGCACTACTGTTATGTTATAAAATTAATTGATTGTGATTGATAACATTAATTGACCGATTTTAATGTTTAATTGATCATGTCTGATAACATTAATTGATCATGTCTGATAATATTAATTGATCATGTTTGATAACCTTAATTTACCGTGTATGATAACATTAATTGACCGTGTATGATAACATTAAGTGATCGTGTCTGGTAACATTAAGTGATCATGTTTTATTTATTGACTTTGAATATCCTTGGGCTATTCGGCAAACAGTGTGAGCTGTTAGACTGTATCCAATGTAAAACATATATAATTGTTCAAGACTGAACTGCAGTTATATCAAATACGTTAATGACATTGCCACGATGGGATACGCACTTAGATTGATGTTGATGCAACCTGACAATGCTCTAACCCAAGCCAGATTTTATGTTAGAATATGGGATCTCAAAAGACCCCCACTTCATAGAGACATATCCGATGTAAAGTGAAAGAGGATTAAAATAACATAATTTCATTGTCTGGACATGCTAGGAGAGAGATTGGATTAATATTTTCTACTTCAGCAAGGAACGACATAGAATGGTACTACGGGAGATAAACACCTGGTCTACCAACTGGTTAATGTTCCTGTTGGTTACAATGACGTAGCTGTATGAACTGATGGGTCTGCAAGGACGTGACAGAAACCTGAATTAGGATTTTCTGCTAGAATGGAATGGAAAAACTGCAGCAATAAATCGAGTCAGCATGAGAACAAAGCTGGCGGCACACACTGTTACTTTTCATTTTGGTTTTTTTCGTGAAACTTTCGTCAATCAGTTATTATGACGAACATGTAGTAAATACACGTCATGAATAAGCTGATCATCAGAAGTCCTCGAGCACATCAGAAAATTGTGTTCACGAGTAGATCTTGTTCCTCGGAAGTCCATATCAATAAAAGAGCTGGTTACCTGATTTGAAAGCATCAGTTCTGGGAAAGCCATAGCCTGACAAGAAACATAAGTTTCCAAGCTTTTAAGTTAAGCTTGGCATAAGTAGGATATGTTGACTTAAAAAAAAAAAAAGATAACTCATATGCGTGTTTAACTAGCGAGGAACAGAAACAATCAGCATGCACACTGTGTGTAATATCTTGGGAAGAACTAACTACTATTGAGTCTGCTCTGCTCTGAGTACTATACGGTCGATTTCAGTAGCTAGTACGTATCTCATTATCTACTGAGTTTGAAAAGATGTTGCTTTCTAATTAATTTTTAATAAACAACGAAGGCAGTGCTTACAACAGACTCTGGTAACAACCTTTTGAAGAAAAGATAACACTGTGAGGAAATCAATATTTAATTTCAGTGTCCAACAATATTTGAATTCCAAAAAGGTCCTGCAATTAAAATAACAGTTGTAAAGACGTAGCAGAGTACACACCATCATGTTATGTGATGTTATAGATCAATAAATATTTGATTGTGTGTATGTGCGCGTGTCTGTGTGCTTTTTTCTCTGCCTCACTTATTTGCGAACAATACTCCTCTATGAAATGAAAAGGTTGTGAGATTGTGCATGTTTTTGTGTGGATTTATGATCGTATTCATGTATGTATCATCATCATCATCGAGTGCCATCTCCGCACCGAAGGTTGGCTACCATAGAGCGCAATTCTGCTCTGTCTCTTGGTTTGATGGTGCAGGTTGTCATAAGCTGGTGTGTCCATTTTGTGATGTTACTCGTCCATGTTAGTCACGGTCTGCCTCTGCCTCTTTTACCTTGTATTTTCCCCTCCAGGATTACTTTTAGTATGCTGTTGTGTCTTTTAATATAGCCAAAAAATCGCATTTGTCTTGTTTGAATTGTGTTTAGTAGTACTCTTTTCATTTTTAGTTGTTTTAATACTTCATAGTTTGTTTTCTTTTCCTTCCATCCAATTCTACCTATTCACTATATATCCACATTTATGTATGTAAACACACAAATGATGATATTTTTGTCATATATATCTATATATATATATATATATATATATACACATATAGTTTAATATATACTAATATATACTAATATACATGAATACACGTGTATGCATTCAGACGTACATACACGTGCATGCATCCACACCTATATAGTATAAGCAAATATGCGCGAACACATAAATATACTCGAACACACACAAGATAGACAAACACGCACACACACACACACGCATACACATACATACATATACGTAATCACACAAGCACGAACAAACACTTACACATGCATGCATACATACATACATACATGCATACATACATTTATACATACATACATACATACATACACACACATACATACATATATACATACATACATACATACACACATACACACATACACACATACACACATACATACGTACATACATACATACATACATATACACATACATACATACAAACATACATACATACATACATACATACATTCATACATACATACATGCATACATACATACATACATACATACATACATACATACATACATACATACATACATACATACATACATACATACATACATACATACATACATACATACATACATTCATACATACATACATACATACCCACATACATACATACATACATACATACATACATATATACATGCATACATACATACATACATACATACATACATACATACATACATACATACATACATACATACATACATACATACATTCATACATACATTTCATACATACATTTTCATTCGAGAAGAAATTGTTTCTAGAGTGAGATGTCAAAAGCGAGACCTGTCCACGGCCGTGAAACTTGGGAAATCAATCACAAATGTTGAAAGATATGGTCTGTGAGTCGCGAAATCGATTTGGAATAGGCGTTGAACATTTGAACAATGGACTGTCGTCAAACAGAGACGCTGAAATTCTATACCTTGGAGTCTGTGTTTGTGTCAAGTGAACTCAGACAGCCGCGTGCTGGGAGTATTTTAGTTCTGGAACATGGCACTACTTTGCAAAACTGGAGTATTTCCTTGAAACAATATATGTAACCGTTCCGGAAATAATAAAGTAATGCGTACGCACGCGCACATATATATATATATATATATATATATATATATATATATATACATATCACGTGATAAAGGTTTGACCACTTGATAGGATAAAAAGACCAAAATACAACACAACAACCTTTAATAAACGTTACGAGACCACAAGAATCAAGAGTCGGCCATGATAAAGATTGATTGATAGAATATTGGAAACACTAAAGTATATAACAGTAGCTGAGGCCAATAGAATGGCAAAAGACAGCAAAGTTATATCTCCCAATAGAATGGCAAAAGATATGAAAGTTATATCTCCCAATAGAATGACAAAAGACAGCAAAGTTATATCTCCCAATAGAGGGGCAAAAGACAGCAAAGTTATATCTCCCAATAGAGGGGCAAAAGACAGCAAAGTTAAATCTCCCAATAGAAGGGCAAAAGACAGCAACGTTATATCTCCCAATAGAAGGGCAAAAGACAGCAAAGTTATATCTCCCAATAGAAGGGCAAAAGACAGCAAAGTTATATCTCCACTCAACAACAGGCAAATGATGTAGCAGAGGAGAAAAAGTAGAAGACGACACATTTATATACACTGGGTTTTTTTAATCCTCAACTAGTGCCGTTTAACTTTTATGTTTTTAAGGATACCAAAATAAATACTTCACAAGCAACAGAAAAATTAGTTTGTCGGTCTCGTATTTTTGCGATAACTGCTACTGTAAACATTAATATTATAATTCTCAGTTGGTATTGGCGCTAAGTTTGTAATAAAGTGAAGCTATTGTGCCTAGTGATCAGCACTTCCTGGGTGTCGGCAGCAATTTTTTTTAAAATTGCCTATTACTCACCTTTTCTCCTTACACTGTCACTAAAGACAAAGCTACATGATTTTTTAAAGTTATTTTCTTACTCTACACGGGCTGATTCCAGACTGAATGGGTGGGTATAGACCACGCAGGGACACTATTTGTACGAGGGTTTCTAACATTCTGGTTTACATCCAGGGCAAGAACCGTAATGATATCACTCAAATATTGCAGATCACGATTGATCGAATCACTGACTGGGGTGGTAGTAACGGAGCTGTGATCAAACCTGGCATGACGGAGTACAATGGTACGCACATTGAAAGAGTCTACAGCTTGATGTACCTTGATATCTCTTTTGACAGATCATTGTCCTTCACATATCACATACATTTTGTTGTCCAATCTGCCTGGAAAGAAGTGAATGCAGTAAAGATTATATGCTTTCCACCAATAAACGCTATTCCTCTTAATGCAGTCACTGGTTTTGTCAATCGTCAACAACGGGCTGGGTACTTAGCTAAGTTGGAAACAGTACAGAACGTGATCCCAATCCCAGCTATGCGCTTCCTGTTGGACCTTCCAAACATTCAAGCACGACACATGTACATGCAAGTGAAAGCGCACCTGTGAATGGCATGTAAAGAAATATATCCATTGCCACCAGAGGTGCAGTCATTGATAACAACTGCATTAAGTGCAGGGGATCGTGGTTGGCAGAGAGTGAGACAACACTACAGGGAGTATAAACCAAAGGAGAACATACCTACTTGCAGGGATTGAGTAGATGTGCATGACAATGTCATCATAAACTTGGACAGAAGATAACGTGACTGGACTCAAGGCGTGACTCAATCCGAGATCCGGGAGATGCTGCAACTTTATTCCCAGCCTCAGCGCCCGGTCAAAAGCTTTGATGGCTTTGTCACCGTGGGTGTGCCGAGCGGTTGGGTTTTGTTGCGTATTGTAATTAAACGTTGATAGATAAAGGTGGAGGAGCCTACAAGACAACAGCCTCCAGCACACGCATGGAGATTGAGACTGTGACAGAAGCTATCACATGGCTAATTCAAAGACCAACAACACATGCGATCATATTCACTGACTCATAAAGCATAATACGTCGAATAGACAAGAACGCACTCATCATGAAGTTGATGTACCTACTCGACGTGTCTCCTGTCGACAGCCTAATATTGATATATTGCCCCGAACACGAGTTCGCGGCAAAAAGAACACTAACAAGTTGACGGGGTATGTCATTGCGTATAAAACCTTAAAATTAGACACGTATGACATTGCGAGAGCTTTAAAAGAATACCTCTGTCAGGATGGCTGTTATAGAGTTAGCTAAGGAAGCATAGAGAGAGCAGGTAATTTAGTCGTTACCGCTCTTTGAATGGACGAGAGCAGTATCATATAGTGGCGACCAGCAGAATTTAAGTATAGATTTTACAGAATACAAATTAGGATAACAAGTTGTAGAGAGTGGGTAGTGGACACCCACCGAAGTAGAGGGTCATGACTTGACCTAGACATAATAGTTGAGGGGGATTTTCCATGAATCTCCACACGCCCAGTTGTTGTGAGGGTGACCATCACATACATAACACGCATCGACCTCGTGATGTTGTTGTAAAATCTCCACGATTGTCCATGCAAGTTCGTTGTTATTGTAAATGACCATCACATGATACCATGCACTGAACTCATGGTGCTACTCTGCCAGGTAATTAGCTACCAGGAGAGGTCAGTGTCATGAGGTAATGTTATTCCAAATAGGTCATAGAGATTCGGGGAAACAGGATGTTTTTGTCCAAATTTGGGAAAGTTCAGGTGTGAGTCACAGATAGTGAGCAAGCGACAAGCTCAGGTGACCAGATCACGTTGCGAGTGGTCAATTTGCGATGATCTTATTGGTCATTATCTTGCAGGTAGAAGAGAGTTGTTGGATACTTAAAGTCCTGCACAACAGTTTGAGTCAGTTAAGTTAGGACAGAGTCAGAAAGTTAAGTCAGAGGAGCAGAAGAGAAGTTAGAATGTAGACTAAAGCAGTTTAGAAACAGTTAGGGTCAGAGCAGTTAGAAAGTTAAGATTAGAAGTGAAGCCAGTAGTTCAGAAGTTCGAATCTCCAACTGTAGTTCAAGTCAGTTTAGAAGTTATTCTTGATAGATAGTTGATCAAGAATATTATGACTTTAGTTGTGAAGTGATTGTGTTTCCATTTTGAAGTATTTCAAGAATCTTACATCTCGTAAGTAGACAAGTTGAATGATGTCTGATGAACAATGTTATATGACAATATGCACTTATGGACATTGCATAATCATCAGTGGTAACCTACGCATGTCCAGAACTTAAGAACATTAGATTCAGAGAAGTGCATCCATTATATTGTATCACGGCGAAATCAATAAACTGATTATCATTATTGTTAAAGAAAGACTCTGTCATGATCTTACATATTACATATTACCTGTTGTAACATCAATGTTGTGATGTGCTGTTACCATTAGCAACTATACAAGATAAAGATATAATACAACAAAGAACATCACAACCCTGTAACAGACTTGATTATTTGTTGTCAGTGATCAAAGGATTCAAACCTGGGTTTGTCGAGGAGAGAAATCAAATAAGAGTGACAGAAAAATTTAACGGAGGAACAAGATACGACACCGTTTTCAACCTGGAAATCACCGTGTACCGGGTCAAAAGTTCAACACGACCACAATTCTACCTGTGTTGCACTCCTGCCAGCTGAGATTGTAATTTTACCAATCAAGAGTACCTGTCCTTCAGGTTGAAAAGTCAAATTACGCTGTTACAAGTCTAAAATTTACCTGTGTCAAGATAAGAGCGGCATTATAATTTTTTAGTCAACATACAACTGACCATCAATGGGAAAATTGTCATGTTTATAAATCAAGAATACATGCCCTTCATGTCAAAAGTTCAGTTACCTGTCGGAGACCAGTCAAACATAATTTTGTCAAGTACAACAAATTAATCGTTCCAAGTTTCGTCCACCTGAATTTCAAGTTTCATTTCATCAATAAGCCGACCTTTGACCCAACACCGGTTGTTTTGCAACGTCATTATTGTGTGTGTAGAAAGGACCGATAACTCTCAACGAAATTGTCCGACATGTGTGAGTTGAAAATTCCATGTGTCACTTTGATTGAAGAAAATTGGTGTTTTAAAAAAATGCAAGTGGTGTAATTTTTATTTAGAGAAACAAATCAAGTAACAAGTAAGAGTGTTAATATTTCAATATTACAATGGCCATTCGCGAGTGTTGTTAAATTAAGACATATTTACATTAGACATTAGACGTAGAAGGCAAGGCAAGGAGACTGATCGTCAGCACAGCTGAGAAACAATAATTAATTTTAATTAATTAGAATTTATTAAGTAATTAATTAATTTATGTATTGAGTAGTTAATTTATTAAGTTATTAAGTAGTTGGTTATTAAATTTATTAAGTAGTTAATTTATTTATTTATTAAGTAAGTAGTTAAAGGTTGTAATTTTAAAGTTATGTATTTTGGCTAAATAATTATTTTAAATACTATTATTGGTGATTTGACATACTACATACCAGCAAGTATTATTGTAAACCATTTTTAAGTGCTGGTGATTTTTTTTTTTAAATAGTGTTATGTAATTTGGTTTTAAAATGGTTATTTAAAAAAAAATATTCTAATTATTAGTAAATTGACATACCATATTGTTGTGTAAACCATTTTTTTAACTATGCTGGTTGTATTTTTTCAAAATAGGTATATTTATATATTGAATGAAGGCTACATAAAATTATAATTTAATATATATTGATTACTGATATTATACTACAAAGTTAAACTGTTTTTATTCCACAGGGAAATTAAATAATAATAATTTCTATACTACATTGTTTATTCCACAGGGAAATTAGATAATAATAAATTTCTATTTATTTCAGGAACTGAGGTGTTCATAAAGTGCTGATATTTTATAGTCTTATTATATTTTATAACATATAATAAATTGTAATTGTTTTGTTCTTTCAACAGTTGGATCCTTCACGACTAGTCGGTGGTAGTAGTCATCACTTAGTTATATTAAAATTTACACGAGTTATTATACTAATATTAAAATTAGACATGGACAGTAAACAAATTATAAATACTAATAGCTGCAAAATATTGATAACAAATTTAGATAAAACCCTTAATGAAATACACATTAGAAATTATTTTAATACGTATGGAGAAATAATATTTGTGAAATTAATTGATAGGCCTGAATAAGACGAGACAAATAGAGCCATAATTCTATACAGAGACAGTAACATTGTCAATAGGATTTTGAATAGTGAGAACACGATCAACAATAGAATAATAACAGTCATGGTTTATAGGCCATTACAAAAGTATACAATGATAAATCCAACGACACATACCGAAGTAAGCAAGATGCATTATGCCAAACCAGACTATAGACTATATAGTTTAAAAACAAATAGAATTATTAGAGAAGAGATTATTAGAAAGACAGACACTGAACAAGAGACAAGGAGTACACAGACTGAAGTAGAGACTACAGTTTTAAAGACTTATATAAATGCCTGTGTAGGTAGTGACAGTGACACATGGCAAGAATATGAAACTAAATGGATTGAGAAGAATAAAGAAAGTAACAAAATAATAGAAGAATTAAATGAGAAATTAATAAAACAAGATCATGAGATTAGGATACTAAAGCAAACTAATGAGAAAAATAATAAAAAGATTGTAGAGTTGGCAGAGACAGTTGATAGCTTAAAGATGAAGAACAAGGGCTTGAAGAAAGAAGTAGACAAAATAGAAAATGATATAATGGAGGCGGAGGAATATATTGGACAACTGACGCATGATAAACTACAGCTACAAGAGAAATTTTCAAAGATGACAGACACAGAAGATGTTAGACAGAAAGTAAAGGTCCATCCGGAGAAACAAAATTCGGTGAGAACCAGGAAAATTCAATCAAGATTAGACATTAATTCGGTTGTCTTGTGGCCTACCGATTCAGATCGACCACGTTATATGCACCCACTATATCCAGACCAGTGCACAGTGGATTATGATAGTGACAATGGAACAGAGATCCGTAGAGAGTATTGGGGGACAACGATAGAAGACGGTAAGGTGGCGAAAGCGGAAGGCTCGCAAGGTTATACGACAGGACAGAAATCCTCCAAGAAATGTACAGCAAAGACAAAGAAGAAAAAGGATAGACAAGTTGCTACAGTTTGTGTCAGTAAAGATAACGATTTAAAGGAAGATATTAATTCAGGATTAGTCTTTTGGCCACTGTGATCCCCAGAAAGGACTAAAATAATAGAAGAAAGAAAAAGACAAGATGTTGAACGTGTATAAACAGACATGTTTTTTGCTCGCAGACTAGGAAGAATGAGTGAGTTCCTGGAGCATGCCAGCAAGAGTAAGGGTAAACATCCCATGGAGATGAGATAATACAGTGAGATGTAATGACTCACTAATTAGAAGAATAAATCATTTTAATATTAATAATATATACTATGTACACAGGATTTGATTTATAAATAGATATGGAGAAGTAGTGTCAAGAGAATATAGAAGACAAGAGACCTGAGGAAATAGAGAGATTACCTCAGATGAACTAGGAGTTAAAGAGTTACCAATGAGGAACATAGGGTAACTAGCTGCGAGTTGGTCAGAGGTTTTGATATTGCGAAGTTGGATGATAATCCAAAGGAACAACTGACCAATATAAGTGTGTAGCAAGGAGATGAGAGTGTTATTGAAATTTTAGAGTTGTTGAAGAATAAGGAGAAGTAAGAAGCAAGGTGATAATAACCTGTGCTTATTAAGACCTAAGGAAATTTGGTTATAAATGTGAATACTAAGAGAAGCATCATGAGAAAAGGAAACTGGAAGAGACTCATGTGAAACATGTACCGAGTGATAACTCATAGAAAGGTTACATGAGGGAATTATAGGAGACTTACAAGAAGTCAGAGAAATGAGAGAATTATTGAGAGAACCTCAAAGAGAATTCAAGTTGTGAAATTAATGATGTAACTGAGTGATAACTCATAGAGAAGTTACATGAAAAGAGACGTTATATAAGATAGTGAGATGAAGAAGTAATGAGAACCTGAGAGGTTGATGCGATATATATATTCTGTTGTCAAATGACAAAGTTTGTACAGATATGAGGATACGTACACAAAAATAGAGCATTATGAGGAATAGCAAGAGATGGAACTTGAGAGTTTCCAGAATTTATTGAGACTAGATAGTAGTCCTGTGGATACTACGAAAATAGAGTATAGAAAATGATCTAAATAGAGCTAAAAGAAGGTATGAAGTAGATAGAGCTGTCTGAAATATGTATGTATATCTATCTGTGTTGATCAAGCTAAGTGTTGTTTGTGATTCGTGGTCTCCGGAGAAATGTGCATTGTCAAAGTTTTGTCAGTATATGTTCTATGTCAATTGAGCGGATATGTTCTAAAGCATAAAGACTCGTAATAATGATGCATGATAATGAATGTTATAAATGGTTTGTTTTTTCTATAAGTTTATTTTTAGATTCTGATACTGGGATCACAGATGCCAGTCGACAGAGGTTCTGCTGATGCCTGTAATGTAGCTCTCCTCAAGAAGGTGGCAATCAGTCATCAGAAGTAGTTAGAATGCTCAAGAAGACTTGAATTTTTTTATTATCAGGTGACACAACTGTATATATATAGATAGAAGATTGTCTCCCATGTATTTTTTGGTAAATTAAGTCCCTTGGAAATATTAATTTTTTTTGTTACAAATAATTTTTATTGCTCAGTACCTTATTGTCTCCTGTCTCCACAATGTTATTGTTGCCTTGTTATTATTAAAGAGTGAATGTTGTTGGGTGACAATTATTTAGTAGAAAATTGTACTGAATTTTTTTAGGTGACTTAGAATTTTTGATTTACTATTATGACTAGTAGTCATATATTAATGATGTTCCATATAACTCTATTACTATTTTTATGTAGATGATACTAAGATTTATTTACTTAGAAATATATCTGATATGTTGTAAGGGAGGAATGTTATAGAGTTAGCTAAGGAAGCATAGAGAGAGCAGGTAATTTAGTCGTTACCGCTCTTTGAATGGACGAGAGCAGTATCATATAGTGGCGACCAGCAGAATTTAAGTATAGATTTTACAGAATACAAATTAGGATAACAAGTTGTAGAGAGTGGGTAGTGGACACCCACCGAAGTAGAGGGTCATGACTTGACCTAGACATAATAGTTGAGGGGGATTTTCCATGAATCTCCACACGCCCAGTTGTTGTGAGGGTGACCATCACATACATAACACGCATCGACCTCGTGATGTTGTTGTAAAATCTCCACGATTGTCCATGCAAGTTCGTTGTTATTGTAAATGACCATCACATGATACCATGCACTGAACTCATGGTGTTACTCTGCCAGGTAATTAGCTACCAGGAGAGGTCAGTGTCATGAGGTAATGTTATTCCAAATAGGTCATAGAGATTCGGGGAAACAGGATGTTTTAGTCCAAATTTGGGAAAGTTCAGGTGTGAGTCACAGATAGTGAGCAAGCGACAAGCTCAGGTGACCAGATCACGTTGCGAGTGGTCAATTTGCGATGATCTTATTGGTCATTATCTTGCAGGTAGAAGAGAGTTGTTGGATACTTAAAGTCCTGCACAACAGTTTGAGTCAGTTAAGTTAGGACAGAGTCAGAAAGTTAAGTCAGAGGAGCAGAAGAGAAGTTAGAATGTAGACTAAAGCAGTTTAGAAACAGTTAGGGTCAGAGCAGTTAGAAAGTTAAGATTAGAAGTGAAGCCAGTAGTTCAGAAGTTCGAATCTCCAACTGTAGTTCAAGTCAGTTTAGAAGTTATTCTTGATAGATAGTTGATCAAGAATATTATGACTTTAGTTGTGAAGTGATTGTGTTTCCATTTTGAAGTATTTCAAGAATCTTACATCTCGTAAGTAGACAAGTTGAATGATGTCTGATGAACAATGTTATATGACAATATGCACTTATGGACATTGCATAATCATCAGTGGTAACCTACGCATGTCCAGAACTTAAGAACATTAGATTCAGAGAAGTGCATCCATTATATTGTATCACGGCGAAATCAATAAACTGATTATCATTATTGTTAAAGAAAGACTCTGTCATGATCTTACATATTACATATTACCTGTTGTAACATCAATGTTGTGATGTGCTGTTACCATTAGCAACTATACAAGATAAAGATATAATACAACAAAGAACATCACAACCCTGTAACAGACTTGATTATTTGTTGTCAGTGATCAAAGGATTCAAACCTGGGTTTGTCGAGGAGAGAAATCAAATAAGAGTGACAGAAAAATTTAACGGAGGAACAAGATACGACACCGTTTTCAACCTGGAAATCACCGTGTACCGGGTCAAAAGTTCAACACGACCACAATTCTACCTGTGTTGCACTCCTGCCAGCTGAGATTGTAATTTTACCAATCAAGAGTACCTGTCCTTCAGGTTGAAAAGTCAAATTACGCTGTTACAAGTCTAAAATTTACCTGTGTCAAGATAAGAGCGGCATTATAATTTTTTAGTCAACATACAACTGACCATCAATGGGAAAATTGTCATGTTTATAAATCAAGAATACATGCCCTTCATGTCAAAAGTTCAGTTACCTGTCGGAGACCAGTCAAACATAATTTTGTCAAGTACAACAAATTAATCGTTCCAAGTTTCGTCCACCTGAATTTCAAGTTTCATTTCATCAATAAGCCGACCTTTGACCCAACACCGGTTGTTTTGCAACGTCATTATTGTGTGTGTAGAAAGGACCGATAACTCTCAACGAAATTGTCCGACATGTGTGAGTTGAAAATTCCATGTGTCACTTTGATTGAAGAAAATTGGTGTTTTAAAAAAATGCAAGTGGTGTAATTTTTATTTAGAGAAACAAATCAAGTAACAAGTAAGAGTGTTAATATTTCAATATTACAATGGCCATTCGCGAGTGTTGTTAAATTAAGACATATTTACATTAGACATTAGACGTAGAAGGCAAGGCAAGGAGACTGATCGTCAGCACAGCTGAGAAACAATAATTAATTTTAATTAATTAGAAT
This sequence comes from Megaustenia siamemsis, assembly GCA_032433765.1. Taxonomy (NCBI): domain Eukaryota; kingdom Metazoa; phylum Mollusca; class Gastropoda; order Stylommatophora; family Ariophantidae; genus Megaustenia; species Megaustenia siamemsis. Next base: position 65,162,303 of record JAVIAB010000092.1, on the reverse strand, counting down.
TTATTAAGTAATTAATTAATTTATGTATTGAGTAGTTAATTTATTAAGTTATTAAGTAGTTGGTTATTAAATTTATTAAGTAGTTAATTTATTTATTTTATTAAGTAGTTGGTTATTAAATTTATTAAGTAGTTAATTTATTTATTTATTAAGTAAGTAGTTAAAGGTTGTAATTTTAAAGTTATGTATTTTGGCTAAATAATTATTTTAAATACTATTATTGGTGATTTGACATACTACATACCAGCAAGTATTATTGTAAACCATTTTTAAGTGCTGGTGATTTTTTTTTAAAAATAGTGTTATGTAATTTGGTTTTTAAATGGTTATTTAAAAAAAAATATTCTAATTATTAGTAAATTGACATACCATATTGTTGTGTAAACCATTTTTTTAACTATGCTGGTTGTATTTTTTCAAAATAGGTATATTTATATATTGAATGAAGGCTACATAAAATTATAATTTAATATATATTGATTACTGATATTATACTACAAAGTTAAACTGTTTTTATTCCACAGGGAAATTAAATAATAATAATTTCTATACTACATTGTTTATTCCACAGGGAAATTAGATAATAATAAATTTCTATTTATTTCAGGAACTGAGGTGTTCATAAAGTGCTGATATTTTATAGTCTTATTATATTTTATAACATATAATAAATTGTAATTGTTTTGTTCTTTCAACAGTTGGATCCTTCACGACTAGTCGGTGGTAGTAGTCATCACTTAGTTATATTAAAATTTACACGAGTTATTATACTAATATTAAAATTAGACATGGACAGTAAACAAATTATAAATACTAATAGCTGCAAAATATTGATAACAAATTTAGATAAAACCCTTAATGAAATACACATTAGAAATTATTTTAATACGTATGGAGAAATAATATTTGTGAAATTAATTGATAGGCCTGAATAAGACGAGACAAATAGAGCCATAATTCTATACAGAGACAGTAACATTGTCAATAGGATTTTGAATAGTGAGAACACGATCAACAATAGAATAATAACAGTCATGGTTTATAGGCCATTACAAAAGTATACAATGATAAATCCAACGACACATACCGAAGTAAGCAAGATGCATTATGCCAAACCAGACTATAGACTATATAGTTTAAAAACAAATAGAATTATTAGAGAAGAGATTATTAGAAAGACAGACACTGAACAAGAGACAAGGAGTACACAGACTGAAGTAGAGACTACAGTTTTAAAGACTTATATAAATGCCTGTGTAGGTAGTGACAGTGACACATGGCAAGAATATGAAACTAAATGGATTGAGAAGAATAAAGAAAGTAACAAAATAATAGAAGAATTAAATGAGAAATTAATAAAACAAGATCATGAGATTAGGATACTAAAGCAAACTAATGAGAAAAATAATAAAAAGATTGTAGAGTTGGCAGAGACAGTTGATAGCTTAAAGATGAAGAACAAGGGCTTGAAGAAAGAAGTAGACAAAATAGAAAATGATATAATGGAGGCGGAGGAATATATTGGACAACTGACGCATGATAAACTACAGCTACAAGAGAAATTTTCAAAGATGACAGACACAGAAGATGTTAGACAGAAAGTAAAGGTCCATCCGGAGAAACAAAATTCGGTGAGAACCAGGAAAATTCAATCAAGATTAGACATTAATTCGGTTGTCTTGTGGCCTACCTATTCAGACCGACCACGTTATATGCACCCACTATATCCAGACCAGTGCACAGTGGATTATGATAGTGACAATGGAACAGAGATCCGGAGAGAGTATTGGGGACAACGATAGAAGACGGTAAGGTGGCGAAAGCGGAAGGCTCGCAAGGTTATACGACAGGACAGAAATCCTCCAAGAAATGTACAGCAAAGACAAAGAAGAAAAAGGATAGACAAGTTGCTACAGTTTGTGTCAGTAAAGATAACGATTTAAAGGAAGATATTAATTCAGGATTAGTCTTTTGGCCACTGTGATCCCCAGAAAGGACTAAAATAATAGAAGAAAGAAAAAGACAAGATGTTGAACGTGTATAAACAGACATGTTTTTTGCTCGCAGACTAGGAAGAATGAGTGAGTTCCTGGAGCATGCCAGCAAGAGTAAGGGTAAACATCCCATGGAGATGAGATAATACAGTGAGATGTAATGACTCACTAATTAGAAGAATAAATCATTTTAATATTAATAATATATACTATGTACACAGGATTTGATTTATAAATAGATATGGAGAAGTAGTGTCAAGAGAATATAGAAGACAAGAGACCTGAGGAAATAGAGAGATTACCTCAGATGAACTAGGAGTTAAAGAGTTACCAATGAGGAACATAGGGTAACTAGCTGCGAGTTGGTCAGAGGTTTTGATATTGCGAAGTTGGATGATAATCCAAAGGAACAACTGACCAATATAAGTGTGTAGCAAGGAGATGAGAGTGTTATTGAAATTTTAGAGTTGTTGAAGAATAAGGAGAAGTAAGAAGCAAGGTGATAATAACCTGTGCTTATTGAGACCTAAGGAAATTTGGTTATAAATGTGAATACTAAGAGAAGCATCATGAGAAAAGGAAACTGGAAGAGACTCATGTGAAACATGTACCGAGTGATAACTCATAGAAAGGTTACATGAGGGAATTATAGGAGACTTACAAGAAGTCAGAGAAATGAGAGAATTATTGAGAGAACCTCAAAGAGAATTCAAGTTGTGAAATTAATGATGTAACTGAGTGATAACTCATAGAGAAGTTACATGAAAAGAGACGTTATATAAGATAGTGAGATGAAGAAGTAATGAGAACCTGAGAGGTTGATGCGATATATATATTCTGTTGTCAAATGACAAAGTTTGTACAGATATGAGGATACGTACACAAAAATAGAGCATTATGAGGAATAGCAAGAGATGGAACTTGAGAGTTTCCAGAATTTATTGAGACTAGATAGTAGTCCTGTGGATACTACGAAAATAGAGTATAGAAAATGATCTAAATAGAGCTAAAAGAAGGTATGAAGTAGATAGAGCTGTCTGAAATATGTATGTATATCTATCTGTGTTGATCAAGCTAAGTGTTGTTTGTGATTCGTGGTCTCCGGAGAAATGTGCATTGTCAAAGTTTTGTCAGTATATGTTCTATGTCAATTGAGCGGATATGTTCTAAAGCATAAAGACTCGTAATAATGATGCATGATAATGAATGTTATAAATGGTTTGTTTTTTCTATAAGTTTATTTTTAGATTCTGATACTGGGATCACAGATGCCAGTCGACAGAGGTTCTGCTGATGCCTGTAATGTAGCTCTCCTCAAGAAGGTGGCAATCAGTCATCAGAAGTAGTTAGAATGCTCAAGAAGACTTGAATTTTTTTATTATCAGGTGACACAACTGTATATATATATAGATAGAAGATTGTCTCCCATGTATTTTTTGGTAAATTAAGTCCCTTGGAAATATTAATTTTTTTTGTTACAAATAATTTTTATTGCTCAGTACCTTATTGTCTCCTGTCTCCACAATGTTATTGTTGCCTTGTTATTATTAAAGAGTGAATGTTGTTGGGTGACAATTATTTAGTAGAAAATTGTACTGAATTTTTTTAGGTGACTTAGAATTTTTGATTTACTATTATGACTAGTAGTCATATATTAATGATGTTCCATATAACTCTATTACTATTTTTATGTAGATGATACTAAGATTTATTTACTTAGAAATATATCTGATATGTTGTAAGGGAGGAATGTTATAGAGTTAGCTAAGGAAGCATAGAGAGAGCAGGTAATTTAGTCGTTACCGCTCTTTGAATGGACGAGAGCAGTATCATATAGTGGCGACCAGCAGAATTTAAGTATAGATTTTACAGAATACAAATTAGGATAACAAGTTGTAGAGAGTGGGTAGTGGACACCCACCGAAGTAGAGGGTCATGACTTGACCTAGACATAATAGTTGAGGGGGATTTTCCATGAATCTCCACACGCCCAGTTGTTGTGAGGGTGACCATCACATACATAACACGCATCGACCTCGTGATGTTGTTGTAAAATCTCCACGATTGTCCATGCAAGTTCGTTGTTATTGTAAATGACCATCACATGATACCATGCACTGAACTCATGGTGTTACTCTGCCAGGTAATTAGCTACCAGGAGAGGTCAGTGTCATGAGGTAATGTTATTCCAAATAGGTCATAGAGATTCGGGGAAACAGGATGTTTTAGTCCAAATTTGGGAAAGTTCAGGTGTGAGTCACAGATAGTGAGCAAGCGACAAGCTCAGGTGACCAGATCACGTTGCGAGTGGTCAATTTGCGATGATCTTATTGGTCATTATCTTGCAGGTAGAAGAGAGTTGTTGGATACTTAAAGTCCTGCACAACAGTTTGAGTCAGTTAAGTTAGGACAGAGTCAGAAAGTTAAGTCAGAGGAGCAGAAGAGAAGTTAGAATGTAGACTAAAGCAGTTTAGAAACAGTTAGGGTCAGAACAGTTAGAAAGTTAAGATTAGAAGTGAAGCCAGTAGTTCAGAAGTTCGAATCTCCAACTGTAGTTCAAGTCAGTTTAGAAGTTATTCTTGATAGATAGTTGATCAAGAATATTATGACTTTAGTTGTGAAGTGATTGTGTTTCCATTTTGAAGTATTTCAAGAATCTTACATCTCGTAAGTAGACAAGTTGAATGATGTCTGATGAACAATGTTATATGACAATATGCACTTATGGACATTGCATAATCATCAGTGGTAACCTACGCATGTCCAGAACTTAAGAACATTAGATTCAGAGAAGTGCATCCATTATATTGTATCACGGCGAAATCAATAAACTGATTATCATTATTGTTAAAGAAAGACTCTGTCATGATCTTACATATTACATATTACCTGTTGTAACATCAATGTTGTGATGTGCTGTTACCATTAGCAACTATACAAGATAAAGATATAATACAACAAAGAACATCACAACCCTGTAACATGGCGACAAGGAAGCTGAGGATGAACCACAAGTCAAAGGAATGGGGGAACACGACGCCACGAGGGGTGAAATCAGGAAAAGGGTCCTCATTGGCAAAAAATGCAAAACATTCAATCAATGCAGGAAAGTAACAATCAGTAGACAAACATTGTTGGTGGAACGGACAACAGAGCGGATATGGGAATGCCTCGACTGCGATGATGGAATAGAAGACACCAATTCTGACGTGTTGAGCTTTTAATAAAGGAAATAAACATTGGGCCTCTTTGTCAAACTTTTTTGCAACAGTTGAAAATGTTAAATTTAAAGGAAAGCATTTTAAGAACAAAAGGACAAGGGGTAGGGTTCGATCCCAACCGACGGCTTCTGGGTTTACCCAGCCTTAAATGGGTACCGGATTTTTTCTGGGAAAGTAAAGCAGCACGGGCGTTATACCGACCACATTACCCCAAAAATCATGTGCTGAAGGTCTGTAAAATGTATGGTCACTAACACTATATTTTCCCTATACGCCACTTGGCGTGACGGGGGTATTTTACTTTACTTTACTATTTTAAGAACAAGGTAAATAATTTATCAACAGATTAAAATTACTCTCATGCTTTCTTTCTTGACAAATTTAATTTCAGTAGAGCTTTTCAGAGGGCTTATATGTCACAATATGCACGTTTTATAGAATAAGTCGATAGAGAAAGTGCAAACTAAATTGTATTTATATGTGCAAAATCTAACTAGGGTATTCAACGATCCAAAAGGTAGAGGCAGTTCTTTAATGTGATGAAGTTGAGCTGTGACGTTTGACTTTCGCAGTAAGTGTCAGAATTAACAGGGCACATTGTTTGTCCCTAATATGTTGTTATCGCTCCTTCTGTGAACCTTGGGCACATATTGGCAGAGCTTTAACTGAATTGTGATCATTCTCAGATCGTAATTTTTTTCATGATAAGCAGAACACAAGGTGCTTGTGTACCTATCTTGGTGTGTTTGTTTGTTTGTTTAATGTTGTAGTTTCATATATGTATTCTTTTCTCTAATTTAGCAACACCAAAAAAAAACACGTTGTGTTCGCTACTAATGGAAACACTTATAAGATGGTTGAATGAAGTAGTTAAATCAGCAGTGAAACATAAGAAAGAAAAATATAAAACGTGGCAAAAGGCAAAAACAACAGAAGACTACAATCACTATAGACAAGCCAGAAATGATTACAAAAAGATCCTAGAACAAACAAAAGCAGACTCTTGGAAAACTTTTGGTGAAGAATTGGCAAGAACTTGTAGAGAAGAACCAAGAGAATTTTTCAAAAGTGTAAAAGCAATGAAAGTAAGAAATAATGATTATAACCCAACCACTATAATAAACGACAAGAACGGTAGACCAATCAGCAGCAGGAAAAACATAATAATCAGATGGAGAGAATACTTTAAGGAACTATTAAATCAGGGAAATACAAACGGAAATACAGAGTATAAACATAGGCAGTATAATGAACAGGAACCGAATACACTTAAAGCAGAAGTAGAATGGGCTTTGAAGCAGAATAAAAAGAGCAAAGCAGCTGGTATAGATGGAATAACAACAGAAATGCTACTAGCCTGTAAGGAAACAGCTATAGATTGGCTTACGATAATATTCAATATGGCGTGGGAAGAAAGAAAAGTCCCAGACGATTGTCAAAAACTTATCATTGTCCCATTTTGGAAGAATAAAGGAAGCAAAAGGGAGTGTGAAATGTACAGAGGAATATCCCTGTTGAGTCAAGCTGGTAAAATGTATGCTAAAATATTGGAGAGGAGAGTAAGGTACATAATAGAACCTCAATTAAGTAATAATCAATTCGGATTCAGAAAAGGCAAAAGCTGTACTGATGCTATATTTACATTGAGGCAACTATGTGAAAAAACAATAGAATATGACAGAAACCTAAATATAGTGTTTATAGATCAGGAAAAAGCGATTGATCGTGTGGACAGGAACAAACTTTGGCAAACTTTAGATACCTACAGGGTAGCAGAACAACTACTAGATAATACAATGGCACTATATAAAAACAGTCAAAGTGCCGTTAGAACATAGGAAGGTCTGTCAGAATGGTTTCAGGTTACTACAGGTGTAAGACAAGGATGTGTCCTCTCACCACTCCTCTTCATCATATATATGGACAAAATAAATCAGGAAACAACCAACAATAAGGAAAAATCAAATAATACTATAGAGGTAGAAAGTTCCAACATCAACAAGCTACTATTCGCAGATGACCAATGCCTAATATATGAGGACGAAAACCTGATACAACAACATATAACATCTCTAGATAATAGTTGCACAAACTACAGTATGAAAATTAAGACAGCAAAAACAGAGGCTGTGAGAATAAGTAAATTAAGACACCCATTAAACATTAAGATCAAAGATAAAGAAATAAAACAAGTAGAAGAATTCAAGTATTTGGGCACAATGTTCACAGAAGATGGAAAACTAGACAGAGAAATTGACATGAGAATACAAAAAGCAAATGCTGTCACATACCAGCTTTCACCATTGCTAAGACATCCAAACATTTCTATGCCAGCTAAACAACAAATGATAAATAGCATTTTCATACCAACTTTGTGCTATGAAAGTCAAACATGGACCCTTTCTAAATCACAATTAAGAAAGATAAATACATGTGAGATGCGATGCTTGAAAAAAGTAACAAACAACACAAGAAGAGATAGAATACCAAATGAAACCATAAGAAAAATGGTAGGAACAAAACTCTGCCAAGAATATATAGAACAACAACAACTTAAATGGTTTGGCCACTGGTCAGAATGAATCCTCACCAATCACCATCAAGGGCGTTTTTCTCGAAAGGACATGGAAAAAGACCAAGAGGAAGACCCAGAAGAAGATGGATAGATGCAGTGACAGAGACATGTAACAACAAAGGAAAATCACTAATTCAGACAATTCGAGCAGCTCAAGAACGACAAATTATATAAACCACGGCACCTTTTAAATATCAGTGAAAAGAGGAAAGTAAAAGAAGAAAAGAAGACTAATGGAAACGTTCAAATTTCAGATGTGGTGACGTTTGTTCGAGGTCCCACCAGCCTCTGAAAAGTATACGAGAAATTTGTTTCTTTGAAACTAGGATTGCCTAGTGAGATATCGGTCACATCACCGATAACAAAAGTGTCACTGATCAATGACATATGTAGGTACTAATAGTGTATTCTCGACGTGACTTAACCCTTATCACAATAAGGCAAGTGGATCAGTGTTTCTTACCGAACGGGGTCCTTCGAGATCACCCACAGCCAACTTTAGAGAAGGCCTCCGCTCAACCCTACTAGCTTGACGTCACCAGTCAATGTTCACTTTGGTGAACTATAAATTACTAACTAAATCCTATCCATAACGGCCCATTGTTTACAAAGGTGAAAAGGTCACGCAACTAGGGTTGTGCGCAAGTCTTCTCTAAAGTTTGCTGTGAATCACAATAATTTTTTTTACCTTATTCTCGAGGGTCATATTCTTTGCTCAAAATTGTTATTACAGAAAATGATGAATCGTAATGTGATTCTCCATTTTCATGTGCTTGAAATGATACTTTATTATCAGTACTTGTATACGTCTTCAGACATATTCTCATCTTAATGTTCAAACAATTTAGGAAATTTTCTCAAAGAGAAGATATAATGAACTATCACAATTTAAGCCAAATCGACACAGCTGGTGTTTCACTTCTTGTAAACTCCTGTACAGATTTGTCTTTTCCTACGACATTCCTACCATTGCGACTAGATGAGAAAACTATAAAAGTTATAGACTATGTACATGTGATAGTTGTCATTAGTCACTACAAAAAAAATCTTGTATTTGGGTCCCTCAGCGACGAGGCTTTTGTTTAATATGATCGTAGTGGAAAATGGAACCTTCACTGGTTGATGTCATCATCTGTTTTTTTTTCCTATTTCTTGTTCTTGAATTGTTGTTGTTGTTGCGTTCGCCAGCTTTCATCTTTGACGAATTCCCTAGATACTAGGAACTTAATTTTGCGTGTTAGTCAATTTCTCCCTGGCAGCCGTGTGCATAGGGGTCCCTCGCCGCACATGCAGATAACTCCGACTTCGGAGGTACTCATGTTTTTCCGTCGATGAGTAACTGACGTTTCAAGCCGGGTCTCGCTGCTGAGTCCAGGGGTGGTTTCCGCAGAGAGAAATCATAAACAAAAACCCAACCGGTGTAGCCGAGATTTGAACCTACAACCTCTCTGTCCCGAGGCCGGCATTGTTCTTGAATAAAGGGTACCATCTTTTTTACTCTTTATGCATCAGTATATATATGCCATCGCTTATCCCACTGAAAGATGTCAGTACAATTCAATAAATTCGCAACGCCCACCAAGTTTCTCTAGCCATCACCACGAAATATCAATAAAATACTACCTCTCAAATATTACAGACAAAATTACTTTTTAGCGTGAAGATTTTAACGCACTTTAAATATGAAGATAACGTTTCATTTCAAATAAAATAAAATGTTGCACACAGAAATAAGATACAGTCATGTGTTGTATCGAGAAAGCAACATGACTAAATAGGCTGCACACACTTGATCTCTCCTTGATAATCGTAAAATCAAAAGAATAATTGTGTCTATGAAATAATTCGTGGATCAGACTCGAACTAATTGTCTAATCTCGCAGTTCTCAAACTGTAGACAGCGATCATTAACGAAACACCCAGTGTAATTTTTTTTCGAAGGAGGGAGAGGGATAGTAGGCGCTATTTTCATTAAATATTTACTTCACTTTTGTTTCTTAAAGTGAACTATTATAGAAGAGGATCGCAGGTTACTTTGCTGATACAAAGAGTGTCGTAGTTGACCTTGTTAGAAAGGGAAATTGCATGCGCTTGAATTATGCAGAAGCGATCATAAATTACCTGGTTGTTATAATATAATAAATAACATAACATAACATAACATAACATAACATAACATAACATAACATAACATAATATAATATAATATAATATAATATAATATAATATAATATAATATAATATAATATAATATAATATGATATGATATGATATGATATGATATGATACGATATGATATATGATATGATATGATATAATATAATATAATACAATACAATACAATACAATACAATACAATACAATACAATACAATATAATATAATATAATATAATATAATATAATATGATATGATATGATATGATTTAATATATGATATGATATGGTATGATATAATATAATATAATATAATATAATATAATATAATATAATACAATACAATACAATACAATATAATATAATATAATATAATATAATATAATATAATATAATATAATATAATACTAGCTATTATAGAAAGGGGTCAGAGGTTATTGAGCTTATATAAAATGGTGTCGGAGATTGTATATAGAGACTGAAGTTACTGAGATATGGGGTCGTGTTTAGTAAATTAGTTAAATGCTTGGGAAATACGGCTCTGATCATTCAACTTACGTGTACATAAATGATTAACAGTCAAAGTTGTAATTTCTATAGGGGACAATTATCTCATTTAAATGGCATCTAAAAGCCCCAAGAACTATGAACTCGATGACTTGAGAACAACCCTGGACCAACTACGCAATAACTTCCAGAGAGTAGTCAATAAATGGATACAATCACACTGTAACACACGGGAATGAACGCGCAGACAAATTAGCTAAAGAGGGAGGGAGATTACCACAAGAGAATCATCCGCTCAGTTATGATGAAGCCAAATCCATCATCAGGGGTCAGTTCCATGAAAAATGAAAACGAGAACACCCAAAGCATAACGAGAGTGACGGATATCACCAACTATCAAGGAGGGATCAAGTCATCATACTTCGCCTATGCACTGACCACAATAGAATGAGAAATCACATGTTCACCAAATTCAAAATAGGTACAACCAGCCTATGCCACTGTACACTGGACAATATGACTACAAAACATGTTCTACAGAATTGCCCCCAGTACACAGACCTGAGAAGAGCAATGTGTTCCACGCCCACCTCCCTGGAAGAGAAACTATATGGGGCAATCGATTCGCTTAAACAGAGAGCTGCCTTCATGAGAGAGTCTGGAATCCTACTCTGATTGAGTCTTGATCACAGAGAGAGAGGGAGAGAGAGAGAGAAATTGCATCTTAGGTATAGCTTTGTCTTAGTCCAGGCTGAATATTGCCGTTGCTCTTTTATATTGTTTGTGGAGGGGACTGGTCGGGCTCTAAGCAGGACATCGGTTTCGAGACATACAGGTTGTGATTTCAAATCTCGGTTGCACCAGTTGGGATTTGTATTAGTGATTTCTCTCTGCGGCAAGCACCGCTGATCTCAGCAGCGAGACCCGATTTGAAACGTTAATTAGTCATCGACGGAAAACAAATATGAGTACTTACGTAGACGGATTTATCTGCCTTTGCGGTGAGGGATCCCTGGTAAGAGCGGATTAACACGCAAAATAGAGTTGCTAGTCTAATGTACTTCGCAAGAGGTGATAGCTGGTGTGCGCAAAAAAAATATTGTTTCCGTACTTTTTTTCAAATGATAAATGAAATGTTTATGTGTACAGGTAACATGATGAGCGTAACATTTGTATTATCAATTTTCGCATGTGGATTATTATCGAGTAGATCCCCCTGGGAGAGCTAAGACCGAAAAGAGAATTCATTGAAAAGGTTATCCAGGAGGGCCGCACACAGAATAATCGGCTTAAGAGTGTGGAATATAATAAGACTTGAGTATAGAAAGACTCAATAACCCAGTAAGTGCTTCACACAGAATCTTCCTAAGAGTGTGGAATATAATAAGACTTGAGTATAGAAAGACTCAATAACCCAGTATGTGCTTCACACAGAATCTTCCTAAGAGTGTGGAATATAATAAGACTTGTGTATAGAAAGACTCAATAACCCAGTAAGTGCTTCACACAGAATCTTCCTAAGAGTGTGGAATATAATAAGACTTGAGTATAGAAAGACTCAATAACCCAGTAGGTGCTTCACACAGAAGAGGCAAGTGAAGCTGTAAACTACCATTTTCCAGAAAAGTCAAGGAAAATAAAATGCTAATGAGGCACCATCGAACAAATGCGGAATACAGTTACACTGGATCTCGATGTGCTAAATACAATTGCAAACACTAATCGAACGACGAAACGTCCGTGTAAATGTGTCTGTTTCCTATCCATAATTAATCATATATGTGTTAGAATAAGCGGAGAAAAATTGAAAAAAAAAAGAAAAATGGTATGTTAGAAGCAGGAAGGCCTATTGAGCCTGCTGAAGGCCTATTGAGCCGAAACGTTGTTCGAATCTGTGTCGTCTACTAATCACGTAAAGCTTCTAACATACCATTTTTTCTTTTTTTTTCAATTTTTCCTCGCATTCAGCTTTACTGCAGCTTCGCATTTTTATGCATTCACTTGCATTTCTTTGCCTTAACCCCTGTTAGAATAAGCCTAGCTTAAACCACATATTTTTTAAAAAAACTATCTTTTACGACATTTGTTCCATTTTTTGGAAAGGTTTCCCCGTTGTATTTGTGGCAGCGAGAAGAAAATAAAGGGTTTTCCATCCTTTTTCATGAGTCTTTTCTAAGTTTTGCCTTAGCACAGTCTCAAATGATTTTATACCGTTTCTTATACATGTTCTCCATGATGTGCGATCACTTGTCAGATGTTCCCAGTCATATTCACATATGGAGAAGTCATTCAGAGATAATGTACATATATCTATATATCGTAGTTTAGGTCTGCCGATTTATCTTTTTCCGTGTGTTAGTTCGTCATTTAGTATTTGCCAAGGGATGCGTTTTTCTTTTATTCGCTCGACATGCCCCAACCATCTTAGTCTTCAATATCTGAGCATCGACATAATTGTTGGGGTCTTAGCACGTTGCATGGACAGTTAAGTTGGTTATTTTATCCTGCCATTTTATGTGCATTTGTAACACTAGACGGTTTTTACTCCATCTGTTCCGATTAAATGTTCTGTAAATTCCTTTGTTCGATTCTGCAACTGACTTCTAAGATTCTGCCTTCTGTGATTCTGTGTACTGTTTGCCCGTCTCACTACCTCGTTGAATTGACCGACCGGTGGACTAACTGTCGACCCACTGACGGGACTTACTTTGACTGGTCTCGTGACTTGTTTACTGACTGACTGACCCGTACTTGAACTGAGACTGCAAACTAAGAATGAACAGGAAACTTGATCTGCTTCCCTCGTGATCTCTTCATGTTGTGTACTTCGCGTTGTTGTATGATTGTACCTGTACTGCAGAATCTGATAACAAAGTCTTTCTCCGCGACACTAACGTTCGTTCGTCACCACACCGTCAAACAGCACAAGCAAAGATGATAATTCACTGTACACAAAGTCCTCATAAACATGAACATGAGTTTATTGACAGGTGATTTGCCAAGTAAAACCATATGTAAAAACCAGCGGCTTACGTTGCGCTCGGCTGTTCACACACACGAAATGTACTGTAGGCACCTCCTCACTGCAGTCGTGCCTCAATCAACTCTCACATCAATCGGTACAAACGCTAAAATCCTCTTCGTCTGGAACCAAAGCTATGTTTCTATATTAAGCACAATAACTGTCTCGTCATTAAACCCGAGACTTACTTCTACAACAGTATAACTCTTAGTCACTCATTGGGCTCCACGAGCCATTGGCCTACCGCCCAATCTATTGGGATCTACAGCAATCGCCTGGCAGGCCGTCCCCCATGTGAATCTGTGAGAAAATCTCCTCTTATCTAAAACTCAAACTCTACAACTAAAACTGAACTGACTGTCAAACTCTTCTCTTGAACATGATTAACACTAACTCTATGGAGGTTGGTAAGCCATTACAGGCTACCGCCACCCGGCGACACTGATCTCAGGCGGTCCTCATGTGTGAAACACTCCTTGTCTAACCTTGTACATCGACTTTCATCTCCAGCCAATCACAAATTCCCTTACATACTCTCCCCATTTCTAATTGTAACTTCTCAACAGTCACGGGAATTTCGTTATTCTGTCTGAACTAATCTCCTCACTTTATTCCCGTGAAGTTTCCACGTGCCCCCTATCACTCACTCACCTCATTGTTACACATTTTCACCTCCGCTGTTACACATTATTCGGCGGAGACATCGCATGTGCCGACATTTAGTCTTTTTTTCCTGGTTTGAGTATGTTGTCCAGGTTTCAGATCCATATAATAGTGTGCAAAGCACACAAGTTTGACATATTAAGAGTTTGGTCTTCAGTGTTAGTGTCGTGTTTTTCCAGGCCCTTTCTGTGAGTTTACTGGAAGTCGTAGCTGCCTTACCAATTAGGCTGTTTATTTCATCATCAAGAGAAATGCTTTGCGTAATTGTGTATCTAAGATATATAAATTTCTGAACTGATTCCAGTGGGCAATCTTTTAGAGTGATTATTAGATGGTTGATGTCGCCTTGACTTAGTATTCCTGTTTTCTGAACAATAATTGACAGTGAAAGAAGGTCGTATACTTTGTCCAGGTTGTTGACCAGCGATTGTAGAGTGGCTTCACTATGAGCGACTAGGGCTGCATCGTCAGCAAATAAAATTTCTTTAAGTAGGGCAACATTTGTTTTTGTTTTTGCTCTTAGTCGTGCTAAGTTGAACAATGAGCCCCATCTTATCTTGTGCGAACACAAATATCTCCTGAGCTGTTTTCGAAGGCGTAATTTAGTAGGCATAAAAAAATATACCAAAAAAAGTGTGGGGGCGAGGACACACCCCTGTTTCACTCCGTTGTTGATTTTAAAACTTTCCGATGAACTCCCATCAAGGTAGATTTTAGCATTCATGTCTTCATGAAAGAACATAATCTAAACGAACTATAACTGAACAAATATTACAGAAGAGTAGATTTTCAAACTTTCTCATAGCGAACCACAAGTGAAATAATATTGTAATACTGCAAACAGTGACTTTACTTTTATCGCTGACGTGAGAGACTTAAACAGCTAATCAAACTCTCTACCGTTGCATTATTATGTTCTTTTACTTATGCCAGCTGTTGTTGATCTATAGTCAGGTGATTTTGATCTGTATTCAACTGATGCTGGATTATTCTCATCTGATATTTATCTATTGTCAGCAGATATTGTTCTATTGTCAGTAGGTATTGATCTATTGTCAGAAGATATTGTTCTATTGTCAGCAGATATTGATCTATTGTCATCTGATGCTGATCTATTGTCAGTCGATATCGATATTTTGCCTCAGATGTTGATGTGTAGTCATCTGATGCTGATCTATTGCCTGCATGTTGATGTGTAGTCATCTGATGCTGATCTATTGCCTGCATGTTGATGTGTAGTCATCTGATGCTGATCTATTGCCTCCATGTTGATGTGTAGTCATCTGATGCTGATCTATTGCCTACATGTTGATGTGTAGGCATCTGATGCTGATCTATTGCCTCCATGTTCATGTGTAGTCATCTGATGCTGATCTATTGCCTCCATGTTGATGTGTAGTCATCTGATGCTGATCTATTGCCTCCATGTTGATGTGTAGTCATCTGATGCTGATCTATTGCCTCCATGTTGATGTGTAGTCATCTGATGCTGATCTATTGCCTCCATGTTGATGTGCAGTCATCTGATGCTGATCTATTGCCTCCATGTTGATGTGTAGTCATCTGATGCTGATCTATTGCCCCCATGTTGATGTGTAGTCATCTGATGCTGATCTTTTGCCTCAGATGTTGATGTGTAGTCATCTGATGCTGATCTATTGCCTCCATGTTAATGTGTAGTCATCTGATGCTGATCTATTGCCTCCATGTTGATGTGTAGTCATCTGATGCTGATCTATTGCCTCCATGATGATGTGTAGTCATCTGATGCTGATCTATTGCCTCCATGTTGATGTGTAGTCGTCTGATGCTGATCTATTGCCTCCATGTTGATGTGTAGTCATCTGATGCTGATCTATTGCCTCCATGTTGATGTGTAGTCATCTGATGCTGATCTATTGCCTCCATGTTGATGTGTAGTCGTCTGATGCTGATCTATTGCCTCCATGTTGATGTGTAGTCATCTGATGCTGATCTATTGCCTCCATGTTGATGTGCAGTCATCTGATGCTGATCTATTGCCTCCATGTTCATGTGCAGTCATCTGATGCTGATCTATTGCCTCCATGTTGATGTGTAGTCATCTGATGCTGATCTATTGCCTCCATGTTGATGTGTAGTCATCTGATGCTGATCTATTGCCTCCATGTTGATGTGTAGTCGTCTGATGCTGATCTATTGCCTCCATGTTGATGTGTAGTCATCTGATGCTGATCTATTGCCTCCATGTTGATGTGCAGTCATCTGATGCTGATCTATTGCCTCCATGTTCATGTGCAGTCATCTGATGCTGATCTATTGCCTCCATGTTGATGTGTAGTCATCTGATGCTGATCTATTGCCTCCATGTTGATGTGTAGTCATCTGATGCTGATCTATTGCCTCCATGTTGATGTGTAGTCATCTGATGCTGATCTTTTGCCTCCATGTTGATGTGCAGTCATCTGATGCTGATCTATTGCCTCCATGTTGATGTGTTGTCATCTGATGCCAATCTAATGCCTCAATATTGATATAGACTAGATGCTCGTAGACCAAGAGTGTGAGAAGTTGTAATGATTTTTTTGGTTTTCCTTGTTCTTCTAAGCAACCCGGTGCATAACCATCCTAGAAGCACTACAATGATAGGTTTATAGCAACAAACTCCGTCACTGAATGGATTCATTATCATCATCGATTGCCATCTCCGCAACGAAGGTTGGTTACCCTGGAGCGCCATTCTGCTCTGTCTCTTGCTTTGATGGTGCAGGTTGTCATAGGCTGACTTGTCCATCTTTTAATACTACTCGTCCATGTTAGTCGTGGTCTGCCTCTGCATCTTTTACCTTGTATTTTCCCCTCCACGATTATTTTTAGGCTGTTGTGTCTTTTAACATGGCCCAACAAAAGCATTGTCTTGTTTGAATTGTATTTAGTAGTTCTCTTTTCATTTTTAGTTGTTTTCAGACTTCATCGTTTGTTTTCTGTTGCATTCGATCCAATTCTACCTATTCTTCTATATATCCACATTTCAAAGACTTCAATTTCAATTTTCTGTTCTGTTTACTTGTCTAATATCCATGTTTCTGCACTATGTAGGAATGTTGTGAAGACATAACATTTTGCTATTCTTAGTTTTAGCCCTGGTGTTATTTGTTTCGGTATTAGTATATTTTTCACGACATTAAAATTACTTTTTGACCTTCCTATTCTTTTTGTTTATTTCAGTTTTACATTTTTCATCACTGGTTATAGTATGTCCAATGTATTTGTAGTTCTGAACTGTCTCCATGTCTATTCTTTCAATTTTTATATTCACTTGTAGGTTTTCAGTATTTTCTTCGTTTATAATTAAAGTTTTTGTCTTTTTTTTATATTCATATCTAACCCATATTTTTTTGCTTGTCATGTTTATTTCATTAAGTAATTGTTGTAGATCTTTAGGATTTTCTGCTAGTAGTACAGTATCGTCAGCATATCTTAGGTTATTGATTATCGTTCCATTAATTTGTAGGCCTGGCATCTCTGTGATGTTTTTAAAGATTTGTTCAATGTATAGATTGAACGAAGCTTGGTGATAGGGTGCATCCCTGTCTTACTCCTCTTTTTATATCAATGGGTGTCGAGTTCTCGTTGTTATATTTTGTTTTGCTGCTTGCTCGCAGTATAAATTACATATTAGTCGTATGTCCATGTCATCTAGATGTATCTCTTTTAAGTATTCTATAAGTTGTTTGTGGTGTATTCTATCAAAAGCTTACTATCAAAAGTGATGTAGTCTTTGAAGCTGACATATGTGACTTGTTTACTACTGCGTACTTTTCGATTAGTGTTCTCATGCAGAATATGGCTTCTTTTTCCCACTATTTTTCCTAAATCCAAATTGCTGCTCATCTAATTCAGTATTGATTTTATTCTGAATCCTTCATTTGGGTATAATAGTTGTATAACTTTTAGCAAGATTTTTGTAACATGGCTCATTAGGCTTATTGTTCTAATGTCACTGCATTCAACTGCACCATTCTTTTTAGGCAATGCAATGAAAGTTGGTGTTTTTAGTTCATTTGGTATGTATCCTGTGTAGTATATGTCGTTGCTTATGTCTGTAATCATTTCAATGCCAAAATCTTCTGTTGCCTGTAGCATCTCTATCTGTATGCTGTCAGGTCCTGCTTTTTTCCCCCTTTTTCGTTGTTTTTATAGCTTTTTCCACTTCAGATTTTAAGATTTTTAGCCTGATGAACATTTTATAATCGATTTCTTGTCCCTTTGATCATGAAATAGTTATGTTATATATTCTGCAATCTATCTATTATATCTTTATTGCCTGTTAGCAGTTTTCCTTTTTTGTCTGCAATGCATCCGCTTTCTGTGGCTTTTTTATTTTTGTTAGTCATTCTCTTTATTTCTGTGTACATTCCTTTTAAGTCTTGTTTGCTTTCCATAGTTTGTAATTCTATAAGTTTTTGGCTGAGCCAGTCTTTTTTTTTTTTGCCTGTTTGCACATTTTGTGTATTTCATTATCTATTTTATTGTATTGCGCAGTGTTCTTCGCTTGCCTCCTTTCTTCCATTTTTCTAAGATGGTGTTAGTTATCCATTTTTTATTTTTGTTCTTTTTTATGGGTAAGTTGTCGCAAGTTTCTTGAATGCTTTTCTGTATGCATTGGCATTTGGTTGTGATTTTGTTATCTGGATTTTCTCTTCTGTATTACTCAATTCCTTCGTCTATCAACTTCTGATATGTGTTCTTTACTATGTATAGTATAAGTATCTTTAACATCTTTTTGATGTAAGCTGTTATGTCTAGTGATGTTGTTGATGAATTAAGCTTTTGCTTGTTTCTCTTTAGTTTTCTTTTCATTCTAATCATTACAGGATTGTGATCTGAATTAATATTTGCTCCTGGATAGGTTTTGGCTTTTTCGACGCAGTTACGAAACCTATCTTTTATCATTATGTAATCTATTTGATTCCTCTTCTTATTTCCCGGACATTTCCATGTGTATAGTTTCCTTTTCTTTTGCTCAAAGTAGGTGTTACATATTGTCAGCCTGTTTTCTTCACAGAATTGTATTAATCTTTCTCCTCTGTCATTTCTTTTTCCTAAACCATGGTTTCTTGTGAGGGTCTTATATCTACCATTTTCTACTTTAGCGTTCATGTCACCCATTACAATAAAGATGTCCGATGATTTCACTTGCTTCATAACCTTTTTTAGATCTTCATAATATGCCTTTGTTTGTTCATCTGTGTAGTCTTGAATGGGTGCGTATATCTGTATTATTGCTATGTCGAATGGTTTTGCTTTCTTCTTGAGAATTATAATTCTATCATTGGTTGTCCAATGTGTACTCGTATATTTTTGTAGCTCTCTTTTTATTAGTACTCCTACCTCTCTTTGATGTTCTATTGTGTTGCCTGAATATATAAATGTATATTTTTCGTCCTCTATGTACCCACATTCTTTCCATCTTGTCTCTATGTCTAAAATATATATGTTTAGTCGTTCTGCTTCTTGAATAACATTTCCCAATTTTCCTCCCTGGTATAGAGTCCTAACATTCCATGTACCTATTTTTAGATCTTTTCTCAGGCATAATTTCTAATTCCTCTTCATGGCTTTCTCTGCAATTATACGTGATAAGGCTCCAATCTCTTTCACGGTAGTCTGCCACATTCATCATTCGTGTTATGAACATGCCATTTGTGTACCACACTCACACTATGCTGTATTCGCTTTATGGGTCGTTGATCATTGCTGACTCTTCTGCCCCATCCACCGTCACAGACTTAACAATATCCTCAACATGGTGCCCTAGACAAAGTTCGGCATCCATGGGAACCGCGACGCAACTTTGGGAATCACTGGTTTTCTGTATTATAAAATGCCAAATAAGGAAATACAATAATTCTTCTCTTATAATAATGTGTTAGGTTTCGCATGCCTCATTAATAATGGAATTATATTTTATAAGCATTGAAAATAGATGTAATGAGAAAGATCTATATTAGTCTGTCATAATGGATTGTTTTTTTTTCTAAATAAGATGATGCCGGCACCTACGCATTTGCGTTTCAATGTGAAGAAGGTACATTATATAATCATCAAGGTGTTCAAAACAACATCTTGTAAATCTAGACGAAAATGAACAGTAAATTGATTTTTTAAATGAACGGATAACGCAAACATTTTGTACTTAAATGAGATGCTGTAACAGGGTAGGAGAGTGCAGAATGTTCTCGAAAATTACAATTTGACATGCGATAATGTGGCATACATGAAGGTTGGACATTGCACACGCGGACCTACCGATAGTGGGATGAGAGATATGATTACTACTTGCGTGTGCACACAACAAAGTATACATTCGTACACAAAAGAGAGTAAGAGGGAGATAGGAATGATTAGTTAAAGCGTCTGTTATGTTGCCGACATGCAAATGACAAAATTCCTCTGTTTTTAAATAGTAAAAGTTAGAAAGATTGTACATAACTCATTAACATAAGGGTGTCGCGATAAATACAATAAATGATATAAAATAGTCAGCAACAGGTAACTGTCTGCAGACGTCAGGAATAGTAAACAAGAGTTGATTAAAGTCTTTCTACATCTCACTATGTAACCTGTACTGTAAAAAAATTAGCCGAAAAAACGTCACCGATGGCGCTGAATAGGACACACACTGCGGAAGCCAACTGAGAGTATACCGAGAGTCACAAGAAGCCCTTTCTTGGAACCTCCAAGGTAAAAGACAAAGAAGACCAAGATATTCTTGGAGAAGACAGATTGAAGCAGAGATGAAGACGATGGGGAAGACATGGAATGATCTTAAAAGAATGGGAGGAAACAGAACGGCTTGGAAAGTTTTTGTTGGGGACCTATGCTCCACATGGAGCTGAAAAGGAAGAGGACGAAGAAACTTCACTGTGGGAACACCTGAACTCAACTAAATAAATTCATCAAAAGAGCAAAGAATCGAAATAGAAGGTCAAGCCTGATACTAGAGAACGCCCCGACGAAAATAGGTGTGTTAGGCCAAAAGGTGTGAATATCATAGCTGGTTGTAAATAACGACATTAGGACAACTTGCGCCAGATTCACGCCTGTGTCGTTAATATTTGCTAGACACAGGCAGTCGTCAATTCGAACGCCAACAAACAACAAAAAGTATTTTTTTAAATGTTCCAGATAAAATAGATAGATACACAATTTATTAACAGCTATTATTTCTTTCATCATTACTGCATTTTCTCTCTTTGTTTTTATTCATTATCCTCTTTTTTTTCTAAAGGTTCCACCTCTTCTGCTTCTCCTTCTTTTTTCTTTTTTTACTGGTTCTGTTTATTGCCCCTCTCTCCTTCTCATTTTAAGGGAGCCGCGATAGCTCAGTGGTTAGTGTATTGGACTGCAAAGGACAAGGGGTAGGGTTCGATCCCAACCCACGGCTTCTGTGTTCACCAAGCCTTAAATGGTTACCGGATTTTTTTCTGGGAAAGTAAAGCGGCACGGACGTAATACTGACCACATTACCCCAAAAATCATGTGCCGAAGGTCTGTAAAATTTATGGTCACTAACACCATATTCCCTATACGCCACTTGGCGCGACGGGGGTACTTTACTTTTTTTTTACTTTCTCATTTTCTGTTTCTTTTTGAACTGTTCGTTTTTATCTCTTTTTCTAACTTCATTTGCTATGCTTCTCCTTCTTCTTCATCTGCCGTCACTGATTCTTGTGAAACCTCAGTCTTCTCTTTTCCAGTTTCTTATTTCTCTTCCCTCTTCTTCTTCTAATGTTTCTTAATCCTTTTCTTCTACTTCTTCTATAGCTGTGTGTTTGCTGTGGACTATTGTTTTGCTGGTAGTCGGTTTAATGTGGCACCTTTCATTGTCTCCGGATGAAGCTCACAACTTGTGTTACCCCTACTCTTTATATTTTTTTTCTTTGTTTTTAATGTTAACTTTTATTGTCACTTTATGTGTAAGCATTCTTATACGTCATCTAATTTTAGTGGTTATGCTTTGTATTTTCTGTCGCTGTTAACGTTCATGTAACGTCCACCGGGAGCTTATCGTTATTAGAAACAATAAGACGTATCATCATCAATGAGTGTCATCTCCGCGTCGAAATGTAGCTACCATTCCGCTCTGTTTCTTGCTTTGATAACGCAGGTTGTTATAGATTGACTTGTCCATTTTTTAATGTTACTTATTACTAAGTTGTATATTACTCCTCTTGTATTCATCGTTATATTTGTTTTTGTTTTAGAATTGTTATTATTTGTACTATTATGCTTTATTATTATATTATTATTTCTTTTAATCATATTGATACCGATAATATCAAGCCAACGCGCACTCAATACTTCCTGCTATCAAACACATACACAAACACACACATTGATTGAGCAACATTTGATTTCTCGTTTCCTTTTATATTTTGATGATATATACTATAGGCAGCATTGACTTACTGGACATATCCCTAGAACTTATAGAGGCAGGTAAAGTACTCGCTCTACTACTACAACGTAGGGAGACAAACAATAAACATTTAGTACATCGCACTTTACTATATCAAAATGATGGAATATTAGAAACACTAGAAAACATAATAGCAGCAGAGGCCAACAGAAGAGAACAAGATCTTAAACTATATATCCCCTCTACACTGCAAAGCATATGAGGCAGGAAAGAAGCAATTTCAAACGAACATAACCTGTATAAAATATACGACTCACACCACTTTGTGAATCAGGTACTTGTATACATCTTAGTTCTTGCTACTTCTTGACTTTTGTACCATTAGATCACACATGTGTATAAACGTAGAGAAAGATGCACGGTATGAACAATTTTCAGTTAATGATAAATTCTTGAAATATCGGCGTAATCGTGACTGACTTTTGATTGCCGAAACGAGCAAAATACACAAGAAGTTGAACTTATATCTTTTCACAAGTTTTATGAACATTTTTAAACAATTATTTCGGAAGTGGTAAATCTTACTTTAATGAGCTGACTATATTTAAAAAGACTGCTGCTTTGAAGTTTCGTAAACAGTTAGGAAATGAGTTTGCTGAAAGATCTTTTCATTTGTTTTTAATAACCTTGAAAATGTGATAAAGTGGTTAACACGAATAAGTAAAAACATGAGATTATTTGCACTCACTCTACAGACCAGAGTTAAAGTGCCTTTCTATCAGTTGAACGGTTTTTTTCTCTATCTTTTGCACATATGCCAAATCTGAAATATAATTGATTTAAGATCTAAATATGCGCAGATTTTTGCTCGCTTTTTACCAGATTATCTTGTTTTTTCATGCGTGAAAGTTAATTGTTTCATAATGGTGTTTTTTCTGTTTTGAAAAAGGAAATAATACCGTTCTATTCGTGGCATGATCGTTCAATGTTAGCTCGAAATATATTTACTTTTCTCCACCAACCAAGCTGTGAATTCAGAAATAGTATCAGGGTCCTCTGACGTCATAAAGATGCGGAATTGCAGTTGGGAGCTGGAAAATTGCAAAAGAATAGAGTAATGTTTATTGATGGCGATAATCAAGTTTGAAACGAATTCGGGGATATTTTGGAGAAATGTTTGAGTCATTCATTTAAAAATGAAAGTGTGTGCGTCAGCTTTGTGTAATGGGGAGGTCGAACAAGTGAATGTTGAAGAGCATGTGTTATTTCATGAAAAACAAACTGAATCGATTGATAACTCTCATTAAATAGAGCATGTCATAGTTGTAAATCAAGTTGATAAAGGAGATAAAGTAGTGGAAGAATAGATACAGTGTGACCTAACAATTCTTTAAAGTGCAAAAGAAGGTGTTAGATGAAGTCTATGATCATCTTCTCCTCCTTTCCTTCCTCATCTGCCATTCAAGTCGAAGGGAGATATAGTTCTTTTGCTCCCCTCGTGGCCTCTCCTTCTCTTATGTTTCGTAGATTTTTCCTCTTCTAGATTTTTGTCTTCACTTTTTCACTTCTAATCTTATCCACCAGTCTGCTTCCTGTCATGCCTCTGAAACATTTCATTTCAGTAGTTGTCATGTTTCTTATTGTTCTTGAGTTTAGACTGGTAGTAAAACGTTAGGATGAAGATTGACTTCTAGTGTCCGTTTTGTCTATAGTGGTATGCCCTTGTTTGACAGCTGCAGTGATATTTCTATAGTGAATTGACAAGCTTTGCAAAATCTTGAATCTATTTCTGCTGTTTGTGAATGTCCGTTTCGCTCTAAGACTTCAAATGGTTTGTAATTCCTTCATGTGTTTTAATTGCCTGTCATTATGTTGATGTTTTGTGACTTCTGTGACCTGTATTCTAGAAGCCTTAAACATGCTCCAAATAAGAAAATGTGAACAAGGTAAACTAGAAATATTGTTGAGTTTACCGCTAATATGATTAACAAAAAAAAAAAAAAGCAGAAAAAATCGTAAAAGAAGGGAGACTGGTCGCTTCATCGGAATTAAGTCTAATTATTTACAACTACTCACGAGAATAGTGAGCCGCGATAGCTCAGTGGTTAGTGAACTGGACTGCAAAGGACAAGAGGTAGGATTCGATCCCAACCGACGGCTTCCGAGTTCACCGAGCCTTAAATGGGTACCGGTTTTTTTTTCTGGGAAAGTAAAGCGGCACGGGCGTAATACCGACCGCATTACCCCAAAAATCATGTGCTGAAGGTCTGTAAAATGTATGGTCTTCTTCTCCTTTTCTCCTTCACTGATACCTAAAAGGTGTCGTGGTTTATATCATTTGTCGTTCTTGTGCTGCTCGAATTGTCTGAATCAGTGATTTCCCTTTGTTGTTACATGTCTCTGTCACTGCATCTACCCATCTTCTTCTGGGCCTTCCTCTTGGTCTTTTTCCATGCATTGTTCTATATATTCTTGGCAGGGTTTTGTTCCTACTATTTTTCTGTGTGGTCACTAACATCATATTCCCTATACGCCACTTGGCGTGAATGGGCTCTTTACTTTACTTTACTCATGATTATACTGTCTAATTATTTACCACTACTCATGAGAATGAAGTCTAATTATTTACTACTACTCATGAGAATGAAGTCTAATTATTTACTATAACTCATGAGAATGAAGTCTAATTATTTACTACTACTCATGAGAATGAAGTCTAATTATTTACTACTACTCATGAGAATGAAGTCTAATTATTTACTACAACTCATGAGAATGGGAGCCGCGATAGCTCAGTGGTTAGTGAACTGGACTACAATGGACAAGGGGTAGGGTTCGATCCCAACCCACGACTTCCGGGTTCACCCAGCCTTAAATGGGTACCGGACTTTTTTCTGGGAAAGTAAAGCAGCACGGGCGTAATACTGACCACATTACCCCAAAAATCATGTGCTGGAGATCTGTGAAATATAGGGTCACTAACACCATATTCCCTACACGCCACTTGGCGTGACGGGGGTACTTTACTTTACTTACTCATGGGAATGCACTCTAATTATTTACTACTAAACATCTACAACAGTATATGATCCGGCTTAAAAGTACGTGAAAAATCTGAAGTCATGTGAATAGAAAGCATCACTTCTGTCACGTACAGACACGGGCTAGCAAAATTGTATTCCTGACCAAAAGAAAAATATAAATAAATATAAGGTAATACAACAAATGTAATGGAATACAACATTATCAAATAAAAGACGGCACGAAACAATATTCGACATCACCGATCGACAATATCTTCGGGACATAACAATGAACAGCCAGCCACTAATGAAACTAATTGAGATTATCAAAATTAAACACTTCCCTAATGCCGTTTGATTCATTACCATACAAAGTATATATTAAAAGAGGAAAAGAAAGAAGAGTATGAGGCAGTCCCAGGGTCAGATGGACAGATTACATTAAAGAAACACTACAACAGCATTAAATGGCAATGACTGAAGCCACCCAAAGGGCAAGAAACAGAACTTTGTCTTTCTTCCGACAGAACGGATACAAAAGAAAGTGAAGAAAGAACGAACGAAAGAAAGAAAGAAAGAAAGAAAGAAAGAAAGAAGAAAGAAAGAAAGAAAGAAATCTCTACCATGTCAATGCAGTGTTGTAACAGAAAGTACTCTACAACATCTGACATTCTCTTCCCCTATAACAGGAAGTACTCTACAACATCTGACATTCTCTTCCCCTATAACAGGAAGTACTCTACAACATCTGACATTCTCCTCCCCTATAACAGGAAGTACTCTACAACATCTGACATTCTTCTCCCCTATAACAGGAAGTACTCTACAACATCTGACATTCTCCTCCCCTATAACAGGAAGTACTCTACAACATCTGACATTCTCCTCCCCTATAACAGGAAGTACTCTACAACATCTGACATTCTCCTCCCCTATAACAGGAAGTACTCTACAACATCTGACATTCTCCTCCCCTATAACAGGAAGTACTCTACAACATCTGACATTCTCCTCCACTATAACAGGAAGTACTCTACAACATCTGACATTCTCCTCCCCTATAACAGTAAGTACTCTACAACATCTGACATTCTCCCCCCCCCCCCCTTTATAACATTTCACAACTTAAACTGTAAAGACAAATGAAAGATTTAGTGTACGAATGTGCAGCTCTGCCATCAAATCCCCAAATCCCCAAATTCCAAAATCCCCAATTACCTATCAAGTCTGGTCAAACGAGTTGGACCTCCCCGTGTGGTTACCGGGCCCCTATAGTGAGGACAAAATGGGGGGGGGGGGGGGTGGATGAGAAAAATAGAGTCACTGTTACTTTTCATTAGAGGCGATTATGGAGGTATGGAATCGTCGCTTGTGCAGTCGAGCATGACGTGCACGGAGCGATCATGTCAGCGGAATTTACCGATGCATACTTTGGTGCATTCTACAAGTGGTGGAGCGGATATGAAGAATTTCTCACGGCAACGAAATTGTTTCCATGGATAGCATAGAGTAGGACCGAAGAGGGAAATCAAATTCTTCCTCTTCCTCCTCCTCTTCTTCTTCTTTCCTTCCTCGTGTGCCTTTCAGCGTCGAGGGGAGATATAATTTGCGGTCTTTTGCTATTCTGCTCACCTCCCCTGCTGTTGTTTTCTAGTAATTCTAATATACATCTCAACCATCTTTTTTCGCAGTCGGCCCTTGGGTCTGGTGTTTTTGCAACGTTTATTGAAGGCTCATTGTGTTTTTATCTTTCTGACTTGTCACGTGGCCAAACCGTTTTATCTGTTGTTTCTTTATATATTCTATGGCAGGGGTTATTCATAACTTTTTCACAGTTCTTCATATCTGATCTTATCTCTCAGACTGTTTCCTGTCATTCGTCTAATACATTTCATCTCCGTATTCGTTTTATTTTTTCATATTGCTCTTGCATCTAGCGTCCAGGACTGGGTTGATAGCACAACGTTGGGAAGAAGATTGTGTTGTGGAGTGCCCGTTTTGTCTCTAGAGTTATTTCCTTGTTGGACAATAGTGATGATACCTGGCCAATGATTTTATAAGCTTTGTTGCATCTTGATTCTTTTGCTGCTGTTTGAGAAATGTCGTTTGTCACAAGACTTTATATATATTTAAATTCCTCTACTTGTTTTAGTTGTCTGCCGTCTATAGTTATGTTGATGTTTGTTTCCCTTTTGAGCTATTCACAACTTCTCTTTTGTTGATGTTGATTTTTTTCTCTTTTGTTGTGTACATGTGCTTTTGAGTCTATTTAGGTGTTCTTGTATGTCTTCTTTTTTCCATTTATTAGTGTCTGAACGTATGTAAATAGAAGTTCGTTTATCGCATCTGTCTCTGATGGATTGGCTAACTTGTATATATAGTCAATGTATGTAATAAATAGCAGGGGGGGATAGTACATACACCTGCCTTACACATTATCTAACTTCGAAAGGCCTGTGTAACCTGCTGTTGTTCTTACTTGTAAATGCTGTTGATGTATAGACTGTTAATTAGGTTGGTTAGATGTTGGCTTACTCCGTATGTTGTTAGTATCTCCCACAGTTGTTCTCTGTTTCCACAATTTAAATGAAAGCTATGTACAAATTTTGATTGTGTTCTGTCGTCTTTGCTGCTAGCTATTTTAAAGTGATTAGAGTGTCAGTATATCCTCTGTTTTTTTTTCGGAACCACATTTGAGATTCGTTTAACTGCAGTTCTGTTATTGGTCTCAGCCTTTTTTCACAATGTTGGCGTATAACTTTCCTGCTTGGCTGAGAAGCGATATACCTCTATAAAGATTGAAATCTTTCTTGCTACCTTTCTTTCCCCATATTGGTACGATAATTTCCTGTTGCCAGCCTGCTGGGGCTTTTTGTTGGTGCCATGCTGCATTGAATATTCTAGGCAGCCATGTAACTCCTGTTTCT
This sequence comes from Megaustenia siamemsis, assembly GCA_032433765.1. Classification (NCBI taxonomy): domain Eukaryota; kingdom Metazoa; phylum Mollusca; class Gastropoda; order Stylommatophora; family Ariophantidae; genus Megaustenia; species Megaustenia siamemsis. Next base: position 65,133,812 of record JAVIAB010000092.1, on the reverse strand, counting down.
CCTGCTGCTGCTAATATTTCTAAAGCAAACTCGGTACTACAAAATACTGCATTAGTTTAAGAGGAATTAGAGAGAAAGACGTACACATCGTGGATCACTGTAAATCACGATGTTCACACACAAACACAAACACGCGCGCGCACAGAGACGCACACGCACAAATAACAGGCGCGCGCTGAGACAGCCAGGCACACACAAACACACACACACTAAGTAATAAATTAACCCCGAAAGTTAGAGAAACGTTAACAAACTTTAAGATAAAACAAGCAGCAGCTCAGCAGCACTGATTGTAATGACTCTCTAACTAATCTCAATCTGTGAATGAGCTTGCGTCCTGACGGTGTGTCATAGTTCGTGGATTGGCAAAATCAAATTATTTTGGTAATCAGCTAAATCAACACAAAGGAGACTTTAATCGCTGGGCTTATTCGCTCAAGCGTGAAACTTCAAAAGCTGAGCTGCTGCGCTTGATGTGTAAATTGCTTTCAGAATGGGCCGTTAAATGAGTTAATAATGTACCAATTACGCAAACTCCGCACATCACACGCCAGTGGACAAGAATAAAACACATCAGCTGTGTAGTTTTTTTCTTTATTTCTCTACAATATATTCCCCTAGAGACAACTCTTAGTCGCATGAGCTGCACATGGCCTTTATTTTAATGTGATTTATGGAGGATTATACTGATTAGCAACACGGCATAGCGGGATATAAATCCTCATACACATCAGTTTGCACTTGGATCGTAATTACTCTCACAACAGGCTTTCTGTGTTCGCTGTTAGGACTCTGTAAAGCTGCGTGAGTTTATTGCTGGAAAATGCTGCATAAAAACTTCCAATAAAGTGGAAACAAACGCACAATCGGAGGCGTTTTTTTTTTATATCTCTTTGTTTGGTTGTTTTCTTCTTTGAAAGTTACTTGACGTTTGTGAGCGCATTTATGTTTGTGTATTCAGAAGAGGGAGGTCTCACAGTTATTACCAGTGTGTGAACAAAGAAAGAGCTTGAGAGAGGTAGCGATAAAACAGTTGGGCTTGAAAGTTGATCAAACAATCATCAGTGGTTGAGTAGATTAAAACCCTGTCGCTTGCTAAGCAGATGGATTTGGGATCGACTTAGTTGAACGTTTCTTATTATGCATTGTTTCTATCGGATGTGAACTAAAAACTGACAGTACCTATAGCGAATGCACTTAACATTCAGCAAATATTCTCTAGCCCCATATAAATTCCTCGGATATTTGATACACGCTGTAGGGATCATTTAGATACATTTTATAACGTCGATACAAGTACAGAGAAAGGCACATTATGTGTACCTAACAAGACCTTCTATAATACCTTTCAAGGCCTGGGTGCTCATATTTATTTATGAACGCATTTGATTAGCCGAAGTGGTGAAATTAATAAAGGATAACTGTTTCAGTAACTTGTTAAACCCATCCCTTAAAAGTTATCTCAGTCTAATAATTTTTTTGTAACTTAAAAGATAACTTTTAAGGGATTAAAACATAGCTTTGTTATTAATCTCCGCATTGGTAGGATTGTATTCCCATAACTTATGTTCTAGTATTCAGTGGCGATTATCTGATATTTACAAGTATATAAAGTAAAGTTTACCTCCTCGCCATGCTATGGGTATGGATATATTTGGTGTTAGAGGCCATATTTTTTCATGACTACGGCGCATTTGTAGGTGATATTGTCAGTATCACACCAGGCCGACTTTACCCATTTTTTAGAGGCTGGGTGAACTCAAGAACCTTGTCGCACGGAAAAAAATCGCCAATTTTTGGGACTGAACTCGGACTCTTCTGACCATGAAGCGAGCACAGTAACCACTCAGCCACCGAGGCTAAATGCATGGCGCTCAGATATTACGTCCATATTGATTTTCTTTATGCGTTTTTACATAATTTATTCTTTAACATGATTTACACTTTGATCGACTTTGTGCATAATTTATTCTTTAACATGATTTACACTTTGATCGGCTTTGTGCATAATTTAAAAAGACACACAAATACAAAAGTTTGAATTTATAAGTTTCGTTTAGATAGGTCACAATTTCACGACAGATAATGCCCAGAGACAGAGAAGATCAACGAGCTTTTATTTGCTGACGATCAGGCACTAATACATGAAACAATAGAAGACCTACAAGAACACTTAAACAAACTCAACATCTCAGGCACAAAATACATGAAAATCAACATAAAAAAACATGTCATGAATGTCGACAAAAATAGACAGAACATCAACATAACTATAGAAGGCAGACAACTAAAACAAGTAGAGGAATTCAAACACCTAGGACGTCTAATGACGAACGATGATTCTAAAACAGCAGAGACAGAATCAAGATGCAACAAGGCTTGTCAAATCAATGGACAGTTATCGCCACTATTGTCCAACAAGGAAATAACTGTGGATCCAAAACGAGCACTATACAATACAATCTTCATCCCAACGTCGTGCTACCAATGCCAGACCTGGACCACAGATGCAAGAACAATAAGAAAAAATACCTCTACAGAGATGAAATGTATTAGACGAATGATGACAGGAAACAGTCTGAGAGATAAGATCAGAAATGAAGAACTGAGAAAAAAGCTAGGAATAGCCCCCGCCATAGAATATATACACAAGTGCATATATAAACAAGTGCAACGTTTCAAATACTTGGGAACAATAATAACATCAGATGGGAGATGCACCACAGAAATAAAAAGCAGAATAGCTCAGGCCAAAATAGCATTTCAGAAAATGAAAAATATCTTATGCAACAAATCTATGTCAATAGAAGTGAGAAAGAGAGTTTAATCGGTGCTATATATATAGAATTAATTCTGACCTATGGAAGCGAATCATGGACAGTAAACAAACAAATGAAAAGACGACTGGAGGTCACAGAGATGGGATTTCTCAGAAAAATGTTGAAAGTTCCCTAGAAAGCTAAAAAGACCAATGAGGAAGTTCTCAAAGAGGCCAACACAAAAAGGGAGCTCTTAAAAAACATCAGAAAGAAGCAATCAACATTTTTCGGGCACATCATGAGAAGAGGAAAGTTGGAATACTTGGTTACAACTGGCAAAATAAAAGGAAAGAGAGATCGCGGACGACAAAGAAAGAACATTACTGGATAGCTTGGTTTCATGGCATGGAAAACAGTCAACAGCAGAACTGATACGATGCACTGTAGATAGAAGATTGTGGAGGGTCATTATCACTTACGCCAACCGGTATGGCACATGATGATGATGATAGAATATATAAGGAAACAACAGATAAAAAGCTTTGGCCACGTGACAAGGCAGAAAGAACAAAACACAACACAACGATCCTTCAGCAAACGTTGTGAGAACAACAGACCCAAGGGTAAACCACGAAAAAGATGTGTCGATGGAATATTAGAAGCACTAGGAAACATAACAGGAGCAGAGGCGAACAGAAGAGCAAAATACCGCAAATTATATCTCCCTCGACGCTGAAAGGCAGATGAGGAAGGAAAGAAGAAGAAGAAGAAGATAATGCTGCCAGAAAATAAAAAAATAATTCCAGAAGCAAAGAGTAAGGACATTTAGACGAAGTTACCATTGTCAAGTACTATGCCTACTGACGTTAGTGATAACATATCTCTACAACTTGTATCTCTACAATTTATTATTGCAATCATCATATGTCTCCTTCAGCCATAATCAATATTGGAACCTCCTCAGTTAATGTGACTTGTCTAAAACAGTACCAGTCTGTAAAAGGTTGTAAACTTGCGTATATTATATCAATGTATGTATTAGACATCAAGATGAAGTCATTACTATAACAGAAAACAAGAGTAACCTTCCACAATTTTAGTATTAAGGGCCCCACAAAACCAATTGTCTATTTCCCATTCAATATTTGAGCACAATATACCCATAAGGTCATTATATTATGTCTGCAATTGTGGGACCAGTTTACAAGGTAGCTGAGAATAAAGGTATGGTATTCAGTACAGTCGTTAGGGACTGTACTGTCTAGGATTTATATTTAACCACCAATGCAAAAAATAACAAAATCACTTAATTGAATCAGCCAGACGCTGCACAAGGTACATCATTGTATAATATCAAATTATATATAACTGCTGTAACGACTTCGGTCTCTATCGAGGTACTGCGTTTCATGTAATCAACAATAAACTTCCCATATAACATGTACAATCTTCAAAAGCATCGATTACCCATCCCTTACTGTACACACAACCTGAGAACCTCCCATCATGTGACTAGATTTAGATAAGTCAGTGTAATCTCTGGCGGTTTGTTCTAATGTATAGAAGCACTGAACAAAGATCAAGACAACAAGGTCAGACAAATAAAACGGAACAATTTTCAGAATTAGGGAAGGAAGAGATAAGGAAGAGAGACAATCCATGGTTGTATTTGATGAGCTCAATACTTCCAGAAACCCTGCGTGCAGTCATAAAAAGTAATTCCGTGTACAATAGTTGTTTAACAGTGACGGCCGTTGGTTTAAAGAGCTGGTCACGCAAGCAGGAAGCTGTATAGTCGCGCTGAGAACATTTTTAACTGTGAACACCTCAAATGAATGCATACTGAAAAGAGAATTCGTTGTTTTAATGAGGTGGGCAGAAACACACAGAGTTATGTTGTTATTATTCTGGTTATTGCAAAACTACAAGGCAGTTTCGGTTGTAAAAATAATAGGACAGTTTATAACAGGAGGAAACATGGACATAGAGCATGAACTAAGATAATATGGGGGGGGGGGGGGGAAATGACGCCAGAGACACGTGAAGTTGTCAAATAATGAAAATATTTGGATTGACAGAGACAGAATGGGTAATGAGTACTAGTGCTGTAGACAAGAAAGAATGAATTGTTAAACACAATTAAAATAAGACAATTCAATATATTTAACAGATTAGGAAATATTGCTAGCAGCCGGAAACAAACAGGGCAAAAGAGATAGATGTAGATAAAGACTACAATTGACTGATAACATAAAGAGGTGATCAGGGAATCACTCGTAAATATAACGTCATGCCATGAAAGGTAAGCGATAGGAATAGAAAAAGAGAAAGAGAGAGAGAGAGAGAGAGAGAGAGAGAGAGAGAGAGAGAGAGAAAGGGAGAAATTTATTTTCACGTTAGCCAGCAATTGTTCTGCAGAAAATTGTTCTGGTTGAAATGTTAAATATCGGAATATTTATTAACAGAATAGACATGACAGTAAACTAGATAGTTCATGGATGCTGAACCTCTTCTAGACGAGTGTAGGTTTGACATACACCATACATCATACACCATACATCATACACATACACCATACATCATACACATACACCATACATCATACATCATACACATGCACCATACATCATACGCATACACATACACCATACATCATACACCATACATCATACACATACAACATACATCATACACATACACCATACATCATACACATACACCATACATCATACACCATACATCATACACATACACCATACATCATACACATACACCATACATCATACACATACACCATACATCATACACATACATCATACATCATACACATACACCATACATCATACACATACACCATACATCATACACATACATCATACATATACACCATACATCATACATCATACACATACACTATACAAGTTTATGCGTTTCTAGTAACTACAATCAGAAGTTACATTCTGCTCGTGCCAGCCACGAATGTAATTTTCTTGTTACGTTATTAGTTGCCGACATTCCCTCTATTAAACTACAAAGCTCTCGCGATTCCTACACATGTCCCCAAAAGCAGAACAAGGTAGTATAACACTTCTAGACTTCTAGACATATCCTACAGTGATAACCAGTAGGAATAGTGTGCTCGTCAGTAAATGTGCGAAAACAAAAATCTATAAAATGTCGACAAATCAAGAGAGATGTGTTGAAGACCAATACTGCACCAACATACTGAAGTGCTTGATACTAAGAATAAGGAGAAAGAGAAAATATAAACTGTAACTTTCTTGATTATGCCTAAATTCACTTTGAGTAACGATAAACAGGTTGATATAATGTATAACTTACTGAATCAAATTATTACATTTGTGTCAATAACCAGCTCAATGTATTTTATAACTTACAGCATCAATGTTTTATATTTATAACGATAACCAGCTCAATACAATTTATAAATTACAGCATCAATGTTTTATATTTATAACGATAATCAGCTCAATACAATTTATAAATTACAGCATCAATGTTTTATATTTATAACGATAATCAGCTCAATACAATTTATAAATTACAGCATCAATGTTTTATATTTATAACGATAATCAGCTCAATACAATTTATAAATTACAGCATCAATGTTTTATATTTATAACTATAACCAGCTAAATATAAATAATTCAGTGACATATACACAATTATAATGACAGATTTGCAAAATCAAAAACTGACATGTTTTATCATATCGTTTATATACATACAAATTGAAATTACTAGAAGAGTAAGTGCAAATTAAATTTGAAGAAATATAACAAAAAAGGATGAGAATTATCAACGCAAATCCTTAATTAACCCTAGCAACTCGTATTACCCAGAAAGGTAGTTATTAATTAATACTAATATATTATTTTGTATAATATGACGTCTTTTTAACTTGCATTACTCTCAATGAAAAGTGCATCTCTCTTTAATTTCCAAAACAGCTTCCCCTCTCCATCACAAAATTGAGGGTAATTGAGCAAAGAAATCGCAAATAACAGAGAGTGTATTAAGAGAAAACGAGTCCCCTCAACAACAAGATCAAGACATGCAATTCCGGCATGAAACATTTACAATAGCTGTAGCCTATCTATTTTGCTTTCGCCTGAAATATTGTCTGTACTTGCAATGCCGTTTGTAATAATTTTCAAAGAAGAGTTATGTTTACAGCACTCAGAAAAAATGACAAATAATCAACAACAAGAAAAAATATGATCCGAAGCAGGATCGAACTCGTACTCCTTGGCATAGTACATGTTCTTCGTTTTTTTTTTTTTTCTGTTGTTGATTATTTGTCCTTTTCCGAGTACTGTAAACATACCTTTTCCTCTGAAATGATTAGTTGATTATCGCCTCGTAAGTTTCCCTCTATAATAATATTCATTTATTATTATTGTGTGTCTCCTTGTAATAATGTTACTGCATTTTGTATTTATTGCAGACGCCCGTATAGCTTTGCCTATCGTGTTGTAACTATGAGCCAATAGATTTTCCTCAGGCTATTATGATCAATACAGTCTTGAAGTATTTGTTCAGTAGTCTGGAGACACATGACCGTATGTGTCTTGTGCTGATGTGCCAGTTTTAAATTTAAGGATGCGTTCAATCTTCATCATCGGTTGGGGACGGGGTGGGGGGGGGGGGGGGGGACTAGTTGTTCTCCAGGCCAGAAGCTGATCTCGAGACAGAGAGTTTGTGAGGGCAAATCCCAGCTGCATCAGTTGGGATTTTAATTGTGTGATTTCTCTCTGCGGCAAGCACCCTTGGCCTCAGCAGCGAGGTCCGGTTTGATAAAATATGGGTATGTTCCAAGACGGAATTATTCGCCTGTGTGGTGAGAGACCCCTGTGCACACGGCTGCCAGGGAAAAAAAGGATTAACGAGCAAAATTAAGTTCCTAGTCTCTAGGCACTTCGCCAAAGGTGAAAGCTGGCAGACACACACAAAAAAACTCAATTAAAAATTTTAATTGAACTATATTTTGATAATGTAGCAGGTAAATGAACGTTGAAAAATGCAGTTCAATTGTACCGTAATGTAATTTGTCCACCACGTGCAAAGAAAAGTATTCATTATCATTGATTCAATTTACACACAAACTCACGGAAAAATATAAAGCAAGCATGAATCTCACAGTTTGAAAAGTTATCAACTAACTTCTGTATTTTGAAACCATCAGAATAATATGATAGCAATGTCGAAATAATTAAAAAAGCAATGTCCAGGCTACGCCACGATAATGTAGTGTACTTACTACTCGTAGCAGGTAACTTTTAACTGAAGCCAACAAGAAAATTTACAGTTTTAGGCTTTATAGTAGCAGCAGTTATTAATTCTGTCTTTTCTTTCAGGGCTTTTTCTTCCTAGACGCAATGACTACTGAAAGAAGTGATAATTCTTTCCATCACCGCACTTGAAAGGACGTGAAGTGGGTGTAGATACGTTGTTTGTGGTTTGAGGTGAAACTGTGATTGTTTTTATCTTTCAGCCCAAAACATCCGACTTCAGCACGGTGTATTTGAGTAGCAGATTGCCTTCCCTCTGCAATCCCTATCATCTTGACTAGACTAGACTGGTTAGTTTGCTTGTAGAAACACCGAGAGGAAGTTGCACGGTCTGGGTGGTGTTGGTTCACCGATTCCGGCGTGAGCCATCAGGTATAAGTAGCTGACAACTTCCAGCTCTGTTGCTGCCCCATCTTAACTCAAAAGATGGGGGCAGACATAAAGTGTCCCATGCATGTCTTAATGCACATGGGAAATGTGAAAAATAAATATAAAATGATGATAAAGCAAGGAGTTAATGAATCTAAATATTTATGCATTCGTTGTTCGCTGTCTTGTATCTGACAAAGGCTTTGGCAGAAACGTCGAAGTTAGTCTTGTGTCTCTTGATGTTTTGCCGCTTGAAACTATTTTATGTATATTTATAACGTTTTCTACAACTTTACTCGCTGATCTGCACGCTATTTATTAATATTTTATATTTTATTTTTCTGCTTATCTCCATATGGCGAATATGGCCTTGGTGTCCAGATTCTGTAACAACTATGGGCTCATTTTATGGTTGATGTGGTGGTTATCACGCTAGGCCGCATATTTTCCAGGAAAAATAAAAGATGGAAACGTCGCGTGAAATTTTATAAATGCACTTTTATAATTCCATAGATAAAAATATCCCATTCATTTCATTTAATGAGTAAACAACTAGCGTAGTTCCATGATGAATGATTAAAGTTGTAATGAGAGCTATGGGCCACCCATGGAGAATTAGGAATTGCCCTCAGTAGATTTCATGAATTATGAATTAGCACCTTGGGCTGCTTTAGTGCAATGACGTAGATTTAATGTTCTATTTTTTTTTAAATTCATATTTTTTTTGTTTTCAATACATTCACTATCCGGAAGTTGTATTTAGTGCATGTGAAACAGTCGTGAGCCTCGGTGACTAGAGTTGTTAGCGCGCTCGCACTGATTACAAATATCAATGTTCAAATCCCAGAATAGTAAAAAAAAAAGTAAAGTACCCCCGTCACGCGAAGTGGCGTATAAGGAATATTGTGTTAGTGACCATACATTTTACAGACCTTCGGCACATGATTTTTTGGGGCAATGTGGTCGATATTACGCCCGTGCTGCTTTCTTCTACCTTTTTTAGCTCCCAGTGGAGCATAGGTCTGCTTTACTTTCCCAGAAAAAAATTCGGTACCCATTTAAAGCTGGGTGAACCGGTAGCCGTCTGTCGATATCGAACCCTACCTCTTATCTTTTGTAGTCTAGTTCACTAACCAATGAGCTATCGCGGCTCCCAGATGCCATAATAGGAAATGGGTTATGTGTGAGTTTGCGTGCGTGTGTGTGTGCGTGCGTGCGTGCGTGCGTGCGTGCGTGCGTGTGTGTGTGTGTGTGTGTTTTTCTCTAACCGACAAGGCTTTGAGACTCATCAATCCTATATAAATGAGTAATTCCAATTTCTGGGAAATAAGTATTGACTGGGAATGATAGCGACCACAACACTAAAAAGTGTGCCTTTGGTCCTACAACGATAAGGTAACTAACCACCATATGCACCATACGCCTATAAAGGAGTGAACGGACCGTTTGCTGTTTTGCTAATTAAATAAATGAATGTATAAATACAGTAGAACGTCGAACTTATACGGCAATAATTTCAACCGCTTCAGTGTTCAATTGAAGACATTATTGGTTCGGAGTTCGAAAGATGCTTTCACATTTGAACTGCGCGTGCGTTGCCGCAGTGAAAAATTGCCAGCTTTAAATGCCTCTGGTGTGCGCCCAAGACATGTTATGCTCACGCACATTAAGGGCATCTTTCACTTTATTTGCAATGCTTATGTTTAAATGAAACTAAAATAATGTGCATTGACTAAGCAAAAGGCCAGGTCAAAATCACCATTAACAGTGATGAACTTGAAATTGTAACAAATTATTAATATCTGGGATCTATAGTAACTAACAATGGAGACTGCCAGAATGAGATCAAAATATTATCAATAGCATTTAGTCTTCTCCGCTTGCTTTGCATGGAACCGCGATAGCTCAGTGGTTAGTGAACTGGACTACAAAAGACAAGAGGTAGGGTTCGATCCCAACCGACGGCTTCCGTTTCACCCAGCCTTAAATGGGTACCGGATTTTTTCTGGGAAAGTAAAGCGGCACGGTCGTAATACCGACCACATTACCCCAAACATCTTGTGCTGAAGGTCTGTAAAATCTATGGTCACTAACACCATATTCCCTATACGCCACTTGGCGTGACGGGGGCTCTTTACTTTTTTTCCCTTACTTTGCATACATGGTCTATAATTCGCTGCCATACAAAAGAATACGCGTTGTAATCTGCGGCCCATTCTTTTAATTGCCAGTTTCTTGTTTTGCCAAACGCGCCTAGAAAAACGAGCAAAGGTGGTAGCAGCTTTACCAAGGCGGGTGTAATTTACTGCTTCCCGTATTGTGTCGACACCAAAATGACGAAGTTTGAGTGTCCTCCACAGAGCGTGAGCCTAGGCAGAAGAAAAAAATTAACTCTTTCCGTACGTTTCGACGCACTGTAGGCCCTACGTCATGACAATTTTAGTCGCGTATATTCAGCCGCAGAGTGCGTCACTCGCAATTTGATTAGTGGAAACCATCATTAAACCATATTCTTATTACCTGCCTTGTATCATCTTGGTAAAGATGACATCTAATTTCTTGTTCAATTATCTAAATATTAGTTAATAATATGTCATGCATTAGATAAATATAAATATGTAGATTTTTAAAACCATGTTAAATTTTTGTCTCTGAAATTTTCCGTTGCATTGATAAAAAGCCTCCTAATCAAAAGAGTTAAGGGACAAGTTGTTGCCCATGCAACATTTTTCTTCTCTCCACACAGCCGAACGATCCAAAGGCCTGACAAAGCCGGAAAAATTATGCCAACTGCGTTGCAGGACTGCCTTAAGGATTCCATTTCCGGATTTTTCCTCAGGATTTACTCTCATAGTCTATTTCATAAACGGGTAGACCCGCTAGACAGCGGTGGTTTACCATAGGAGTTGACCTTCTTCTAGATGGTTTACTATTTTTAGGCTGTGTGTGTGTAAAAAAACAGGTGTGTGTGTATATATACATATATATATATATATGCTCTGTATCTGTGTCTGTAGCTATGCATCCAAGTAGAGTGTAGAAGCAACGAAATCTGAAAGGAAGATTGTAGCGTCGCCAATTAATGTGACAAAGAATTTTACTCCAGTCATGTACGAGGTACACGCCTGACGGAAATGTAATAAAGAGAAAAAGTAAAGAGAAATACCAACAGCAATTTTAAGATACAACAGAGAGTGAGAGAACACCAGAAGCACAATTATCTAGTGTCTTCTGTAAGGGGACTCATCTTCAAAATAAATAATTGTTTCTCCTGTCCTTCCCGCCAATCCAACAGGCCATCACTACTCCTCTTTAAGTTACAATAAATGCAATTGCCATTTTATTTTTTAGTAGTTACGTATTTTTCACGCTCTAATTTATAGTTTAAATTCAAGGAATTTAATTGTTTTATTTTTAATTTAAATTATGTGCATGTGCAGCTTAAGCGTATCAAATTAATTATTGTTTGCGGTCTTGGAACGAATTAATTCAGTTTCCATTATTTCTGGTGGTGACCATTTATTCAGACTTAGAACATTTCATAGTTTGAATAGCCTCCGAGAAGGAATTAAGTATGAAGTACGCAGCACTACTGTAGCAATAATAATTATAATACCCCTAATAGTAAAGTAAAAAGTAAAGTACCCCCGTCACGCCAAGTGGCGTATAGGGAAATATGGTGTTAGTGACCCTATATTTTACAGACCTTCAGCACATGATTTTTAAAATACCCATAATAATGATTATAATAAGTCGAAGACAATGATGATGATAATTATAATCTATCAACATTTATTGTTACATAATGTAGCTGTGAAATCAAGATGAAAATTTTTTTTTTTTATCATAGTCTGCAGTAAGTGCTACACGTTTGATTATTGTTTAACAGTTGTAGTAATCTTAGCAGTAGATTGTTTAACAGTTGTAGTAATCTTAGCAGTAGATTGTTTAACATTTGTAGTAATCTTAGCAGTAGATTGTTTAACAGTTGTAGTAATCTTAGCAGTAGATTGTTTAACAGTTGTAGTAATCTTAGCAGTAGATTGTTTAACAGTTATAGTTAATGTAGCAGTAGATTGTTTAACAGTTGTAGTTAATGTAGCAGTAGATTGTTTAACAGTTGTAGTTAATGTAGCTGTAGATTGTTTAACAGTTGTAGTAAACGTAGCTGTAGATTGTTTAACAGTTGTAGTAAACGTAGCTGTAGATTGTTTAACAGTTGTAGTAAACGTAGCTGTAGATTGTTTAACAGTCGTAGTTAACGTAGCAGTATATTGTTTAACAGTTGTAGTAAATGTAGCAGTAGATTGTTTAACAGTTGTAGTAAATGTAGCAGTAGATTGTTTAACAGTTGTAGTTAACGTAGCAGTAGATTATTTAACAGTTCTAGTAAATGTAGCAGTAGATTGTTTAACAGTTGTAGTTAACGTAGTAGTAGATTGTTTAACAGTTGTAGTTAACGTAGTAGTAGATTGTTTAACAGTTGTAGTTAACGTAGTAGTAGATTGTTTAACAGTTGTAGTTAACGTAGTATTAGATTGTTTAACAGTTGTAATTAACGGATCAGTAGATTGTGTAATAGAAAGTATATATTTATATCTTAAAAGTCGAAAAGTAAGGTTCTGTTCTTGGTTATTTGTGATTTTTTCTGAGTGTTGTAAATATACATACCTCTTCACCTGACACGATTCGCTGATCTATCGCCAGGTATAACAATATTCATTTATTATTATTTGCCTCCAGTCTAAATCACAGGAAACTACTGTTCCTGCTGTTTCGTCCTATAATTGTTTGTCTACAATGCAAGTATTCAGTCCTACATTAATCCGGGAAAAAACTTGTCTTAATAGGAAAATACAGATACATAATTTATTCCAGTGTTGTGTTCGTACCCCTACGCCATAGACATATGTACACATGTGTGAAAGACATCGCTAATAACAGCAACTTTTAAGGTTGCTTAGTTAGCCGTGTGCTCTAGCGCACGTTTCTCGCGCCAAAACGATGTGTTGAGGAGTACAGGTTTGATCCTGATTGGGGTTGATAATTGTTCTTTATTTTGTTATGTTGTGATTTGCGATTTTTTTCCGAGTTTTGTAAAAACCACTTCCCGTGAAATTATTCGCTGATCTATCTCCTCTGTAGTTCTCCTCCATGATAATATTCATTTATTATTATTTGTCTCCAAAAGGTAAGAAACTGTCTACGCACCACACCAAGTAAATAAAACTCTGTTGGTACACATGGTTTTATCCCCACCCTATATCCCGATCTCTGGTAGTAAGATCCGATATCTAGCCATTTCGGATAACGGCAATAAACAGGGAGTCCCGTGTGTGATCGCGCACGTTAAAGAAACCTTGGCAGTTAAAAATATGAAAAGATTTAGGCCATAGATTTGACCGCTTCCCAGGCAAATTAGCCACCATAAACCTACCCACACAATTCCAGGCCAAGCTATGGAGTTCGCGCACGTAGGCCAGGATTCTCTGCGTTCTGTTAGCAATGATGATGATGATCCCAACAACAAAAGTATTTTATGACTTGACCTATACCTTGCTACTCCTCGCGGTGCAAAGGGCTGCAACCACACTCTGTCAGGGGAGCCAGTTCTGTTCTATGTTCTCCAACTGAGTCCACGTCCACATTTAACACTATTGGCATATTTGTTGGTTATGTGGTGAGTATTACATCAGTATCGAATTTCTTCCACAGATAAAATGTATCCATTTTAGCAGCCGTCGATCGGGATCAAACTCGACACTTTACCCTCTGGATACCACCTCACTAACCACTGCTCTATCACGACCGAAGACATATTTAATGTAGTCTTAGAGTAAGTCATTGTTTAGTCTTCTGGAAGATGCGTTTTTGTATACTTTAGTAAAGTAAAAGTAAAGTGTCCCCGTCACGCCAAGTAGCGTATAGGGAAATATGGTGTTAGTGACCATAATTTTTACAGACCTTCGGCACATAATTTTTGGGGTAATGTGGTCGATATTACGCCCGTGCGCCTTTACTTTCCCAGATAAAAATCCGATACCAATTAAAGGCTGGGTGAACCGGAAAGCCGTCGGTTGGGATCGAACCCTACCTCTTGTCCTTTGTAGTCCAGTTCACTAACCACTGAGCTATTGCGGCTGTATAGTTTAGTAGCATGTATATTTTAGTTTAGAAAAATGTCTTTTGAGTAGTTCATCGGAGGTTAAATTTTAACTGGTAAAACAGATGTCATTTAGGTTTTATAGCGAAATATATGTGTTAGTTTGTTGAAAGTTGCCTCTCATGAAGCTTAGACAATGCTGTTGCGAGAATACCAGACCCTTGTGCCGACCACAAAAAGGATTAATTGATGGAATATTAGAGACAATAGACAATATAACGTCAGGCAAAGCCAACAGAAGAGCATATATATATATATATATATATATATATATATATATATATATATATATATATATGAGTGGGATGTATCTCTTAGGCAGTTGAATGTAATATACAAAATATACAAATCTGAGTTTGTATACAATTTATTGTTTATAAACTATTGTTTTGAAACATTTTATTTTGACCATACATATTAGTTAATTTTTTTGTTACCAGAAAAAAATCTTGTCAAAAAGATACTGAAACTGAATATTGTATTTATTGCGAAAACATTGCAGGGTTCTCGTGTTTATGATTAGCATATTCTAGTACAGTGGTGTAGGATTAATTATTTTGAACTCGAAGAATTCTAAATTTCACACAGCAGCGGCAACATCTAGCCAATCAAATGGTATCTAAATGTGGTTAATTGCAATAATCTTGTCAGAATGTTGTTGTATAATGATCGTGCTGGGCTACAATCTCAATGTGAGTTGGCCTGCTTTGAAGTCAGGATTTATTGTTTCTCCCTAGCCAAATCTGTTTATAACAATATCTTTCAGTTATTTTATAGTCAAGTCTGCATGTCACGTTTACAGAAGTCTTTGCAGTTAAAAAAAGAAGAAGGAAACAATTCTTTCCTTGCTTTCTTTGTTCACAGGTCGTATTTGCATATTAAATGTCTTTGGGAATCCGCTTGAATTCCATTTGGTGCAATCGACTAACTGTCGTCGACTACCCTGTCAAGATAAGAAAGATAATTAAGATACATGGACTTACAACACGACCCAATTCCTAGTTATTTGTCACTTTATCTGTCCGGAAGATTCAAAGTATCCGCTGTAAAGAGTGAACCAAAAAAAAAAAAGTGATAACAGAATAATACATATACGAGAAAGGAACAAACAAAAATAAGGAGATGCGGACAGGAAGGAGGGGATAAGAAAAAAAAGGAAATAGTAAAAGGAAGGAAGGATGGAAGGAAGGAAGGATGGAAGGAAGGAAGGAAGGAAGGAAGGAAGGAAGGAAGGAAGGAAGGAAGGAAGGAAGGAAGGAAGGAAGGAAGGAAGGAAGGAAGGAAGGAAGGAAGGAAGGAAGGAAGGAAGGAAGGAAGGAAGGAAGGAAGGAAGGAAGGAAGGAAGGAAGGAAGGAAGGAAGGAAGGAAGGACAGTGCATGACAGCAATAAAATAATAAACCAGTAAAGAAGAAAAAGTTGTGCAAAATATAATTTTTTTAAAATCTTGCCAAGGTGGCGAGCAGTTCCTTAAAAAAAACACAACAAAAATATTGTGAAATAAAGCAGATTTAGACAAATACTATGCGTAAAAAATTGAAAAATAAAACACATTGTGCACCCAGATGCACGTAGCACAGTGTGTTCAACAGTTCTCAATAGATGAGGAAGTTGTATACAATTTCCAAACAAAGTCAAATACAGCATATGTAGCTAAATTCAACATTTTATCTCCAAAACATTCTGTCTGATTGTTATTTCCTTCTACAAAAACATCAAGATGTGCTTCCCACTCAAGACACATTTCTGTTAATTCACTTAGTTCATGGATTATACACGTAATTACACTTTGAATGTCTCAAAAATGGTATTCTTGTTCTATCTTTTCTATTACCTTTTACAAGGAAGTTAAAAAGAAAATCGTAGAGAAATCATTCCCACACTGCAACTAAAAACTGTTGCATGTTCTCGTGGAATATGCAGAAAATTACCCATGGCAACACTGCACAAATTATGGGAAAATGTGAAGAGGCTGTCGATGTCGGGGTATATAAGAAAAGTGATTGTCTCCACGATAACATTTAGGATAGTAAAAGCGTATTAGTTACTGATAGAAGGCCTCAATAATCAGATAGAGAAGCCGACGTATCAAGTGGCGGCACATAACCATATCCATCTATAATTTTACTGAGGAGTGCGGGCTGAGAGGAAAATCATCCAAAGTTTGTGACGTCTTCAGCTATGCGAGATATAGATGGTTGATGTAAATTTATCCACAATCGCCCCTGCTTGCAAGCGTCATAAAATTGTGGGTATTCCTTTCAACCAGCAGGTTTTATTAATAATGCAGCTGGTTGTGTGTATCACAAAATATTAGTAATAACATCCAATCAAATTGCAAAATATATTCTTACAAATATAATATACGATTTTTCACAGATAAAATGCTATTTTTTCACATATAAAAATTGTTAAGTTACTTAATGAAAATTCTTTAAAATAATTTCATGTACGGATACTGTAGGGCACCATGAAACTGACCGCAAAGTTAACCTGTTTTCATTAAAATTTACGATTGTTTTTTTAACCTATTGGTCGCTTAGATTTGTCTTTTGCACTCATTTCATGTAGCGACATCTGCGTTAGTTTGAGATTGAATTGCGAATGCTTGGTCAACCATTCAATTATGTATCATATAAGCAGTAAACCTTGTTTTAACATCATTTAACATTGTCAACTGAAGAGATTATGGTTCACGTAACTTGTCTACACAACTTGCACTGTGTGGTGTACTTGGTGGTAATTGTAAGGTTTTGACTGAAAAAGCAAAATGTAGTTATTATAAATAAACAGGCAGAATGACACGTATGAGGGCTGGTAGAGATAAGAATGCAAGCAAATGAAGCAAACAACTGGTAAATATACAGACTGACACTGATGCGCATAGACAGGCGAGCGAGTAGGGGGACTGACTGACGGACATATAGATAACGGGACTGACAGAAGGACATATAGATAACGGGACTGACAGAAGGACATATAGATAAAGGGACCGAAAAGGAGATTGGTTAGATGGGTATATTAATGGGTGAAAGAAGGGACAAACGGATTGATGGACGAACAAAGACATTTAGACGGATGAAGGGAGGAAGGTACATAAAGTCAGTAAGATATGGACTGAAAAAAAGATGAATAGACTGATTGACGAATAAGTGAACAGTGAGATTACGGAATGTGCAGGAAAATACCTGTTAGTTGAACATTGCCGACCACAAATCTTAGATCAGCTCTTAAAGAACAATAAATCAATCAAGATCATCTATATTTATTATCAAAATGCGGGAAACTATTTCTGTGATTACCAAATAAAGTTACAAAGGAAGGAGACCTAAAAACTGCCCTTTGGGGTGAGTAATAAAACAATATGGTGGAATTATTAAGTGAGCATTTAGAAGTATTCTTTTTGTTTGGTAATAATCAAACAGGAAGACAAGAAATTGACGTTTGGAACTGTGGGAGAGTGAATTATTATATAATTGATACGGGAGACTGGAAAATGAACAGAAAAGTAAAAAGTATTTTTTTTAACAATTTGTAAAACAATAAGTGCCAGTAAAAGGAAACAGGAAATTAATACTTTAAAGATATTATATTACAAGAGACAATGAATTGAAACTGTGAAATATAATTTTAAAATACATAGAATACAATATAAAACTGTTTAGAAATGTCTTATTGGTGATTCAAAGGCATTTCACAGACCACCATTTAATTTGGAAATGTATTTCTGAGGTTTCTACCTCATCTACTGTGCAAGATACAAATATTTGATAAAGACTAGCATGCAGCTATGTACATTGAAAATAACACGTCAGACAAGTTTGGTATATGCAAAGAAGTTAGAAGGGAATCTCTCACCTTATATGTACAGACAATATGAGAAACGTTAGAGAAGCGAATTTTATGAAACAAAACAATATGTTGCTTTCACCATTGGAGTTTATGTATTGCCAGGGATTCTATAAGAACATGATACAGCACTTTTATCCATCTCTCTAAGTCGCCTTGCGAAACGTTTGCAATTAAAACAGATATATAAAAACTAATCCATGTTGTAATGGACAGATGTTGGAAACAATAGACAGATGTGAATATCTTGGCTTTCATTAATGGAAAGACTATGAATGACATCTTTAAAAAAGAAAGAACAAAATAATGAATAAATTAAAACAACTGCACAGCATATAATAGGGAGCTATATAGCAAGAAAACTGAGATTTTTTAAAGACATGTATTTGTCTCATTACAACATAGTTCACGTGAACTATTGCCAAATCTGCTGAACAATCCATAATTTTCTTCGAATGAAAGTCTTACAGAAGAGCACTCAGAACACCATGGTATGGGAAAGAAAGAAATATGCGCATTTTGAAAAAAAAATATTTGTATTTCAGAAAACATGTTGCTCAAGAACACAAAAACAAGCAAACCCAAATGTTCTCATCCTATAAATGGCAATGAGAAGATCATTAAAGGTGGACGATATTCCATAAATGAGGATAAGAAGAAGGTGAGTACCAGAAATAATAGATGAGCTGGGATTACCTGTTGTAAACATTGGACATCTCACTCAGAACAGAGAAAACTCATGAGAACCTGTCATGGGAGCCACATTCTAACAGGACAAGCTAATTGTGATAATAGTGACCTTTGATCTTGTCATTGTTCCATATTTCGAATAAAAAAAATTAGTTTCCGGAGTAAAAATGAATTGTCTTAGTCGTTCTCTACACAAATAACATTTGCTTGGTTGCGCTGCAGCTTATTTATAATTTACAATGTGGAAAATACCATGGTAAGTTAAAAGAGGAACGAGATCAATCTAAAGAATGGTTAAGACAAACAGAAGAAAACTTACCATCGATATCAAGAGAGAACCGTTGTCCTATTCCGTCTTTTCTTTTTTCTTAGGCATTCATTCGATGATTACTCATCATCATCTTCATCATCATCATCATCATCATGTGCCATACCGGTTCGCATAGGCGATCATGTCCTTCCACAATCTTCTATCCACAGTGCATCGTATCAGTTCTGTTGTTGACTGTTTTCCATGCCATGACACCAAGCTATGCAATATTTTCTCTCTTTGTCGTCCGCAATCTCTCTCTCCTTTTATTTTGCCAGTTGTAACCAAGTATTCCAGCTTTCCTCTTCTCATGATGTGCCAGAATAATGTTTATTGTTTCTTTCTGATGTTATTCTGGAGCTCCCTTTTTGTGTTGGCCTCTGAGAATTTTCTCGTTGGTCTTTTTAGCTGGCCAGAGAACTTTTAACATTCTTCTGAGAAATCCCAACTCTGTGGCCTCTAATCGTCTTTTCATTTTTTTCTTTATTGTCCATGATTCGCTTCTATAGGTCAGAATTGGCTCTATATAGTACCGATGAACCTCTTTCTCACTTCTATTCACATAGATTTGTTGCATAAGATCATTTTTATTTTTTTAAATGTTTTTTTTTTTCGCCTGAACTATTCTCCTTTTCATTTATGTGGTGCATCTTCCACTGATGTTATTATTGTGCCCACGTATTTGACTCGTTGAACTTGTTTCAGATTTGTTCTGTTTATTTTCTTATTGCGTGATGGTGATGATTGTTTCTACGATATAACCATTACTTCTGTTTTGTTACTATTCAGACTGAGACCAATCTTGTTTCATTCTTTCATTAGTATGTCTATCATTTCTTGTAGTTTATTCTCTGATTCTGCTATTAAGACTGTGTCATCCGCATATCGCAAATTGTTTATGTAGTGACCGTTGTTTTCAATTCCTTTTTTATCTGCTATAGATCTCATTATATTTTCGCTGTAAAGCGTAAACAAATCCTGCGATAGAACACAGTCTAAATCATTTTTTTTAATGGAACTGTCCTGTTTGGTAGCTAATTCTTACGGCTACTGTTTGTTGCCAGTACATGATTTTTTATGATTCGCAGATCCTTGCAATCAATGTTTAATTTGTCTGTCATATTGATTATTTCCACATGCTTTGCTTTGTAAAATGCTTTTGTGTAGTCTATATAGTATTTTTTTCCGCCTGACTTCTTTGGTATGGCTACAAAGATAGATTTTAGTAGATCTGCAGGTATGTGTCCAGTGTTATATATGCCAGTGAGTAGTTTTGTTATGACTTGTACTCCCAGCTCTCCTAATGCATTTATCTCTTCGATTGTTATATTGTCAGGACCTGGAGCTTTGTCTCTTTTCATGTGTTGAATTGAAATTTCCTTCTCCCCTTCACTCTGCATTATTGGTGGCCCTATGTCTTTGTTGGAATTGTTTAGCTCTGGTCTTTCATCATCATAGAGTTGACAGATATATTCTGTCCATCTTTCTATTATCTACTCCTGTCCCATTATTATATTTCCTTCCTTTGATTTCACACATCCTGTAACTTTGACTTCTTTTCTTACTGTTAATTCATTTAACTGATTGTGCATGCATTTTGATTCTTTCTTTTGTTGTTTTTCCATTTGTTCACATTTTTGCTTTAACCATCCTTCCTTTGCTTCTCTGCATTTGTTTTGGATCTCTTTGTGCAATATTTTGTATGTCCGTTCTTGTCTTATATTTCCAGCTTCCATCCATTAGTTCTAGTATTTCTTCTGTCATCCATTTCTTTTTGTTGTTTCTTTTAGTCACTGGTATTACTTCTTTTGATGTTTTGTTGAATCGATTGTTTGAGCATTTCCCACTGTTCCTCGATGTTCTGTATTTTCTCAATAGCATTATATCTATTTTGTACTATCGTACTGTACACTTTGTGCTACCAATGCCAGACCTGGACCCTAGCCGCAAAAACAATAAGAAAAATAACCTCTACTGAGATTAAATGTGTTAGATGAATGACAAGTAACAGTCTGAGAGATAAGATCAGAAATGAAGAACTGAGAAAAATGCTAGGAATAGCCCCCGCCATAGAATATATAAAGAACGGATAAAATGGTTTAGCCACGTGACAAGACAGACAGATCAAAACACAACATAACGAGCCTTCAGCAAACGTTGTGAGAATACCAGACCCAATGGTCGACCTCGAAAAAGATGGATGGATGGAATATTAGAAGCACTAGGAAACATAACAACAGCAGAGGCGAACAGAAGAGCAAGACCGCAAATTATATCTCCCCTCGACGCTGAAAGACAAATGAGGAAGGAAAAAGCCGAAAAAGACGTACTGTACTTATCACTCATCTGTCTATCAACTCTAAGCATGTCTAGTTCTAATTTCATATTTCTTGGGGATTTCTGTCTTCAGCAGTTTTATTCTCATATTTTTAACTGGTACATTATTTTTAAGGTGAAAGAACCAGCTACGTAACGATAAGCGCATTAGGTTGACTATAATGCTAACGTTGATTCAGTTCCAGTTTGATTCTCTCAAATGAGCCCAGCAGTAAGAAAATAACACAGCTTCTGTGTTTGAGAATGTAATAACAGAGAGAAATATCGCTGACCCTTCTCACATCAAAATATTATTCTCTTTGTGGGGTGGAGTCAGTCCCCAGCAACATAACAACATACTTGAGTCCCGTTGTCTTTTAATTGTAAAGACAGGAGTTGTCATAACAGAAAGTTCATCTCATTATATATAGCTGGATAATTGTCAGATTAAAGTACTCGGTGGAGACAAACTTCGAGCACAATTCACAATTCCTTGGTGAAGACACACTAACGTTCTATTCATCCACTTCCTTCCTTGTGTCAGTTGCTTGCTCTCAATCTTTATCTGTTTCTTGTTTTTACTCTCATTCTTATGCATCTTTTATCATTATTGTGTCACTTCTGTCATTGTAATTCTATTTATTTGTGTTGCCTCTTTCACATTTTTAAAAATGTGCCATTAATTTTCTCACTCCATCCTTTTTTTTTAATTCCTTTGTGTCATCACTTCCATTCCTTCTTTCTTCATTGTGCAGTTTTTTTTTTATTTATTTCAATTCTTATAGATTTTGTCATCATCATCAAGTACCGGGCCTACTGGCGTAGGTGATCATGTCTCTCCACAACTTTCGATCACAACAGTTATTAATCATTTCTGTTGTTGACCTTCTGCCAAGCCATTCTCTTAAGCTGTCTGATATCTTTTCTCTTTGCTTCCCCCTTTCTCTTCGTCCCTCAATTTTCCCAGTTGTTACAATATATTCCAGCTGTTCTCTTCTCATTACATGGCCAAAAAATGATGATTGTTCCTTCCTAATATTGGAAATTAGCTCTCTTTTTTGCTTTGGCCTCTTTTATTCAATTTTGTCATAAAACTCTTTTAATTTTGTCTCATAATTTTGTTCCGTTTTTGCTACGCCGTGTGTTAT
The DNA here is from genome assembly GCA_032433765.1 of Megaustenia siamemsis. Taxonomy (NCBI): domain Eukaryota; kingdom Metazoa; phylum Mollusca; class Gastropoda; order Stylommatophora; family Ariophantidae; genus Megaustenia; species Megaustenia siamemsis. The sequence continues at coordinate 65,110,895 of JAVIAB010000092.1, read as the reverse complement.
TTTCAACTCTTACTCCCTTTGTCATCATCTTCACTAGCCAACGGTATTTTGGGGTACTTTCTGAAATCAAGCGTGCGTCTACATTTCCTCGACACTTGTTTGTTTACTTATATGCCCACTGAAGGAGAGAAAACTAACACTTCAACCAATAAAGGAGGATGTGTGTTAAAGGGACGCAAGTACAAGAGAAACCCGCAAAAATAATCCTATTCCAGAAGAAATTTGAATGAAATCAGAGTCAGCAAATTTTGAAATTTTGAGTGGAGTCGGCAGGGAAGGGGAGAGGTGGGATATCAGAAAGTCAGAGTCGGATTTGTAAAGTTGAAATCATAATCTGAATCGGCAAGAAAAATGTGACTGATTCGAAATTGGAGTTTACTTTTGAGGTTGGGATCAACGTTGAAAATTAATTCGGAGATGGGTTATCTCTGGAGATGAACGGAGCCTGTGTTTGAGACGTAGTTGTTGTCAATTTGTTGATGATGGATTTGGAATTGCAATCAATTTTGATGACGGAGTTTTAGTCCGTTTACCGACAAGATCAGGCTGGCGAAATATAAACGAGTCGGACAGTGACAAAACATATCACCTGTATTCAAGTTGTTCAAAATCAAATATGCAATTAGGAAGTGCTCAGGGGATATAACTAAGGAAAATAGATGCACAAAATAATAACAGGCAGAAACTGAAGCGGATGATGCTGTAAACTCTGATAAGATCAAGAAAACAATTACTAGCATTGCTGTATGGTAACTCCGGAGAGTAGATGAAAAAGAGGCAAATGAGGTGGAAAAAAGTGTTGGTGATCAATGTGTGTCAGAAGTAGGGTTCACTACAAAAGGTGATCACAAACTGTACAGCGCGGGAAAAAGTCGTGTTATCCTACATGACGCGCAGAACCTGTTCCGGGCTGTGGTAATGAACAAAAGAAGAAAAAAACAAAATGGAGTGTCTGAATCAGTAACGCAGTAATAACGAAGAATTATTAGCAATGCTGATCTACAGTACACCACATAATTCCCACAGTCACATGCAAGGCTTGGACGTATTATTACGCATGCCACGTGACTAACTAATGTTTAAGCGCTGTGTGGATGTATCAAATCATGTGAGGCTACTATCAATAGAAGGTAAACAGCATCAAGTGCCTTACTATAGGACTTTGATAATTTGTTGTGACAATCGATGGATCAGAGGATTCGTACAGTTTCAGCCAAAATATCATATGCTTGTAGTATAGTCTGATATTTGATTCATTCACCCCCGTGCAGCTAGCTACCTGGGCTCTGACCGTAGTCAGGTGAGAAAGGAATAGTTCCACTGTCACCTGCCACCCCCCTGTGTCTACCTGGACCAACCAGGGAAGAAAAGAATAGTTCCACTGTCACCTGCCACCCCCGTGTATCTACCTGTGCCCTGACCGTGGTCAGACGAGAAAAAAAATAGATTCACTGTCACCTGCCACCTCCGTGTGTCTACCTGGACCCGCCTGGGGAAAAAGAATAGATCCGCTGTCACCTGCCACCTCCGTGTGTCTACATAGGCCCGTCAGGGAAGAAAAGAACAGATTTACTGTCACCTGCTACACATGTGGCAAAAGGGATCTAATAAGATTGGAATCAAGGTCTATGCCATTGATATGGAGTTTGTGCATCATAGCTATATCTTTATCTGCAGTAGTTTTGCTAGTGAGTAGAGGCAGTGCTTCTTACCGGGAAACGTGTTGAGAAGGATATATGAGCACTTTGAGGTTCTCTGTTGTGCAATGAAGATGATCTGTCTACTAAACCATTCAATAGTGGCATTTTACAAGTTATCATGCTCAGAATGCAGCAGAAGGCCGACGACTGTGAATCACCACCCCGAGAGACACACCCAGCAAAAAGCGTCATGAAGCTAAATGGCGGTAACACTTGCTCGACTGGGAACACTACCGATGGTCGAATTGCCTCTAGTTCCAGAGCTCTATATACAATGTTTCCTTTCGTCCTTCACTAAATATGAACTGAAACAGAATATGAGAAAATGATCCGATTGAGGCATCATAAAAATAGACACTCGTACAGAAAGAAAGATGTTTAAGATGGAAGAGATCGCGTGTATGTGTTTTTCTGACTGTTCTGTGTTTGTGGCGAGTAGCCAAAGTGCGTTGACACAACTAATGGAAGATTCCAGTACCCGAGGCTACACGTCAGTCAGATACAACATCTGGAGTATTGACTAGGTCTGTGTTATTAAGCAAAAAACTCCCCTCGGTCAACACATCAAGTCAGACAGCTTTAGACCCAATAAGACTGACCTCTACAGCGTTGGATGTTACTTTATTGACACTAGTGGCTAGCCACTTGTTGCTAAGTTACGATCGTTGAGCTTTCACTCGAAAATAAAAATGTTTATTTGTCCAATAATCTAGCAAACTTAACATATTTGATCTGTTGTCTTTCAAATTTCGCTAATTTATTTCTCTCTCTCTCTTTCTCTCGCTCTCTCTCCCTCCCTATCTATCTCTCTTCCTTTCTCTATCTCGATCTCTGTGATTAATCTTTATTCTACTCTTTATATTTCCATCTCTTCATATCAATTTCTTCTACAATATGTCTCTCTTTCTCTCTCTCTCTCTCTCTCTCTCTCTCTCTCTCTCTCTCTCTCTTTGTAAGTAACTTTTCCTTTTTATTTGTCCCCTCCTTCTGTTACACTTTTTTCTGTAGTATCTTTGATCAACTTTCATCCTCTTTACAAATTCTTCCTTTTCTTTGATATCCCCACTTAAAGTTAAAGCATTCTTCCTTTCTTCATATTCAAAACAAGTAACGTTCAATTGTAAATGCGCCACAATTTTAATAACTAAATACAATTTTTGTTATAACTGCACCTATTAAGAAAACTGTTTAGCAACCGGATCGAGTTTGACAAATAACTTTCTCATAAATGTCATCATTTCCGCTCTTTCCTTAGATTTTCTGGATGTCCAGTATAAAGGTAGGGTTTTGGTTAGATACAGCACACATTTAATTATCTAGTATTCTGACTAAGACTCCATTTCATTTCTTAAATAACCTCTGTTGCGCAATTTGGACATCAACATTTTTTTTTGTTTTTACGACCACTAATCGCATTTTTTCCAACTTGTTAAAGTAAGCAAAAAGTAAAGAGCCTCCGTCACGCCAAGTGGCGTATAGGGAATATGGTGTAAAAAAAAGAAAGTAAAGAGCCTCCGTCACGCCAAGTGGCGTATAGGGAATATGGTGTTAGTGACCATAAATTTTACAGACCTTCAGCACATGATTTTGGGGTAATGTGGTCGGAATTACGCCCGTGCCGCTTTATTTTCCCAGAAAAAAATCCGGTACCCATTAATGGCTGGGTGAACCGTAAGCCGTCGGTTGGGATCGAACCCTACCCCTTGTCCGTTGTAGTCCAGTTCACTAACCACTGAGCTATCGCGGCTCCCAACTTGTAAAAGTATTCAAATGTTATGAACTGTGCCAGGAACTCCTAAACCTGCTCACAGCTGCAGCTTCACTGCCTGGCGACGCCCTCACGGCAGCTATGATCACATAAGTCTGGTAGATTCCCTGATATAAAATGATAAATGACATAATTGATGCTACCCTCTTTCTACTAAAAAAATATTAAGTCTTTGGTTGATATTGCCATTGTATTATTTCTAAGCACACAACAATTTTCTCTGCTCGCCAACAGCGCCTCTGGTAGCCACGGCGCGCACTTTGTGGTGTGAACAACCGAAGTAGACTCATGCACTGAAGTACTATAAGGGAGTCGCGATAGCTCAGTGGTTAGTGAACTGGACTAGAAAGGACTAGAGGTCGGGTTCGATTCTGATCGACGGCTTCCGGGTTCACCCAGCCTTAAATGGGTACCGGATTTTTTTCTGGGATAGTAAAGTGGCACGGGTGTAATACCACATTACCCAAAAAATCATGTGCCGAAGGTCTGTACAAATTATGGTCACTAACACCATATTCCCTATACGCCACTTGGCGTGACGGGGCTCTTTACATTTTTTTTACGCAAGTACTTTGGAGTTTGGCTTCATCCATACATTAATTCACACTTTTTCAAATCCCTTTTTGTTTGCTCTTTGACCTTTCTCAGAAACCATACATTAGGGCAGTATGCTTCTCAGTCTACAGGAGAAAATACCAGCCTTGTCCATAAATAAGACTCATCGAAATCGTTAGTAAATTATCTAATACAAGTACAGTTGTATGTAGTACTTAGTGCATGTACGAGGGGAGGTCAAAAAGTAATGCACACCAATTTTTTTCTTGGAAACTATTCGGGCAAAATGTGTGAAATTTTCACAGATTGTAGCTGAACATCCCCTTTACACTACCTATTTCAACATAATCTCCGTCCAAGCGTATTGCCTTACGCCAACGCGAAACTAGGTCATGAATGCCTCGTTTGTACCAAATTTGTCCTGCTCGCGTAGCCATTTTTTAACTGCACGGATCACACCCTCATCATTGTCAAAGTGTGTCTCACGCAGGAATTTTTTGAGTGGTCCAAACAGATGGAAATCTGAGGGAGCCAGATCAGGGCTGTAAGGAGGATGGGGCAGTACAGTCCAACCAAATTTGTTGATTGCTTCCCGTGTTACCAGACTTGTGTCTCTCTCTCTCTCTCTGCGTTCAGGACTCAATCAGAGTAAGGATTCCAGACTCTCATATGAAGTCAGCTGTCAGGCTAAGTGTGTTGATCGCCCCCACAGACAGAACATCACAATTAGAGTCTGTCAGATCCACTCTGACTGAACACCCGTTAATACGTTGCACTGTGTTCTGCGCCAGTGACCCAGTGCATCCGATTTCAGCCAGCATTTTTTCAGGTTTGCTTTCCTTAGCCTTTGATTGTCCCCAATCTTCCTGCAAGGCAGCAGTTGATCTTTTCTGTCGGGGGATTCTGCCCTTAGATGGTCGGCCTTCCCAGGTTTACGAGCACCATCTGCCCGAGTCACTAGAGGTGACTAACACAGACATGCGACTTGTAATATGAGGAAACTGCAACAAGGAACTTTTCATGCATAGCCTTCATTTGTTCCCGCCGCCTATCCCCTTATACCGGTAAGTCACGTCCTCTTGAAAATGATGATCATCGTAGCACTTGATGATGTTAGGCCATCGTTGATGACTCCAATTCCGAACATAGAGACACACAGTCAGTCGTCAAATTCTTGTTGCACATCAAACAGCAGACCGTAAGATTTGCGCACGGCCGGTTTAGGGAACCAATACGATGACGTAGCCCACAATGTCGCCAAACTCATAATCTCGATACCTTTAGACATATGTCTGATTACTCAAGTGTAAGTAGTCTACGACGAACAAAACACGAAGCAACTTTCCCAAAGAGACAAAACTGCGACTGACGAAGTAGTTTACATTAATGTGTAACGTGGAAATAACTTGCGTCAAAGAATCCCAATAACGGTCTTGAACAGCACTAATGTGACGTAAAGCACAGATCTAGTCCAGACGGAGGAATGTCTCACTCACAACACTTGATTCGTCAAAAACGGACTGTTGTCGACCTACGACCTCGCTTTAGCGACACAGATGTATCAAGCATATCATCATTTTGACTTTTACGCAGAAAAGTGCAATGAAGATCCGAAATTAATCAGACCCTGGGTGCATTTTCTGCAGCGATCGAGAGGACGTGGACTAGATCCGCCATCTTGAAAACGGAAGTCCAGACTTGTGTGAGGGCGTGCATTGTCATGTTGAAGCAAGAAATCTGCAGATGGCTTATTAGGCCGAACTCTGTGGAACCGATTTTTGAGTTTTGTCAGTGTATTGATGTAAGCTGTCGAGTTGATTGTCTCACCTCTTGTCATTACATCAACAAGAATCACACCATCAATGTCCCAGAAGACAGTGATCATCACCTTTCCGGCTGATGGAGATGTTTTGAATTTTTTTCTTTTTGGTGACTGCGGATGATGCCATTCCATTAAATGCATTTTTGTTTCAGGCTCATAATAATGTGCCCACGTTTCGTCACCGGTAACAATTTTTGACAAAAACATTTCTCCTTCAACCCCGAAACGCTCCAACAATTCAGAACAGAATGTTTTCCTTTGAACTCTGTGATCATTTGTTAGGCACCTAGGAACCCATCGAGCGCAAATCTTTGAATATCCGAGAGTTTTAAAAATTGCGATTGCACTTCCCTTGCTGACTGTAAGCTGCAATGCCAATTGCTGACTAGTGATACGCCTATCCTTACGAATAATGGCATCAGCCCGGTTTAACATGTCTGTGCTGGTAGCCGAGGCAACACGTCCAGAACGCGGTAAATCATGCAGCTCCACTCGTACACTTTCTGCAGCTTTAATTCTCTGAACCCAGCGACTAACTGTGCTCCTATCGACTGCAGAACATTTTTACACTGCACACAGTCGTTTATGAATGTTTGCCACAGTTTCTTTTTCCGCAACCAGAAATTCTATGACAATTCGCTGTTTGTAACGGACATTGTTGACAAGCTCCATTTTAACGGTTCATAGATTGCGTAATATTTATCAAAATGCTGTGCAATTTGGTGCACATAATTGGAACATGTCATATTCCAAGTGTGCAAAATTTCATATTCCTATCTTTATTATTAGCCGAGAAAAAAATTGGTGTGCATTACTTTTTGACCTCCCTTCGTAAATAAAGATCAAAGTTTGACAAATATGATGGTAGTTTCCGGGTGCATTATTATATTTTTAACCACAAAAGTTTTTTAAGTTTTTTAATATACAGCTTTTGGTAAAGTCTCATTTTAGCGTCTGTATTATAAGCGAGTGATTCTCCTTATTGATCGCACGTACCTCTTTGTTTTAAAAAAAAATATTATTTGAACAGTTTTTGGGTTAAGGTTGGGTGTAGGGTTAAGTTTAGGGTATTCTAAACCTAATCATAAGACAGGGCGTTTTTTTCTAATAACAGATTAAACGACCGAATAAAGTGCAAGTGGAGGTTACTCCGACCAGAAAGACGCTATACTAGGACTTTACCCAGTTAATTTCTAATCACTTTGAGTGTGTAATACACGAAGAATGTATATTTTACCTCCCTTGAAATACACAAATGAGAAAATTAACTAAAGTATCAGTGAGAAACAACTGTGTATGCTTCATGATATTGAAAAATTGTGTAGTGTTCGTACCGTTTACTATGTGGTTTTATGTGTGATGGTGGAGAAGAACAATTTTTATATCTTTATTATTGTTCAATTTTCGTAACATTTTGCACCACCTGGAATTTTGCTCCCGATGCATCCGTCCCACAAGAACTTTCCACCCATTCTACCAGCAGTCACTGTCCTCCCAGTGCGATCCCCCTTCAGAGCACAAAGCCTTCCATTGTCACTGTCCTCCAAGTTCGACCCCTCTTCAGAGCTCCAACCCTCCCTAATGTCACTGTCCTCGCAGTGCAACCTCCCTTCAGAGCACCAACCCTCCCCACTGTCACTATTCTCTCAGTGCGACCCCTTCAGAGCTTCAACCCTACCCACTATCACTATTTTCTCAGTGCGACCCCCTTCAGAGCACCAACCCTCCCCACTGTCACTATTCCCTCAGTGCGACCTCCCTTCAGAGCTTCAACCCTCCCTACTGTCACTATTCCCTCAGTGCGACCTCCCTTCAGAGCTTCAACCCTCCCCACTGTCACTATTCCCTCAGTGCGACCTCCCTTCAGAGCACCAACCCTCCCCACTGTCACTATTCCCTCAGTGCGACCTCCCTTCAGAGCACCATCCCTCCCCACTGTCACTATTCTCTCAGTACGACCTCCCTTCAGAGCACCAACCCTCCCCACTGTCACTATTCTCTCAGTGCGACCCCCTTCAGAGCTTCAACCCTACCCACTATCACTATTTTCTCAGTGCGACCCCCTTCAGAGCACCAACCCTCCCCACTGTCACTATTCTCTCAGTGCGACCTCCCTTCAGAGCTTCAACCCTTCCTACTGTCACTATTCCCTCAGTGCGACCTCCCTTCAGAGCTTCAACCCTCCCCACTGTCACTATTCCCTCAGTGCGACCTCCCTTCAGAGCACCAACCCTCCCCACTGTCACTATTCCCTCAGTGCGACCTCCCTTCAGAGCACCATCCCTCCCCACTGTCACTATTCTCTCAGTACGACCTCCCTTCAGAGCTTCAACCCTCCCCACTGTCACTGTCCTCCCAGTGCGACCCCCTTCAGAACATCAACCCTCCCCATTGTCACTGTCCTCCCAGTGCGACCCCCTTCAGAGCATCAACCCTCCCCATTGTCACTGTCCTCCCAGTGCGACCCCCTTCAGAACATCAACCCTCCCCATTGTCACTGTCCTCCCAGTGCGACCCCTCTTCAGAGCACCAACCCTCCCCATTGTCACTGTCCTCCCAGTGCGACCCCTCTTCAGAGCACCAACCCTCCCCATTGTCACTGTCCTCCAAGTGCGATCCCTCTTCAGAGCACCAACCCTCCCTATTGTCACTGTCCTCCCAGTGCGACCTCCCTTCAAAGCTCCAACCCTCCCTATTGTCACTATTCTCTTAGTGCGACCCCCTTCAGAGCTTCAACCCTCCTCACTGTCACTATTCTCTCAGTGCGACCCCCATCAGAGCTTCAACCCTCCCCACTGTCACTATTCTCTCAGAACGACCCGCTTCAGAGCTTCAACCCTCCCCACTATCACTATTCTCTCAGTGCGACCCCCTTCTTAGCACCTTCCCTCCCCACTGTCACTATTCTCTCAGTGCGACCTCCCTTCAAAGCTTCAACCCTCCCTACTGTCACTATTCCCTCAGTGCGACCTCCCTTCAGAGCTTCAACCCTCCGCACTGTGACTATTCCCTCAGTGCGACCTCCCTTCAGAGCACCAACCCTCCCCACTGTCACTATTCTCTCAGTGCGACCTCCCTTCAAAGCTTCAACCCTCCCTAGTGATGTTGCAGAGCTTCTTCATAGCTTCTTTCTATCTTCTTCTTTAAAAGAATAAAATCCTGCGTCACGGCAACAGAAAGGAATAATAAGATGTTGCAGAGTTTCTTTCAAACTTCTTTACTCTGACTTTACTACTTGTACTTTCCTTTGACACACATATATAACTCATCAATCTTTTTAGTACAAGTATAAACAACGTTTTTATTGATGACTTCTACTTGTGGCATTACAAATTGTCGTTACTGGACATAGCCGACAGGCGTTGGTGAATTGTCAAATAACGTTTGTGTGTGGCAGTTTCGTATTCATAAAGTTCTATCTGTGGTTATCTATCTATCTTGTTGACCGTATAGTATTCTTAAGTACATCTGCATGTCTCTTTCTGATAGTGCTGAGGAACTAGTATTTGAATGTGCTCAGTCTGGCCGAGTGTGGCCGAATTGTGCTGAGTCGGTCTGAGTGTAGCCGAGTCTCCCCGAGTGTAGCTGAATGTCTCTCTAGCTACTGCTCCTCGCCCAAAAGCATTCTGGGCATCTCCTCTCCTAATCTCCCTAGTTCCCAGGGTCTCGGGGTTTAAGTCCCAGGTGACCACACCCCCCCCGACCACTGATACGGCCTAACCTACGTCTCCTGACCGTCACTATCTCTCTAGCTCCGCCTTTTTTAATTATCTCTAAAGTCTTATTACTTTAGGATTCCTGTCGAACCTGTCCATCTTCCTAAGTCCGTCCCCTAACAACTAAAACTCGAGGCGATTTCCAATTCAGAGACTCAAAGAGTAATCACTGCTGAACGTAAAGATAACCTGGTCTTTTGATTACGCGGGGCAGTTTAGTTGTCCGCTTTCATCTCAGGTCTTCACTGGACTTCAAGGCGTCTGCCGATATAAGAGTTTCCTAGGAACCAGCGGCCGTGTCGTTGCGTTACGCAACTTTGTCGACCAGAGCAAACATCTGTCTGGCTTTAGGCTGACCACCTGTACGCATTTCACTGGTAATCTTCAAGTTGATTACGACTCAGCGACTGAGTTGGGTAGACTTAACGTCTCCTTCCTAATCCTCTGAAGAGTGTCTTTTCTACGCCGCCTAAAACTATCCTACTTCACATCGTCATCGCCTCATTCTTTTATTCTTCTGTCTATCGTCATATTCTTCTATTCTTCCATTATCGCCCATGACTGAGTCACACTATAACATATATCTCCGTCAACATTTCAGTTGAATTGATATATTCATAGATCAATTTAACTCAAAATAAAAACATAGTGTGACTGCTCTCTTTCTACTTCCTTAATGGGCTAACTAATTTCCTTTTTCTCATTGTACATCAATTATTACAACAATTAGAAATACAAATTCAACATCTATAAACTGGAATCTCAAAAGAAAAATCCATCATGTATACAATCATCTTACAACATCGCTCTGCCATGCCACTTTGTTTTGCTTTGAAGCCTCTGACTAACGTGACGTCACTCTGGACCTAGCCTGAATGTAGGCCAGCTAAATTGAGGTCATCGTCTGTTTTGTCTATGTCTAACCCACATTTCTTTCCGTCTCTTAATTTAAACTGGTAGGTTCTGTAATTGGTGTTTACATATACAACATTCATAATTCTACAACAATATCATGACATTCAATAAACATCTTTGCGACACGACATGTGTCTCATGTATACAAAACATTTTGTGGAAACATCAATTCTGAAATATTTAAGGCTCGATCGGCCTTCGCACTGTACTCTCTTAATTGCCTAATAAGACGTGTTTAGTCTTTCTTCGGCATCATATCTGTGCCAGTTCTGACAAAGAAACAAGACCCGTCTACTCTGTTCTCTTATTCTCCCTGAACACGTGCTCTTCTGGCACTGCTAATAAAGTTGTCTGCATAGCAATACGCTTTCTTACAGAATCTCTTAGCCACAGGCTTAATTTACTGGTCAACTCATGTCGGGTCGACAGTCTTCTTATCTGTTCCTTCTCCCCGCATATTCCTAAATTTTAGGCAATTCTCCCCGTCAACATATAATTACATTTTCATAAAATTGTCTTTATAAAAAAATGTGCATCTCACATGTTTCTCCTCAAATCATACACACCACCGTCTTGGACAGACCGAACATTGAAGCATAGAGTAATCACAAACACATAGCAATCAAAATTATGACTTAAACTTGATACAGAATCTAGTCTGTCTAGACTTCCATTAAACTATCCACAACACACTTCATCCACACATCTGCACACCTCACAGTGCTGTTCCACACTTGGAATTCCTATAGAACTCATAGAGTCTCTCCATCTCGGGTCACTGACTCTCTCTTCTTAGTCTCCTAAGACTCTCTCCATGCATACTCTATTTCCTGTAAATTCTAAGTTCTCTTAACTTGACTCAAACTTTTTTTTAAACCGATGTAAACATGGTTACCATTTTGTTTGTTTACTTCAGGTGACTCACTAACATCTTCATACATATAGTTCTGTCTCCTCATTAAGGCAACAGTACATTTACAGACTCCTACTCATCATTCAGTGCACACTGACATTATACATATAAAATTCGTCTAAAAGTTAGTAGACTCTTACACCTTATTAGTTACAACATCCACAAGTAAAATAATTACAATTCTTAATATGTATGTTTCTTCTTTTTGTATCTTTTATCTCTTCCATCACTAGTGGTTGTCAGGTCTCCTCTTTCTGACCTATGATCTTCTCTGAATCTGTTACCTTTATCTATTTCTTTCTGGTGGTCAAAAAACTCTTGCCGTCGTCCCAATCGTATGGCAAAAGGCAGGTCTACTTTGACTCTTTCATCGTCTTTTCTTCTTCTTTCAGCGATAATGGCATCACGTTCTGGTGTTCCCAATGGCCAAAATTTCACTTGCTCTGCCTTTTCTATTTGGGTCTTTTCAAACTCTTCATTTATGGCAGCAACCCTCCTTTCTCGTATTGTAGGCAATCTGTCAGTTTCAGGACGTTTCTTGCTACCTTTTACCCCATCTGCCATATCCTCTAATTCCTTGTCCATTTCACGCGCATATTTATCAGCTGCTTTCTCTAATGCATGAAACACTGCTAGTTCGTTAATTTTCTTCTCAGCACTTTTACTTACAACCTCTACACTATTTGTATCACTGTTGCGTTCTATCCTATCAAGTTTCCCTTTCTCGTTTTCCTTTTTCAAATTTTCTGTAGTAGATTTCTTTCGCCTTAGAGACGCTACCTCTTCCTCTAAGTCAGACTTCTCTCGTATTAGGTTCTTTACTTTGTCATCTACTTCTGATTTCTCCTTTCTTAAACTTACAACTAAATCCTTGGACACTTTAACTTCACCTAAAAGTTGGCTATTCTGTGCTTTCATCTCATCAACTTCTCGAATCATACATACACTGTGTCTGTCAGTCTCAGACTCTTGTTCTTCAAGCTCTTTAATTCTTGTCTCTAGACACTTGTTTTTGCACTCTAGCCTATCTACTGTGTCTTTCAGCTCTAGTAGCATCAACTCATCTCTTTCACTTCTCTTTTCCATAATTCTTATCTCGGCATCTTTTCTTGATATCACATCTTCTAGGATGTTTGTAGCCACACAGGCGTCTCTAACTTGTTTCTTCACCTCCCTCGTTTGTGTTATTTTATCATTAGGTTTAGTTTGTCCTCTAACCTCAACAGTCTGTGTTTGTGCACAGCTTACCTGTGTCACCAATACTTCTCTATCAGTGCCTTCTGTTTGTGTAGCACTGTCGATCATTCTGTTCTCAGTCTCTTTAATTCTCACTAACATACATTCATTTTTATTGCTGATCGCATGACTCGACTTATCTTCTAAATTATGTTCCATTCCCTCTAATTCCTTCTCCTTTCTGATTAATTTGTTTTGTTTCAGGCTAGACAGTCTGTTTGTCTTGATGTTTGGGCCGTTAGATTTGGACCACTTGGTCGTTCTCGCATCCACGTGCTTGGTTGCGCGCTTCTCTTTGACTCCAGAGGGATCTTGCCAACCACGCCTGGGTGTTTGATTAACATGCTGTGCCCAAACTTTTGATTTACAATTCACTTTATTCATTTCAATCCTGTCTACACTATTTATTTCATAGCTCTTACGTCCAGCAGTTTGTCTTTTGTCCTTCCATCTCCACCTAGATTCCTGGGGTGCTAATCTTCTTCCGTGAACATGCCTTGTTTCCCTTCTCACTGCATATACTTCTTTACTCAATTCACTTAGTCGTCCCTTATTTCTCCATCTAATACTCGCTTGATTAACTTCCCTAGGCTTTTCTACTATTTTTCTTTTATTAAACCATTCACTGATGGTTGGGCTTTCTTTAGGTAGGTTTAAATTCAATTTCTTCATGAACCCGATTTCTTTAATAGAGACATTAATAGCTTCATCTAGCGTCTCAGGGTTCAGCCTCGCTAAGTGTAGTTTTAGATCTGTGGATATTAGTCCATCTATAAAAATCTCTATTAATTGTCTACCAAAATTATCTTTTTCTAAACCAGATTCCTCTGATAGCTCTAAAAGTCTATTACTGTATGCAGTTATTGTCTCTCCTCTTTCTTGTTTAAACTTCCTCAAAAGTATGAAAGCAGTGTAGGCATCTCCTACAGCAGCATACCTAGTTTTTAATTCTATCTTGAGGGACTTCCATGTGCTTGAAGGTTCATTCTTTAGCCTTCTCTGGATGAAGTCAGATACTTCGCCTCTACTTGTTTTAAAAGCTATTAATTTCTTGTCTTCCTCATTTATAGGAAAAATGAGAGCATACTTTTCAATTTCTGCCATCCATTGTCTGAATTTGGATGGATCGCCAGAGTAATTTGAGATACTGGCACTCATTTCTTGCTGTCTAAAACTATTTTCTAAACCGGTGATGACTCTACTAATTTCTTGCAGGGTCTGCAAAGTGGGAGTCATGCCTCTCTTCATCTTGATAATTAATTAATTAATAATAAACTTATTCGCTGGCAACACACACACGCACACACGTTTAGATAAGTCAAAGCCTTTCTACTTTCTTCCACTAACACTCAAGAAAAAAACTTATTTACTTCACACTAACATTGTTCAACATACCAAATAAATCTCTAAAATAAGAAAAATCCAACTTACATGTTTCTGAAGTCCATGGAATACCTAGCACACCTTTATAACATCCTAACAGCTACACAATAATATACTAATTTAAAACAATAATTAACTAACTACTTAGTCTTTTTCAGGTTCTCAAGTGGACATCAGTTTTCACATAAGGCATAAGGATCTCTGTTTATCTTTGCTGTCCGATGCATTTCACATTTATTTCAAACACAAATAATCTTTCACCTCCGGAATAGTAAAAAGTCACGAACTGACAGCTTCTTTAGTGTTTTTTTTTCATAATGTGTTCTGTATAGTAAATATAGTGTTTTTCTTATAATTTCTTGGCTGCTCGGTGGCACTCGTTGCTGTAAGTATGTAGGTTTACGCTGGAAGTGCGTAGGTTTACGCTGGAAGTGCGTAGATGGACGTCAGAGTTGGTTAAGAGAAAATTCTTACTTTTTTCTTCTTCCAGGTCCTTCTTTAAAAGAATAAAGTCCTGGTCACGTGCACCAGAAAGTAATGGGTTATCTATCTATCTTGTTGACCGTATACTCCGTATAGTATTCTTAAGTACATCTGCATGTCTCTTTCTGATAGTGCTGAGGAACTAGTATTTGAATGTGCTCAGTCTGGCCGAGTGTGGCCGAATTGTGCTGAGTCGGTCTGAGTGTAGCCGAGTCTCCCGAGTGTAGCTGAATGTCTCTCTAGCTACTGCTCCTCGCCCAAAAGCATTCTGGGCATCTCCTCTCCTAATCTCCCTAGTTCCCAGGGTCTCGGGGTTTAAGTCCCAGGTGACCACACCCCCCCCGACCACTGATACGGCCTAACCTACGTCTCCTGACCGTCACTATCTCTCTAGCTCCGCCTTTTTTAATTATCTCTAAAGTCTTATTACTTTAGGATTCCTGTCGAACCTGTCCATCTTCCTAAGTCCGTCCCCTAACAACTAAAACTCGAGGCGATTTCCAATTCAGAGACTCAAAGAGTAATCACTGCTGAACGTAAAGATAACCTGGTCTTTTGATTACGCGGGGCAGTTTAGTTGTCCGCTTTCATCTCAGGTCTTCACTGGACTTCAAGGCGTCTGCCGATATAAGAGTTTCCTAGGAACCAGCGGCCGTGTCGTTGCGTTACTCAACTTTGTCGACCAGAGCAAACATCTGTCTGGCTTTAGGCTGACCACCTGTACGCATTTCACTGGTAATCTTCAAGTTGATTACGACTCAGCGACTGAGTTGGGTAGACTTAACGTCTCCTTCCTAATCCTCTGAAGAGTGTCTTTTCTACGCCGCCTAAAACTATCCTACTTCACATCGTCATCGCCTCATTCTTTTATTCTTCTGTCTATCGTCATATTCTTCTATTCTTCCATTATCGCCCATGACTGAGTCACACTATAACACTGTCACTATTCCCTCAGTGCGACCTCCCTTCAGAGCTTCAACCCTCCCCACTGTCACTATTCTCTCAGTACGACCTCCCTTCAGAGCACCAACCCTCCCCACTGTCACTATTCCCTCAGTACGACCTCCCTTCAGAGCACCAACCCTCCCCACTGTCACTATTCTCTCAGTACGACCTCCCTTCAGAGCACCAACCCTCCCCACTGTCACTATTCCCTCAGTACGACCTCCCTTCAGAGCACCAACCCTCCCCACTGTCACTATTCTCTCAGTACGACCTCCCTTCAGAGCACCAACCCTCCCCACTGTCACTATTCTCTCAGTGCGACCCCCATCAGAGCTTCAACCCTCCCCACTGTCACTATTCTCTCAGTGCGACCCCCACCCCTTCAGAGCACCAGCCATCCCCGTTGTCACCGTCCTCCCAGTGCGACCCCGCCCCCCCTTTCAGAGCACCAGCCATCCCCGTTGTCACCGTCCTCCCAGTGCGACCCCGCCCTTCAGAGCACCAACCGTCCCCATTGTCATTGTCCTCTCAGTCCGACCACCCTTCAGAGCTCCAACCCTTCCCATTGTCACTGTCCTCTCAGTCCGACCACCCTTCAGAGCTCCAACCCTTCCCATTGTCACTGTCCTCTCAGTCCGACCACCCTTCAGAGCTCCAACCCTTCCCATTGTCATTGTCCTCTCAGTCCGACCACCCTTCAGAGCTCCAACCCTTCCCATTGTCACTGTCCTCCCAGTGCGACCCCCTTCAGAACATCAACCCTCCCCATTGTCACTGTCCTCCCATTGCGACCCCTCTTTAGAACACCAACCCTCCCCATTGTCACTGTCCTCCCAGTGCGACCCCTCTTCAGAGCACCAACCCTCCCCATTGTCACTGTCCTCCAAGTGCGATCCCTCTTCAGAGTACCAACCCTCCCTATTGTCACTGTCCTCCCAGTGCGACCTCCCTTCAGAGCTCCAGCCCTCCCTATTGTCACTGTCCTGCCAGTGCGACCCCCTACAGAGCACCAACCCTCCCCACTGTCACTATTCTCTCAGTGCGACCTCCCTTCAGAGCTTCAACCCTCCCCATTGTCACTATTCTCTTATTGCGACCCCCTTCAGAGCTTCAACCCTCCTCACTGTCACTATTCTCTCAGTGCGACCCCCATCAGAGCTTCAACCCTCCCCACTGTCACTATTCTCTCAGTGCGACCCGCTTCAGAGCTTCAACCCTCTCCACTATCACTATTCTCTCAGTGCGACCCCCTTCTTAGCACCTTCCCTCCCCACTGTCACTATTCTCTCAGTACGACCTCCCTTCAGAGCTTCAACCCTCCCCACTGTCACTGTTCGCCCAGTGCGACCCATTCAGGAGCACCAACCCTCCCCACTGTCACTATTCTCTCAGTACGACCCCCCTTCAGAGCTTCAACCCTCCCCGTTGTCACTGTCCTCCCAGTGCGACCCCCCCCCCCCTTCAGAGCACCAGCCGTCCCCGTTGTCGCTGTCCTCCCAGTGCGACCCCTTCCCCCCTTCAGAGCACCAGCCGTCCCCGTTGTCGCTGTCCTCCCAGTGCGACCCCTTCCCCCCTTCAGAGCACCAGCCGTCCCCGTTGTCACTGTCCTCCCAGTGCGACCCCCCCCCTTCAGAGCTCCAACCCTTCCCATTGTCATTGTCCTCTCAGACCGACCACCCGTCAGAGCTCCAACCCTTCCCATTGTCACTGTCCTCTAGTCCGACCACCCTTCAGAGCTCCAACCGTCCACATTATCACTGTCATCCCAATGCGACCACACTTCAGAGCTCCAACCCTTCCCATTGTCACTGTCCTCTAGTCCGACCACCCTTCAGAGCTCCAACCGTCCACATTATCACTGTCCTCCCAATGCGACCACACTTCAGAGCTCCAACCCTTCCCATTGTCACTGTCCTCTAGTCCGACCACCCTTCAGAGCTCCAACCGTCCACATTGTCACTGTCCTCTCAGTGCGACCACCCTTCAGAGCCCTAACCCTCCCCACTCTACCCAGTCAGGGCCCCAACCCTATTAACTGCCTCTATCCGTCAGCTACTTTTGACTTCTTGATGGTTTCTCGGCAATAACTGCCGACTAAAGAAGAAATGCGCGTGACGTCATCATTTTGTGTAAAACTCCGAATGAAATTACTGAATAGCGACTAGTGCACGCGGTGAATGATCAATTCTACTGACTTTGGACTAAACGTGTTTCGTGGAAAATTGTAAGAGGCAAAAAGCATACATTTTTTAAACGTAAAACGAGGGACAACATTTTCACTTACTGAGCAGATACAACGACTGTACATCATAGAGGGTATAATAATAACGATTGTTATGACAACTTAGCTTCATTGAATGCCGCCTCCGCATCAAAGGCCTGCTACCACGGAGCGCCATTCTACTCTGTCTCTTGCTTTGATAGTGTAGGTTGTCATAGGCTGATTCATCCCATCTTTTGATGTTACTCGTCCATGTTACTCTTGGTCTGCCTCTGCCTCTTTTTAGTAGTATTCTGAATAAGACTCCATTTCTTTTCTTAATTAACTTCTGTTGTGCAATTTGGGCATCAACAGCATAATATTATTTCTACGACCGCATCTCTCATTTGTTTCCTACCTGTATTACAACAACCAGGCATTAAATAATATTTCGTTATTGGAACAACATGGACACTGATAGCCCCTGGCCTTTGTTCTATTGCTATAGTTCTATCAGAAATTCGTGCCCATAGTGTTTATTAATTATCTCGGAAACTGTTTGATGAATTTCTGTAATTATTTTCATGAAATCTTATTTTTTTCACTGACCTTAAGATTTTATAACTGTTGAGCACAAAGGTGGGAGCTGCGATAGCTCAGTGGTTAGTGAACTGGACTACAAAGGACAAGAGGTCGGGTTCGATCCTGACCGACGGCTTCCGGGTTCACCCAGCCTTAAATGGGTACCGGATTTTTTCTGGGAAAGTAAAGCGGCACGGGCGTAATACCGACCACATTACCCCAAAAATCATGTGCTGAAGGTCTGTAAAAATTATGGTCACTAACACCACATTCCCTATACGCCACTTGGCGTGACGGGGCTCTTTACTTACTTCTTTTTACTACAAAGGTAGTCTGAATTTTTTTCATATATCGTTTTTTGTTATATCATTTTAGGAAAATATTAAACCGCGTGCTTTAAACATTAGATTTTACTTTTACTGTTAATTATGTTAATTTTCTAACAAACCTTTCAGCAGATTGCATCTTACAAATTATGGTTCAGTGAGCGCGAGATGGTGTTAAGATTGTGTGGAGAGCATGTGAAATTTGCCTTTTTAAACGGTGATTACAACAAATGTGGGTATTTTAAAATCATAAAAATTAGGACAACCAAGAAAATCATATTTTTATATACCTCAAAGAAGCAAAAATATTTCCTAAATGCATGGCAATAGGGAAAAAAAAATCAGACTTAAGGTCGGTGAAAAAATAATATTTCATGAAAAAGAATTACGGAAATTCATCAAACAGTTTCCTAGATAATTAATGAACTCTGTGGGCACGAATTTCTGAACGAACTATAGAATAAAGTGTGCCTCTAGCGTCTTTTGGTTATTGGCGTGAGGTATTGTGTCAGTATTCTTCCTTGACCTTTGACGTCTTTAGGAATGATGTCAGTATCACCCCAGGTCGTGGTTATTTCCAGGACAATTTCTGGTAGCCACATTCAGAGAATAACTGAGCCACAAAATCATGATAATGAAAAATTAATGTTAACTTGAGTTAGGACATTGAAAGCAAAAAGTACATGATGAGAAAATAGGAATGATAAACACATTGTCATGGTGGTATATGTTTTCTTGAAATGTGAGCATTAATGTTGTTATATTAACTTGCATTATTGATTCCGTGCATCACAATAACCATAGGCTTATAGCTGCTTCTGGTGTATGTGTCAGCGAACCAGATGTGATCAGGATCTTGTTTAGCGTCCATTTGGTTCCTAAAAGAGAAAGTTATGTCAGGAAAAGGGATTAGGATCTGAGAAGGAAGACCAAACTAATTCTAAACATATGACAATATACGGTCGGATGCTTTGTACTAGAATTTGCTAGATATTATAACTCGATTGTAAGCTGCCACAACATAATAGAATTCATTAATTTCAAAATAAATGAAGAATAAAGAGAAGAAATTTATATTTTGATCAGCATTTCAACTACTCAACAAATACTTCGTTTACTTATTTAATGTATGGTTTGTTATATTACGTGTGTATACAATATTGTCGACATGCTATCATCTCGTCACACAAAACGAGAAAATGGTAACACATCAACTACCTGAATCATTGATGTGGTTACAATTGTAGTTTCATTATTAACAGCTGTACCATGAGAAGATAAACATAGGCAATTCTAGTTTTTAATTTCTTGCAAACATTCCTAACTTGTAATTTCTATGTCGGGAATCCTGAATTCATAAAAATCTACTACAACGTATTTAGGCTCCGGCTGAAAAAATATGTATATATTTATATATATGTAAGTTGATATATTTGGTTTAAATATATAATCTCTCTTTTTCTTGGATATAGTGCTTTCATATATTTGGTTTAAATATATAATCTCTCTTTTTTCTTGGATATAGTGCATTATATATTTGGTTTAAATATATAATCTCTCTTTTTCTTGGATATAGTGCTTTCATATATTTGGTTTAAATATATAATCTCTCTTTTTCTTGGATATAGTGCTTTCATATATTTGGTTTAAATATATAATCTCTCTTTTTCTTGGATATAGTGCATTCATATATTTGGTTTAAATATATAATCTCTCTTTTTCTTGGATATAGTGCTTTCATATATTTGGTTTAAATATATAATCTCTCTTTTTCTTGGATATAGTGCTTTCATATATTTGGTTTAAATATTCCATCCATATACAGTAGGAACCCCCCCCCCCCCATTCGCGCATAAATTCTGGAGAAACGTTCGAAAGCGATTTATAGAAACAACGAATTAGTTCCCTCCTCCCCCTCCCCCCTTTTTCCTACACCTCACCCAAGAAATTAAGTAATTTGAATTAATCCGTTCCAGACAGCCCATGGTTTTATTTTTAATTTAAACCTCTATTAGGTTATTAATACATTCCCTCTCTCTCTCTCTCTCTCTCTCTCTCTCTCTCTCTGCGATCAGGACTCAATCAGAGTAGGATTCCAGACTCTCACATGTAGTCAGCTGTCAGGTTAAGTGTGTTGATCGCCCCCACAGACAGAACATCACAATTAGAGTCTGCCAGATCCACTCTGACCGAACACCCGTTAAAACGTTGCACTGTGTTCTGCGCCAGTGGCCCAGTGCATCCGATTTCAGCCAGCATTTTATTCAGGTTTGCTTTCCTTAGCCTTTGATTGTCCCTAATCTTCCTGCAAGGCAGCAGATTGTCTTTTACATTCAATAACAAATTAAAAACAATAAAGCAACATGATCTGCCGAAAATGACAATTAACTGCACGTTATCTGTACTGAAGAGACCAGAGACCAGCGGCGGACGGTGAGTTTCAAGCTTGAGGAGGCCAAGACATAAGACCAAAGTTTTAGGTTGATCCTTTAACCTGATAATTTGTGCCATAAACATTACTACAATTTGCGCTATGTAATATAGTTCCTTCAATAATAGCGCTAAATGAACATAATTCTAATTACATCATAATATCTTGATTATTTGCATTATAAGTTATGAGAAAACATGGTTTTGTTGTTAATTAATTAAAATCTTTTATCTCCTACAGTTTTCTTCAAGTTTTTTTTTTATATAAGGACGCAGCGCAGTGATTCTTACAGTAGGCACTTCAAAATCTGCTTGTTGCCCACCCCTTCCCCAATCGGCATAATTTCTACATGCTCCCATGAAAAATTTAAAGGCCATCTGATTAGTCGTTCTTCTGTTGCCAAAGTAAAGGGGAGTTAATTGATGAAATGGCCTACCTAATTCTCATGCAAGTTCAACAAATGGCGTTATGTGGGTGTAGTAGATTTGAACTTCATAGACATTGAAGTCTTTTTATTAATAATGGCTTGAGTTATTTTAACCATATCATGGCTATACTAGATAATGTTATGGCTGGTTGTACATCGGCATTTAACTCATTGAGCTGAAATGTTATTGTGTTATTAATTCTGATAAATTATTTGAGGAGTTATGGCCTCCGTTGCCTCCTATGAATATCCGCCTCTGGCAGGTGGAAAGTGAAGAGGAAAGGGTGAGAAGACAACATCAAAGATTGGACATGATTAACAATCTTCCCATCTTAGAGCAGAGCTTATAATCGTAAATGTTGAACGAAAAATATGATATTCTATTCATGGAATGGAAAGGGTGAGAAGACAACATCAAAGATTGGACATGATTAACAATCTTCCCATCTTAGAGCAGAGCTTATAATCGTAAATGTTGAACGAAAAATATGATATTCTATTCATGGAATCAGTTTCATTGCAGTCGGGGCATCCCATTACCGCTGTACCGCCCATCCAAGCAAGTTTAGGTGCGTATGCAGACTGATTGTTCCTGTAACGTGTTGATTGTACATACGTCGGTCCTTCGCACTAAGCACTCCGGATCGACCAATATACTCCTTTATACTCCACAGTCTTCATGTTGTATTCATCCCTGTTCCGCCTTTCTCCACCTCTTCTCTTAAGGGATGAAGAACAAACTTGGCGATGGAAGGAAACTGTGATGTTATCTAGAATGCACCGAGGATCGTCTAGATGATAAAACTAAAGGTAAAGGTAAAGACTTGAATCAGAGTCTTAGCGCGTGAGTTTCCACTCATATGTGCTCAGCCGCCTTTCCAGAAATATTCGGAGACTTCTGGAAAGTGTTGCTTCCAGCAGCGAAACTCACGATGCGAGGCGGTATTCCTCACCTTCCCAGAGTACTACCTTGGTAGTCATTTCTGCCAGCGAATGGATCGACCGCGGGGTGTACTTTTTTCCCAACCACTTATTGCAGTTCGAGAGGTAGGGTTCGATCCCAACCGACGGTTTCCGGGTTCATCCAGCCTTAAATGGATTTTTTTCTGGGAAAGTAAAGCGGCACGGGCGTAATACCGACCACATTACCCTAAAAATCATTTGCCGAAGGTCTATAAAAACTATGGTTACTAACACCATATTCTCTATACGCCACTTGGCGTGACGGGGCACTTTACTTTTAACTTACTTGTACAATTAACACTACTTCCAGTGGGAATCGAACACGGGTCTTCGAACGTTGGTAGCCTAGTCGGGTGGTTTTCCCAAGTAGGCTACCGAGGTCCTTATGATAAAAATAATGATAAAAGAAGAGAAAGGAAGTTATTGTTTGGTATAGGAGTCAAGTCACCATCCATAAGAACGTTATGAAACTATTCTGGCACATTTTGTCTTTATCTGATCAGTTTCTTTGCTCTAAAAGATGCTTGAGATTGGGAAGAATTTTAGACTTTGAATTCTTTACAGAAAAAAAACGTATATCGGATCTGACGATTTTTCATGTTTCAATAATCGTTACCAACAATGTCATCAAACGGATTGACTCTTCTATTGACCACATCAAAATTAAGGCTACATTTTTCACCTAACTTTACGTTTCTCCTGGATGGTAACACAGCTATTTAATTCCTGCTGTTTAAATGGTCCATTTACTCATTTCCTCCCCTATTTTTGAGGAAAGTTCCTCGACTACTTCCTGTTGTTTCCTGTGCGGTCGTAGAGTTCTTCACAGGGGTTCTAATTTTAGTTCAACAAGAACAAAAAAGCAAGAACAATGTCAAATAGGCAAAATTCTTCGACACCGGCTAATTTAAATAAAAGTTAAATTCCTGGAATCGAGAGATTGGCGAAATGAACGAAAACTGTACGGAATGCAGCGCACAAGAACAGCGCACAAATACTGATCTTTTGCATAGCCTTCTCTACTACACATATTTGGGTTCTTTGGTCTACTTACTATGCTATGCTTTTTATAGTTCTTCTCCTCTAGTCCCTTATGAGACACTTCGGTTTTCTCCTCTATAATTTTTTTCTGTGCTTCTTACCCCTCATTTATTTTTACTGTACCCCACTCTCAGACATCTCACTCTTAGCGTCTTTTTACACCTGTCAGTCTACTATTCGATTCTTTCTCCTTTGTGTTTGCACACTGACCCCTGTGTTAACTCCTCTGGTTCTGTTTACATTTACGCACTTTTTGGCACGATTTTCGACGTTCACGACAGCCGCACTTGGTTACGGTTTTATTTTGGATTTTACAGGATAGTTTTATTTATTTTTGTTGTTTTCTTTAACACATTTCGATTGTTTTTGTTTTGGTTGTTTCGTTATCAGTTTTGTGTGTGTGTGTTTTTTTTGTTTGTTCCTGATGAAAGCCTGTTGAGCCGAAACGTTGTTTAGTCTGTGTCGTCCACTTGTCACGTAAAGCTTCTTATATACCATTTTTTATTTTTTTATTTTTCCACAAATACTGACCGATTCTAATTGTACTTGAACAAGTTGTGCAGAATCCGAGTTGTAAAAGTGGAAGGCGTAGGAGTTTTGTTTAATTACCTTTAAATATTACCCTTTTTTAAAGTTATTCCACTAACAAGAAAGACTGTTTCGCATATGTTATAAAACTAATAATGTCAATATTTACTCCTTTTTATGAATGAAATGTGCATTATGTAAATATGACCCTATTTGATTACTTTATTAGTTAGTAGATCTCACTATAGACACGTTCGACTTAGTGGTTTTCTTTAAATTACCTGCAACGGATAGTGAAGTGTGTCAATGAATGTTATATAAGCTCTCTATTTAATACATTTCGTAATTGTAATTTCAGTATCCTTTAATTGCAAATAATGTTTGTGCTGATTCAAGGGTTACATGACAAAGTATTTATATACCGCCGTTACCTGTACTTTCAGGATTTCCTGTTGGTAAGGCAGGTCAAGATGAACGGATAGTGAAGTGTGTCAATGAATGTTATATAAGCTCTCTATTTAATACATTTCGTAATTGTAAATTCAGTATCCTTTAATTGCAAATAATGTTTGTGCTGATTCAAGGGTTACATGACAAAGTATTTATATACCGCCGTTACCTGTACTTTCAGGATTTCCTGTTGGTAAGGCAGGTCAAGATGAACCCTTAGTCGAAGTGGGTTCAGGACTAGTGGAATTTTTGTTGCGGTGTGGTTTAAAGTGATTCTTTCTGATTTGGATTTCCGTTTGTGGTGAATGCCCTAGCCCAGTCGTATTCACCTGGCCACAAAATCAACATGGCCTTGACGCCCGCGAGCTGAGATAGTGCTGAAGTTGGACTGGCTGTTGAGTTTAGTGGAACGATACAACTTCTCGGCCTTGCGCAGGGATGGTATCAATGAACTATCTGTTTTCGACTGTAAATTTGTCATCAGCTGGACTGCAATCGGGTCGAGTGCCACAGAAGTGGAGGCCTGATTTCACTTGTTGGTAGAGTGATCATTGATGTGCACGCTCACCAATCTCCACGGATTTGGCGCGGGTGCGAAATGGAGATTATGCTGCCTGTGATGGCCGTCACAGCGACCCCGATGTGTACACTATGGGCTGTGCACCACTTTTACAGAGTGCAGCGTGTTCAATATTACTGAGTTTTGCACTCATCAAGGCACACAATTTTCACTGAACATAACACGTTCAATAGAACAGTATGAACGATCGGGATGGATACATTGTTGGTTGCTGGAACAGGGGCTGAGCGGATATGGGAATACCGCGCTTGCGGTGAAGCCATTCCGTTCTAAAGTTAAAGTCAAAGTCTGCATTTTCATCGTGTTGTACAACATTCTCCCTTTAATTTAGTTAATACTTTGACAAAATTTAACAGGAGTAATATTGTTGAACTTGATGAAGTTAAGTAGTTCAGAATTTTCACTTGATTAGGTTAAGTAGTTCATATAAATTATACTTGATATGGTTATATAATTCAGATTTTGTACTTGATGAAGTTAGGTAGTTCATAATTTGTACTTGATGAAGTTAGGTAGTTCAGAATGTGTACCTTATAACGTTAGGTAGTTCAGAATGTGTACCTTATAACGTTAGGTAATTCAGAATGTGTACTTTATAACGTTAGGTAGTTCATAATTTGTACTTGATGAAGTTAGGTAGTTCATAATTTGTACTTAAGTTAGGTAGTTCATAATTTGTACTTGATGAAGTTATGTAGTTCATAATTTGTACTTGATAAAGTTATGTAGTTCAAAATGTGTACCTTATAACGTTAGATAGTTCATAATGTGTACCTTATAACGTTAGGTAGTTCATAATTTGTACTTGATGAAGTTATGTAGCTCATAATCTGTACTTGATGAAGTTATGTAGTTCAAAATGTGTACCTTATAACGTTAGGTAGTTCATAATTTGTACTTGATGAAGTTATGTAGTTCAAAATGTGTACCTTATAACGTTAGGTAGTTCATAATTTGTACTTGATGAAGATAGGTAGTTCAGAATGTGTACCTTATAACATTAGGTAGTTCATAATTTGTACTTGATGAAGTTATGTAGCTCATAATTTGTACTTGATGAAGTTATGTAGTTCAAAATGTGTACCTTATAACGTTAGGTAGTTCATAATTTGTACTTGATGAAGTTAGGTAGTTCAGAATGTGTACCTTATAACATTAGGTAGTTCTTAATTTGTACTTGATGAAGTTAGGTAGTTCAGAATGTGTACCTTATAACGTTAGGTAGTTCATAATTTGTACTTGATGAAGTTAGGTAGTTCAGAATGTGTACCTTATAACGTTAGGTAGTTCAGAATTTGTACTTGATGAAGTTAGGTAGTTCAGAATGTGTACCTTATAACGTTAGGTAGTTCAGAATGTGTACCTTATAACGTTAGGTAGTTCAGAATGTGTACCTTATAACGTTAGGTAGTTCAGAATTTCAATTATGACAATTTTTTGTCGAATCAGCAAAATAATTCCTTAGTTAAATGTTAGTAAATGCTTCAGAAAATTTATAGACTCGTTAAATTGTTGCAGGGGCTAGAGGTGCACGATAGCAACATGAGTAGAAAGTTGTCAGGGACTCGTAGCTAATTTCTTGCCCCAGAATCGGTAAACCAGCCCCATCCAAACCCAACGACACCTCTTCGCCATGCCCCTAGTAACATACCAACAGTCTAATCTGGCCAAGTGAGTAAGGATCAAGAGGCGGAAATATCACAGTCCTACTGCAAACCACAACTACTCATTTTCACGTCAACTTAACAAGGTTTGCAGGAATGAATGACGCACAAGTATAACTATTCAATTAGTCAGGTGATGAACACAAGCGAACGATACATTTTTTTTTTATTCAATGCCAAACAAAAATGATTATACAATAAGTAACATGGGCTAACAGTAACTAAAAACTAAAATACGATAACAAATAGGCTCATAAATGCTAGCATGAGTATGATCAGATATCTAATGACAAATCCAAGGAATGGATAGAAAAACAAAGTGTATGAGATAATCGAGTAATAATTGAATTAAATAAAGATAGTCACGCTGAATAGGGAAATGAATTTAAGAAAAAAAACTACATAATAACATTTTAACATCCATTTTTCAAAAATCTACATGGACCATCGGTTGCTTCGAAAACGCATAAAGAATATGATAGGATATATAAGTGTATATATATATATATATATATATATATATATATATATAAAGGGATATGAAATCTAAACTATAATACGGCTCATGTGCTGGATTGATTGCTTACGATAGTGATGGTGTTTATAATTCCAATACTCAAAAATTTAATATTGATCAAATATTACATCCCAGTTTGTACATCTCGTATATATTATTCCTATCTATCTCATAAAGCTCAATTATTTTTGCATTTGTAAATAGAGCCCTCATAGATATACTAGTATCCCGTCCAAACGTATTTCCATCTCATAACTAATAACAAATAAAGATATATTTCTCTTATCAGATTGATGACGATTTCAAAATTTAGCCGATCACATATCCTTTTGTACTGAGGTCACACACATACGAGCAGACATATGAGTTTGCTTATTTCTGCCTATTGTCTTAGAGGTTCACAAAGAGAGAAATGAGAATATAACATTTTACAAAATTGGACAGAACTCGACTTCGCAGTCTTAGAGTTTAAATGAAGATCGAGAAGAAGACTGAAGAACTCTGTCAGCAGTGTCCCAGCGACCCCATGGGTTATGTGATAATGATAAATAAGAAGAAATCTTGTTGCATGACAACCTATTTAATTTATTGTTTTTTTAAATATATTCTACTGTGTATATGATCCATAAATGCTTCCTTAGTTCTTCATTTCTAATTTTGTCTCCCAAGCTCGCTTCCAACATAGTCTGACACATCCGATGATATATTTTTTCGTTATGGATATAGACGCCAGCGACCAAGATTAATAACCACAACTTATATATACATATAACGTTTATGATCATGTTTCTGACGAAATAAATATTTTAAAAACAATTACAAATTCAGTATGCCGGGCTCGTATAACTCTGTCACTACCGTTTTGATAATTACCAACTTATTTTTGCGCGCCAGCTTGATGATAATAAAGACAAGTTACTGAGCGCTGCAATCAACACTTATATGAATGACAACTGCATAGCAAAGAGACAGCGACCTTTTAATATTTACTTTAAAGAGAGGGTTGGATTATTTGAAGACAGGAAATAGTGGGGCTTTGTGTCTTGGAACTGTACGAGAAGTTAGATGTTATATTTAAAAGAGTAACTTTGGAGAGGAGAGTATGTAATAGATCAATAAATATGAACAGTTGTCTTCATCCTACAATGTTTTATGACAGCTTGAAGCTACGAATAGAAAATTCTCAAAAAGAAATTGTCAGAAAAGATCAAGTTGCTTTTTGGTTTGAGTCTGTGTAAGAGGCATAGAATTCCAGAAAGTGAGTCAGTGTAAGAGGCATAGAATTCCAGAAAGTGAGTCTGTATAAGAGGCATAGAATTCCAGAAAGTGAGTCTGTGTAAGAGGCATAGAATTCCAGAAAGTGAGTGTGTGTAAGAGGCATAGAACTCCAGAAAGTGAGTCTATATAAGAGGCATAGAATTCCAGAAAGTGAGTGTGTGTAAGAGGCATAGAACTCCAGAAAGTGAGTCTATGTAAGAGACATAGAATTCCAGAAAGTGAGTCTGTGTAAGAGGCATAGAATTCCAGAAAGTGAGTCTGTGTAAGAGGCATAGAATTCCAGAAAGTGAGTCTGTGTAAGAGGCATAGAACTCCAAAAAGTGAGTCTATGTAAGAGGCAAAGAATTCCAGAAAGTGAGTCTGTGTAAGAGGCATAGAATTCCAGAAAATTCCGTGTCTTCCCCAGTAAAACTAATGACAGAGAACCTCTCTACAGATGAAAACTGTGAGAACACTGAAAAGATATCAAGACGCTAGGTTGTTTTCCCTTGTTTTTTTTTTTTGTTTTTTTTTTACAATTAACATACGTAAATTTCTGGCTCGTGAAAGACATGCATCCGACTCGAAGAGCACGCAACAAATTCATGAAGTGACGTGGCCAAAGTTATGAAAACTCATGTAAAATATCTTATTAAATGTAGTAGTTTGTTTTACAATTGTTTGGTTTCTTATGGGTAAAATTAATTAACGTCATAACTGACAGACTGCTTATTTTTAATACTCATTTAACAAATGCATGTACGATATAGCTTCAGATGGTACATTGAGAGTTTCTCTATTTATGGAATGGGATTATAGAGTACTGGTAAACATCTATACATATATGTATGTATATGTGTAGTTGAGATGCAGAATAGCACAGGCAAATGCAGCTTTCCAAAAAATGAGGAAGATACTATAAAATCCACTTTTGACAATGGAAACTAGAAAAAAGTTCTTAAAAGTTATGTAGAGCCAGTCTTAACATTTAGATGTGAATCATGGACAATAGTACAAAAGACAAGAGAATCACTGGAGGTTGTAGAAGTGTGTTTTTACAGAAGAATGTTAAGAATACCATAGACAGTTAAGAAGAATAATGAAAGCGTTCTCAAAGAGGTCAAGGCAAAAAGAGAGCTAATTTCCAATATTAGGAAGAAACAATAATCATTTATTGACCATGTAATGAGAAGGGAACAGCTAGAATATTGTGTAACAACTGGAAAAATCGAGGGACGAAGAGATAGAGAGAAGCAACGAGAAACAATACCAGACAGCTTAAGAGACTGGCTTGGCAGAAGGTCAACAACGGAAATGATAAACAACTGTCGAGATCGAATGTTGTGGAGAGACATGATCACCTATGCCAGCAGGCTTGGTACTGATGATTTTGATCATGTTATATGTATGTATGTATGTATGTATGTATGTATGTATGTATGTATGTATGTATGTATGTATATATGCATGTATGTATGTATGTATGTATATATGTATGTATGTATGTATGTATATATGCATGTATGTATGTATGTGGATGTATGTATGTATATGTGTGCGTATGTGAGGAAAGAATTAGGATAGAGATAGAGAGAGATAGAGAGATAGAGAGAGAGAGCGAGAGAGAGAGAGAGCTCCTTTAAGGTTTGTTTAAGAACTAGAAGATTACATCGTTTTAAATTAAAAATCACGAGGAAAGTACTTTCACACAAAAATTGTGTAAATATCTACATTTTATGTATATATTATTATATAGTAATATTATTTTAATAATATTATATTACATATTATCTATATATATACTATCTATATTTAATATCTATATTTAATATCAATGCTTGTATTTGATCATTTTGTCGGCAAGTGTGTTCTCTTTAACAAATGTATATATCAGGGATTACTTGCAAGTTTTGTGAAGACTCTACCCTTACGTTTAGCAGCTGAAGATTTGCGGTGTAAACTTTGTGTAGCCACGGTAAGGTTTGAGGATCGTCTATGATCATATATTTGTTATAGAAATCACTGAATGTCATAAGAGCAGACACTTGTAATGCAAACAAAGAGCAGCAGCTAAAACTATGTCTGGTAAGACACATTATAGAAAACAATTGTTGTCAGTTATCCACGAAAGTTAGGTGAATTGTAATAACTCATATTTTTGGTTAATAGACATGTCTAACAGAACTGACAATTTGTTCACAGTTACTTAGAAAGTAGGTTGTCATTGCTTTACCCTTATTTCTTTCAAAGAAATCTGTTCTATTGCATTGTTCCATCTCAGAAATACTCAGACAAGTTCTTTCTACCATGCTATTTAGATATTAAAATTAGCGCCCACGATTCTTCTATAATCGACATTATTTTCAGCCGATTTATACTGGACTATTAAAAGACAGTTTACTTAATAGACTTGTGACTTCGTTATTTTAGAGACACATTTCTTCCTTTTTAATTCTTCTTTTATTGATAAGGTTTCGTCATTTATTACCAGCCGCATATATCTTTTAAAAAACTCATCTGACTTTGATGATATAAACAAAGAGTGCACAGAGAATGAGTCAGGAATGCTCCAAGAGTGGTTATAGTCATAATTAATGAAATTAATAAATTCTACTATTGTTTGTTAATAATACAAATGAATAACTGCATAAACTTATAAAAATGACATTAACTTATCATAAAGTCACTTTGCAAACTTCGTAACTTGATCGCATTATGTTGATGCAGTAATCTCAGTCCGAAAGTTGCACCGCTCTGAAGGGTTACATTTCCTTGATTGGCGTGAACAATAAACAAATAATTTTAGAAAACACTTTGCACAACAGAAATGTTAACTCTAATTTTTAAAAATTGTACATAATATGGAAATATATAAATTATGGAAATATCCCAATTATTTTATTTTAAAAATGTATATCGACAAAGTGTGCTTTTTTTTCTATTATTAACTTAACACACTCAGATCACGAGGCTGAATGATTTGTTTGCTCTAGCTGTTTCTTCATTGCTTATTATTTATATTAACCCCCACATGCTCAGAACAAAACAAACAGTACGTTTATGCTCTCTCTGCTGCATATATTTAAATAAAGTTACTGCGCCCTCAAATAATAATATGATTATAGCACTTACATTTTTTTTAAAATCACTTTTCCTTGAAGAAAAGAATTTAATTAATTTAAAGGAAATTCAAAGTGCATGCAAACACAAAAGAAATAGACGGCTATGGAAAATGCGAATATATTATAAGAACAATACAAAGAAGCGGAACTGAAATGTCAATCGAGCGGAATCAGTACGATGTGCAAGAAATGGAATCTCAAAGAACATTAACCTTGAAATCGAATCCATCGTGGGATTGATCAGTTCACGTGAAGAATTACTTTAATTGGAGGTATTGAGTACGAGGTAGCAAAACAAATAAAGAAAGACTGGGAGAACAAAGACCCATGGTTAAGATGAGGGGTTGCTCCATAGAATAGATTAATGTAAGAGTGTGTAGATTTATCACACTACTATTACTAAACTGTGGAATATTTTAACAGAGGGAGCCTGTGCTTTACCTACTTACTAAGTATTATGTTGTGTTCCTCCCTTGTAAAGCTGTCTTCATACCTTGGAGTGTTTAACACTCCCCACCACTGGATCCTGTGCTTTACCTCTTTTGTTACATTCCAGTTATTTACCTGCAGGATTTTCGTCACAAAACTTTCACTAATTTCTGCGTGCAATAAATGGGTGATAGAAACATTACGTTTTTCTCTTTCTCCCTCTCTCGTCCACTCTTATGTGTGTGTTACACAGGCGCTCACGAATTCTGCTTTATGAAGGCGTGTTTTAGCTACGCCCAGGACTCAATAAAATTATTATATCAATAATTCTTTAATTCTCTCATTATCTATTATTCTATCTCATTTGTGACAGTTCCTTATTTTTTCATAATCAAATAATGAGGAATTATGGTTATGGTCATGGATGGCTCCGGTATCACTGCAAAAGAATTAAAATCCATAAATTGCTCAACCGTCCGTGCCAGTGGAATCATCCAAATTACTATCTCATCTCCCAAACAAAGAAAGGTAGCTGCAGTCCCCATCATAGCAGTCTCAGCACAATGAGGAATTAAAGAGCTGAAGCCACACTTGTTTCAGTGACTCCTCATAAAAGCACTTTATATTATTTCAAACTTTTCGTTTCGCACTACATTTAAATAACGATATATTTGTTGTCTTCTATTCTCATATTAAAATCATAATTTTCGACTTTCAATCGGTCATGAAAGATAAGACACACTGTTTGAACGAATAAATCGTTACATGAATTGAAGGTAACAGTTATCAACTAACAGGAAAAGAGGAATTAAACATCGTGAGATGTATTTCAAAGAATCACGAGCGACCACATGCACATTTTAACAGCCTCTGATGTAGTAGGGGAGTGAGCGAGTGTAATCACCAGGGGACACAACCAACAATACAGAAAAAAGCCAAGCCCAGTGATTGATTAGCCAATCAAACAGCCAATGTCAGCTGTCAGACACACCTTCCAAACAACATCCTGTTTGTTTTCCTTATAATAAACAAAGCCAGTTGTTTATTGCTGGGAACTAAAAGTGTCTTAAAACATCACGCGATGCTGTTTACATGGTTTAAGGTTGGTCCACTGTATAGTAGATAACTAGTAAATATGTAAGCCTCCTGACTACACTATCCCACTTTTGTCGTTGGCTAACAAAAACAAGATCATTGAGATAACACTCCCTAAACAGTACGAGACTTGACAAGGTTATTCTTTTCTTTTATTATTTTGTCATCAACATCAAGTACCGGGCCTACTGGCGTAGCTTGTCGCTTCACAAATTTCGATCTCGACAGTTCTTTATCGTTTCTGTTGTTGACCTTCTGCCAAGCCATTCTCTTAAGCTGTCTGGTATTTTCTCTCTTTGCTTCCCTCTATCTCTTCGTCCCTCAATTTTTCCAGTTGTAACATTATATTCCAGTTGTTCTCTTC
This sequence comes from Megaustenia siamemsis, assembly GCA_032433765.1. Lineage (NCBI taxonomy): Eukaryota > Metazoa > Mollusca > Gastropoda > Stylommatophora > Ariophantidae > Megaustenia > Megaustenia siamemsis. The sequence goes on along the minus strand of JAVIAB010000092.1, from coordinate 65,077,483 downwards.
TCATTACACGGCCAAAAAATGATAATTGTTTCATCCTAATATTGGAAATTAGCTCTCTTTTTGGTTTGACCTCTTTCAGAACATTTTCATTACTCTTCTTAGCTGTACATAGTATTCTCAACATTCTTCTGTATTATTATTTAATATACTTGTATAATTATGCAAAATGGTATAGGTTTAGCATATTATTATGTCGGGCCTTATCATTTTGGCTCACTTCGTTTGTTACGAAGAGTAGTTATCATATATGCCAGAATAGATTAAACATCATGATATGAAAGGAATTGAAACATTTCATTTTATCTAATGAAAGAAAATTATCTTTCCCTCTTTTAACCATTTTCTGTGTACCAGGAGGTGACTGAGTGGGCCAGAGAATAAAAGCTATGTCCCAATGCAGTCGTTATGCAGTGTGCAGACACATTTTTTTCTAACCCCTTAAAAACGATTGTATCAACAGAGTGTCGAGCCAGCTTCAACCTGAAAGAAAACCAACGGACCCCATCCACGTGTTCAGCCATTCCCCTTAGCCAGTAGAATCACAGATTGAATAGGTTGTTAGAGTTGTGCTCCATGGTTTGATCAAAAATGGATGGTATAAACAACTCTCTCTCTCTCTCTATCTCTCTATCACCTTTCGAGCCGTAGCTGGCCCATTATGCGTAGACCAAGATACTCCTTCTCTTATCTGAATTTTTGTTCTAGCAGTTTTCAATTCTTTTAAAGATATTTTATCAAATATCTTTATTATATCAAATATAAACAACTAGAACAAACTCAATCAAATATCACTGATTGAGAGCCTGTATATTTCGTGAACGGATTTATTTTCAATGTTAATTATGTACAGATTTATTGAATGGGTTTTCACTGGAATTAAGAATATAATAGAAGAAACGTTTAAAAAATAACAAGACATGAAGTTTCATTCAGGCTCGCTTCTACTCCTGCTGTTGTTGATTGTATGACGCAGTAGGAGTGTTTCCTGCCTTTAGAAGATGGAACCCTGTTATTGACTCACTTGGCACAGCGGCCTTAATGGAAGCGTGTAATGAGGTACGTTACAGTAGGCCGTGGAAATGTTCCGCCGGAAACTCTCGTTCATTCGGACGCTGGGCAATTATAGATACCCATCAAAGGGCAGTCGATGAATCAGGAATCTTCGTCATCCAAACAAATATTTACATATACACAGAGAGAGACAGACAGACGAAGAAAGGACTCACTATTTAAATGGGTGTGTATTCGAAACAGCACAGAGAAAGTACTTATTAAACTAGACACTGCAATCAATCAAGTATAACGGATAATAGACACCTTTTGTTAGTGGGTACTTGCAGCCCACAATTACGGTTAGTTTGAACATTGTCAACCTGTCAAGATATCCATCCGTCATATTCCACAGCTGTCCATACATATTCATTCATTACTCCTTTACCATCAATCTTTCAATCATTCTTACAACCGACATCACAATCAATTTAACAATATTTATGTTAAGCTGTGTGCATATTAATTTATCCATCAATTGTTGATCTTTAAGATATGCATGTTTGAAACTGATGGTAAGTTAGACATTCTGTCAGCTTTTGTTTCTAGTCATCAAATCTGACTGTCGGTTGATAAGGCATCAAGTCAACATTTTCATACGTTAATTATAGTCTGTCAGTATGTAATTTAGTATGTGTGTCAGTTAGACAGCCAAAGAATCAGTCAGGTGGTAATTAGGCAATGTGTTTGTAAATCAGTCCGTCAGTTAGTCAGAAAATTTGAAGGCCATGAGATAGAGCTGTGGTCGTACTGATCGTTTAGTGCTTCTAGATTCGTTAGCTCGTCTATTCTCTAGCTATCGTAGCCACTCTCTCTCTCTCTCTCTCTCTCTCTCTCTCTCTCTTTTGAGAAGCCTTGCGTTTGTGTGTCATGGCGCTCAAATAAAAATCAGACTTAGACAAGACACGACCTCTGATACTGGGACTGTTTCAATAACCCATTGCCCTCAGTGCCAATGCTATACAGTCATGAAAATGATAGTTCCTTAACATCTACATCTTCAGACAATATTCCATACCCTTTATTTACTGTCAGTTGCCTTATGCTAATTTCTACAGTCTGGACTCAGTAGCACGTATTATATCTATGGTTGACATGTCATTCAGTAAGTCTCTGATTAACTATCCACAAAGTAATAAAATATTCTCTGCGCTGGATTGTTATTGTTTTTTTGCTATGTCTAGAACTGTTTCTCAGAGTCTACGGTCTTTATCTTTTGAATTGTCCATAGTGCCCATCTCTAGGTGGACAGGCAAACAACAGTGAGTGCGGGTTCCCTCCACACCCTGATGATAGACATACGGGAGATATGGTGTTCGTGATCACATTTTTTCCATGATCAATGGTACATTTTTCGGTGATGTGGTCGATATAACGTCAGGCCGCCTTTACCTAACCCTTCCACCCCCTCCCCGAAAGAAAAATTGGTGTATATTTTAGAGGATTGGTGAATCCTACCAATCAGTGTATCGGTCCACCTGTACGGTGGTCGGTTTGTCAATCAGCGGGTTAGGTTTTCACATCTCATTATCAATTTAACAGATGGGTACAGGTTTTGCATGTCAGTCTATCTTCCCCGTCTCTCCTTTCGGCTTGTCTCCTTTACCTTTCGCCTTGTCTTATCTATATGTCGGTCTATCTTATTTATTCTTCGATTTGTCTTATCTATTTGTGTCCATTTGTTGTATCTGTCTTTCAGTCAATCTTATCTGCTTACATTTCTGTTTTCACAGTATATCATGTAAGATAAAGTTGATCATCTGTTATATTTTCTGTCTTAATTCTCTTTCTCAATTGTGTTCCTCAAAGCGCTGATAACAATAGCAATGTTTGTGACGTAGTACAACGGTTCAGGTAAAATACACTGTTGTGAAATTTGCAAAATTGTATAAATCATTGTCTGCCTTCGTTTCCCTCTGTTATTATTGTATCTAACTGATATTATATCATTGTTAATGTTAACTGTGAACATTCGTTTGCTGGTTACATTTCATTTTTGCAAAAGCCTTCGGGGTAACGTTTCTACTTAAAAAAAATAAATAAATAAATAAATGTGGCCATTACAACTTGTAATAATTTAATGTGAAGTTTCTTTGTGAATGTGATAAACATAACAAGCACAAAATATGGACTAGATATGAATATCAAAAAGACTAAAACTATGATCATAAACAAAGAAAATTCTCAAGACCTACAAGTAAATATCACAGTTGAGGGAATACATCTGGAGACAGTTCAGAGATACAACTACCTGGGACATACTATAATCAATGATGGAAAATGTAAAGTTGAAATAAACAAAAGATTAGTTATGGCAACAAGTAATTTTAATGCCATGAAAAATATACTAACAACAAAACAAATAACAGCACGGCTGAAACTAAGAACAAAATGTTACATCTTCTCAATATCCCTGTATGCTGCAGAAACATGGGCATTAGACAAGAAAACAGAACAGAAAATTGAAGCCTTTGAAATTTGGATTTATTGAAGAATAGGTAGAATTGGATGGAAAGGAAAGAAAACAAACGATGAAGTTTCAAAACAACTAAAAATAAAAAGAGAACTATTATATACGATTAAGACAAGACAGATGGAATTTTTGGGGCACGTTAAAAGACGCAACAGACTACTAAAAGTAATATTGGAAGGGAAAATGCAAGGTAAAAGAGGCAGACCAAGACTAACATGGACGAGTAACATCAAAAAATGGACAAGTCAATCTATGACAACCTGCACCATCAAAGCAAGAAACAGAGTGGAATGGCGATCCATGGTAGCAAACCTTCGTTGCGGAGACGGCATCCAATGATGATGATGAAGTTTCTTTGGTGCAACTTACACTTATATTACACCTACTGTGATTGTTTTTTTTTTAAATCTTTGTTTTTGGTTCGTCTCATCTTTAAAAAAAAAATTGTTTAAGTACCATCTGTTTAAAATATCTACTTCATCTCAGTTATAACAAACAAATACGCTTCAAAAGCATGAGCTGATCGATAATAAATAAATAGCAGTTTAACATGGGCGGTAACAATAGACAACAATCAATTCAAAGGGTTTAGAGAAAAAATTATGGAATTAAGAGAAGCGCGCACTATCACTTGATCTGCATTCTCTGTGAAGTGAAGAGTTATTGAGATCAAAGGAAGATTTGTCAATAATTCATAATTTGTATGTTGATACAATATTCAAGACACAACAAACAGCATTTTAGACTCTAGCATCCACAATCACACTCTCGTCCTCTGATTCCAATCTCCACCTCTTCCATTAAGTCCTACCATATTATTGATTTCGTAACTTCGGTTAAATTGCAATGTGTTCTTTGTAAACATGCATGATGTCTCTTTCTTCTTTGAGGTAACCCTGAAATAATTTACAGTCTTAGAACAGAATTATCTCTCTTGAAACTGTAAAGTATCTAATGCCTTGCTGCTTATACTTTGCTCCTAATTAACGCTTGTCAAAGAATACATCAAGTTAAAGAGAGATTGATCCCAAACATGGAAATGTTATTAAAGGGACTTAACAATATTTGAACATAATATTGTTGTAATCGTCGTGAGTGTGAGTCGGGAGTTATGGTGTTCAAATAGTAGGGATCTCAAACTTAAGTAATTTGAGCACAGTCAAACGAATATATTATATTATATATATAGAGCCACTCACACGGTATTACAGATGAAAGATGGCCACTTACTAAAAGAAATACGTTATAGTCAACTAGCAGATAGCAAGATTATTGATTGGGTATGAATACACAACAGGATGTTAGGAAACACCTGGTTTAAGCAACCGCCAAGACGACTGGGGAAAAAGGAAAAGAGACCGACTCAGAGACACTGAGAAGAACATTGATCAGCGAGGCAAGAGCAGCAGGAATCGGCTCCCTCAATGAGATAGATTTTCTTGCACAGAACAGAGGCAAATGGCGAGATTTTATGAAAAGATCTTTACAAGGATTAAAAACTGGTAGAATAAAAATTTAGATTAGAGAAAGAGTATCTGGGTCTATGCCCTATTGGCCGGCTACGGCTCAAAAGGTCAATAGATAGATAGATAGAAGACGTCTGTGGACATGGGAAAGCCCAGGAGATAATGGACGTAATAATATCGACTACATAATGTTAAACAGATTTAGAAACATTTTGGTATGCGTAAAACCTAGACTAGGGGCAGATTGATCATGTACCAGTTTTGGAAAGTTTAGAGTAAAATTAAAAACAGCAAGAAGAGCCTCAGTTAACATCAAGTTGAGTTTAGAACTACTCAAATCAGATAAGAGGTTGCAAGACAACTATAAAATCACAATTCAGAACAGGTACAATGCAAAAGAGAAAATACAAAGCATCGAGGGACAGTGGGAAATGCTATAAAGAAATGGTAATTGTAATCAATGCAGCAAAAGAGTTCATAGCATCAGTCAGGATAACATCAAGGAAGAAATTGATGACATATGACATTTTACAGCTAATGGATACAAAAAGATGACAAAAGGATAAAAAAAGACGAGTATACGAGATTAAATAAAGAAATTGTTATAAAAATTCAATGAATCAAAAGAAGCATGGCTAAAACAGAGATGCAAAAAGATTGAAATGCAACGAAAAAGAGATCCCTAAGCTTTATACAAACAAATTGAAGAATTAACAGGAAGAAAAACGCAATCAAAAATTGGATGTTTAAGATCAAAGAAAGGAGAACTGTTGATTGAACAAATAAACAAATGGGAACTATGGACAGAATGATAGAATAGTTTAAAGATCCTTATGATTGTGAATGAACAGAAGTAAATATGAAAGATAACGAGGAAAGACCAGAAATACTTAAAAAAGAAGTGGAAGACGTCCTGCGCAAGCTGAAAGCAGGAAAAGCTCCTGGACCAGATAATATAACTAAAGAAGAGATTGAAGCCATGGGTGATTTTGGAATATAGATAATAACAAACATGTTTAATGATATCTACATCAGTGGATATATACTAGAGAACTTACTCAAATCAACATTCATAGCCCTTACAAAGAAATCTGGTGCGAGTGAATGCAATAATCGTCGCACAATGAGCTTTATGAGTCACATGACTAAGATATTACTAACAATCATCATGCGACCAGTTGGAAACAATCAGGCCAGAAATTAGTGATGAACAGTGTGATTTTGTTGGAGGTAAAGGTACGAAAATGCCATATACATCATAAGATCTTTAGTAGAAAGAACCACAAATCTATACGTTTCACGAATTATACAAAAGCATTTAAATTTAATAAAGTAAAGCAGCAAGAAAGAATCAAAATTTTAGAAGGAATAAACGTAGAAAGCAAAGATCTAAGAACAGGCAAGGTTGTCTGTTGTCACCAGATTTGTTTAATATATATAGTGATATTATTTTATGATCCACAAGGGACATGCCTGAATTAACAATCGGAGGTCATAATATAAATAATCTAAGGTATGATGATGACACAGTCTTAATCGCTAAGAGTGAAAATGAGTTACAAGAAATGTTAGACATTATAGTGAAATAAAGCAAAAATAAAGGACTCAGCCTTAATAGCAAAATGACAGAAGCAGGGGTATACGAAGCATACAAAAAAATTCATCACCACAATATACAATCTTTGTCAAGTGGAACAATATTAAAACAGGTCAATGAATGTAAATATCTAGGAACAATGTTAATCTCAGATGGTATATGTATAACATAGATGAGATGCTGTATTTCTCAGGCAAAAGCAGCTTTCCAAAAAAAATGAGGAAGATACCGTGCATTCCAGTTTTGACAATAGAAACAAGAAAATGGGGTCTTAAATGTTATGTAGAGCCAGTCTTAGGATTTGGATGTGAATCATAGACAATAGGCAGCAGCCATGATAACCACTGGAGGCTGTAGAAATGTGATTTTTCAGAAGTATGTTGAGAATACTATCACACACCATAGCAAAATGAGAGCTCATTTCCACTATTAGGAAGAAAAGAAACAATCATCGTTTTTGGCCATGTAATGAGAAGAGAACAGCTGAAATATTTTGTAACAACTGGGAAAATTGAGGGACGAAGAGATAGAGGGAAGCAGAGAGAAAAGATACCAGAAAGCGTAAGGGAATGGCTTGGCAGAAGATCTACAACAGAAATGATAAATAGCTGTAGAGATCAAAAGTTGTCGTGAGACATGATTACCTACGCTAGCAGGCATGATACTTGATGATGATGAGCAGATGACATATGAAATAGGAGGCGCCCGAAATTCCGATTTATGAACGTGTATAAACGTGACATGAAGACTGAAAATAACACCCGCAGTCAAAGAAAACATCGCTGGAGACCGCATATCTGGAATCTCTCTAAAGCTGCTCCTCAGGCAGGAAGCAGATGGACTTATAGAAAAATAGATTTTATAGTGGGAAAAAAAAAAATAAATAACATTTTCTAGGGGCGCTTCAAAATCTATAGTTAACTATGACTGACGAAGGCTCCAATATTTATAATGGATAAATACGGTATATAGATTAGTGATTTTCTGAGAGAATTGGTTAACTTTTTGATTACGTATGTGACTCTAGCATGGAAAATGGACCCTCTGGTTCCAGTTAATACCTTGGTTGAAAGCCATAGCTGATTGTTTCGGCAAGAGTAGTGAACACAGCTGATCAAGATCCTACTCATACCTTTATGTAAGGAGGTCAAGATCTTATTCGGACCTCTGTGTTGTGAGATCAAGATACTACTCGACCCCTATATAGTGAGATCAAGATACTACTCGACCCCTATATGGTGAGATCAAGATACTACTCGACCTCTATATGGCGAGATCAAGATACTACTCGACCCCTATATGGTGAGATCAAGATACTACTCGACCCCTATATGGTGAGATCAAGATACTACTCGACCCCTATATGGTGAGATCAAGATCCTACTCGACCCCTATATGGTGAGATCAAGATACTACTCGACCCCTATATGGTGAGATCAAGATACTACTCGACCCCTATATGGTGAGATCAAGATACTACTCGACCACTATATGGTGAGATCAAGATACTACTCGACCTCTATATGGTGAGATCAAGATACTACTCGACCTCTATATGGTGAGATCAAGATACTACTCGACCCCTATATGGTGAGATCAAGATACTACTCGACCCCTATATGGTGAGATCAAGATACTACTCGACCTCTATATTATGAGATCAAGATACTACTCGACTCATATATGGTGAGATCAAGATACTACTCGACCCCTATATGGTGAGATCAAGATACTACTCGACACCTATATGGTGAGATCAAGATACTACTCGACCTCTATATGGTGACATCAAGAGAGTGCTCGACTTCTGTGTTGCAAGAAAGATCAAGTAACTACGCGGACCTACATGTCGTGAGATCAAGATTCTACTGGAACCTCTATGTGTTGAGACCAAGATACTGCCGATAATAATATGTGATGAAATCAAAATACTAATCGAACTTATATGTGATGATATCAAGATACTCTTCGAACCTCTGTGTAGTGAGGTCAGGATCATACTAGGACCTCTGTGTGGTGAACTAAAGATTCTACACAGACCTCTACGTGGGAAGATCAAAGTACTACCCGGATCCCTATGTGGTGAGATCAAAATACAACTAGTTCCTATATGTTGTGAGATCAATATACTACTCGGACCTCTATGTGTTGAACATGGAAACTGTATGGGCTAAGCTAGTACGGGTGGAAAAGCGAAGGCATTACAGTACTCGAAAATGTAATGAATAAGTTGAATATGTTATGTGGTAAAATATGTTTGTATTGTAGCCTACTGTAAACGACAACACAACGCGCCTACGCTTAGTTAACCACACACAAATTATAGGACGATAAAAGGAGTAGTCGCAGAAGAAGAAGGTGGAGTTGGCCTCACAAAACTCCATTTAGTCACATCATGTATGCATATTAATGATTCTGCGGCATGCTTTTGTACACACGCCTCATCTACCCTCTCAATCGCTCAGCTCCACACGATCTTAGCCTAGAAGCTCATTCTTACTGCCTAAGAATTGATTCATCATCAATCGAAGAATGACTCATTAATGAACGCTCTTTGAGAGGCTGCAATATATATCTTATGTCGAGCTCTGGAGTGTTAACTGCAAATGCCTTCTAATTAGCGTTTCTTTAATAAAAAAAAAAAAAAAAAGAACTAGTGGTGGTTTCTACAATTTTAACACGCTATCTATTGTGGTGTCATGTGGTACTTATCTTAGTGACTGTTTTATATTACTCTAGCTTATATCTTCTGCTCTCTGTTTCTTAAGTTCAAAAGATTATACAGAGAGACAGGTTACAGCCTCGATAATAGTCTGAGCAAACGGTCATTTTAAGTAAGTTTAAATGTGTCTCTCATGTGTCTCTCATGTGTCTCTCTTGAAGCCAGATTTCAGTTCTCATCTATAGGTACAGTTCACATATTTGCAGAAAATGTGTTGAAATCTGTAGGTCTGACATTTACATTGCTAGATCGTAGTCATTTCACATCGAGCATGACGTTGGTCGGTGCCGAAAGGTTGTAGTCTGTTGCACTCGTTTCAAATACAGGACACAATCTGGAATGGTAGATGTTTGTTATGTTGTGTAATCACAGTCATCTCTAGTTATACTAAGGTCTGCTTGCTGTAAAGAAAATGCCGGAATCACCCAGAGACTGCGACGTTTTCAGCTGTGCAAGCTATAGATGTCTGACGTCATTTTACCCACAACCGTCCCTGTCCGCATTGCTGAAAATGTCACAATCTTTTGGTAATTCCTTTCAGCCCGCGGGCTGTAGACGTAGTGTAATTCGTCTTCTTGAGCGTTCTTTCCACATAGTAGCAGATAATTTGACTATTCCATGAAATGGCAAGACTAACGTTTCATCAATGTTCCTGAAAATATATAAGATGCACTCATTGGGTATTGTGGGAACCGTGATTAGTGAACTGGTCTACAAAGGACAAGAGGTAGGGTTCGACCAAAACCGACGGCTTCCGGGTTCACCCAGCCTTAAATGGGTACCGGATTTTTTCTGGGAAAGTAAAGCGGCACAGGCGTAATACCGACCACATTACCCCAAAAATCATGTGCCGAAGGTCTGTAGAATGTATGGTCACTAACACCATATTCCCTATACGCCACTTGGCGTGACGGGGGCTCTTTTACTTTTTTTTTTTACTCATTGGGTATTCATTTGTTTGGTTCTGTTGTAAGAATGAATGCACTCGCTATGATACTTCCGCAGCTGATGTTATAACCTATTTGCCACGATTGGCTTTGTACGTTCATGGTAGTGAATCCTTGCTTGTGGAAACTGTCAACGTATTCATATATACAGAGTCAAGCATCAGACACAAGCGTCACTGTCTAATGGGAATTAAGAATGAACAATGAACTATCGTATGGGACCTGGCCATGTTTAGTCGAGAAAAGAGAAGAATTGCTGTCATCTCTCAAACTTGAATGATACGATCAAGGTGGTTGGTGGGAAGGTCAACAATCAGTTTCCAGTTTAAAAAAAAAATAGATTCTACTGTTTGCAGAACCACAGAAAAAGACATGAACTATGGAAATAAAGAGCAAAGTTAAGGTCCACTAAAATGGATGAATGAAGATACTTTGTCTGTGTTTTATGCTCCCAAACCGTACCTGAAGGGCTTGTATTGACTAAATCAATAATTGATTCACAAAAACTGAAAAGAATGAACATCTAATGGAAAACGTCAAATGTTTTGTCACGCTCTTTCTATTCAGCACTTGCATCTTTCGAATAACAATTAAGGATGGAAAACATGGACGCTAACTCTGGAAGCTTAAAATAAGATTTAAACATTTCGGATGAACTTTTACTAATGAAATCTTCATATATTTTGACTAGCTAAAACAACCAATAAGAATATCTTATGAGTAATGATATCAACAAGAACTAAATATTGAATTCAATTAAGCAAAGAGGAACTCATACTTTGATCATATTAAAACCTATTATGACCTGTAAAGAGCAACATGAAGTGTACAATGACTTGAAAACGGAGAAAGAGGCAATCTAAAAGAGGATAGGGCCAAATTGCAAGGTTTTCAATGCATTCAACAATTAGTGAGGCAGGCAACACAGCAGATACAATATAAGACACAAAACTGGGATGTTTCAGATTTGCTAACAAAACGATATTAAATATAGAGCAAATGTTTCGATTAATAGGGCGTCAAATGGGACGAAAACCAACAAAACACAAGTCAAATATTTAAAGAAGAAATCTAAATAGTCATCAGAGTCATATAACGACATCATATATGTACACATGGTCTTTCCCGTGTACTTCAACACAGCTAGGCAACAAGAACGATTTAGACTGACAACTAAAAAGCAATGTCCCTCTCTGATCATTCTACTTGATGTTGATTACATTCTTGCAATCATTATCTAGTCTTCTTCTAAACATAAACTAATCATCTAGTGTTCCACATATTGATTATAATATGTTTTCCTCATTCAAATTGCAGCAGTAACCTCTGTTTTCGTTTCCACACTGGTAGTTCATCGTCCTGTACGAACCACTCTACTCAGCTCAATCATTTTAGTGAGACTAGAAATTGATAATGAAACACAAACCTTTGTAGAATTAATTATGAAGAGATTGATGACCGCAATTGTAGTTGTCGCTAACAAATTAAGCCAACGAGTTCCGTGTCCCGAGCTGAAGGAGATTAGAATACAATCACCCGTTCTCTGTTCGTATCTATTCATGAAGTCCAACAGCGTGCATGATTTAGAAGATCATCTATAGTTAACCAATTTGATAGATGTGGAGATACTTATTTCACCACATAACAAGCGGGTTTTCCCAATGTTTTAATTTATTCATTCGTCACCTTGATATACAATCTCCACATCGAAAGTTGGCTTTCTAAAGAGTCGTTTGTTTTTTTTTTTGTACTGATGATGTACTTTACTTTCTATGGCGTTAAAACACTAACTCGAAGCGAGAATTACTTCTAATAATGAATTTACCTCCTTCAACAAAGTGCAGTGTTAGTATTTTCTTATCAGTTTCATCCTCAATCCAATCAAGGGGTAGTTTAGCAACAGAACTGAAAGTTGTCAGCGAATTATACTTCATGACTAGAGCCAGGATTGGAAGAAATATATATCTACTCCACCGTATCGTGTGCCCCTAGATATCAGATTAATCAGTCTAGTCTGGCCAGGTGAGTAGGGTTCGAAAGAGATGGCAACCCATTACTTAAGAAAGCCGTCCTGAATTATGGCGTGTTGAGCCGAAGGGGGCTAATATTACAGTTCTTCTGCAAACCACAACACAACGTATCCACTTAATGTCCTTCTTTGCTGGTAATATCAATTTTCATAAATGCATGCGAAACATTCACCCTTAATGCAAAATAAGAAGAAAATTTGTTGAGAATATACAAGTCATGAAAATAAGATATTACCGCAAGATTTTAGACAGTATCCAGAGACAACATCACAGGCAAGAAATTTCGTAATATCATTTTTTTTTTTAAAACTATGGGAGCACTCACAGCTGCCTTACATCGATGCACAGAACAAAATTAATTGTACTGCAACAGTAATATCACAACATGTTTGACCTGACCAATAGCATACTACAAGGAACATTGAAAGGCGTAAAGGTAGTCACAAGACAAAATAGATTTAATGATACCAAAAATGGACAGAGTAAAACTGTTGAATTTACATCAGAAACGGACACACGGAAGCAAAACGCAATGAGAAAGACTGTGAGCTACGCAGGAAGTTGGCGATCTAGAGAGCTCACAGAGGGTTAAGGAATCTGGCAGGCAGGTATTCTTATATTTATTTATGTTTCCTAACCACCACCATCTTCTGTTATCCCTCCCCTCCACCCCCCCCCCCAAAAAAAAAAAATTCAAATTATGAAAATCAAAATTCGTCACTCGATATTTTATGTACATGGAACGTTACCTTCATTGACTCTGCCTTCAACTCTATCAAGATAATACTTAGTTTATTTACTTTTATTGAGCCGCGATAGCACAGTGGTTAGTGAACTGGACTACAAAGGACAAGAGTTAGGGTTCGATCCTAAGCGACGGCTTCCGGTTCAGCAAGCCTTTAATGGGTACCGGATTTTTTCTGGGAAAGTAAAGCGGCACGGGCGTAATACCGACCACATTACCCCAAAAATCATGTGCCGAAGGTCTGTAAAATTTATGGTCACTAACACCATATTTCCTATACGCCACTTGGCGTGACGGGGGTACTTTACTTTTTGTTTTTACTTTTATTGACGCTTAGTTGCATTTTCAGTGTAGTGTATTCGTAAACTGTTCAATGTGAGATTAGACTAAAATATCACCTCCCATTTCAACATTAACAGATAACCCGCACAACTGCACATGAACTTAACATTCTCAAGTATTGCAACAGCCTGGAAAATGAAATAATCTGAAAGATTACGGGATAGAACTCGTGGCATTCACCTGTAAATGGCATTAATAAGAGATTTACTGCAAACTCGTATCGACAGAAAGCAGTAATTAAACTAATCAGAAACCAAATGGGATGTTGCCTGTGAATATAATAGGAAATTACGAAATGACGTGAAGCCAGACTTGATATTTGTATGCTCTCTCTGAACTCTGAGACCATGAGCAATACAAACTTTCATAAGAGGTCAGTTCTACATTTGTGTTTCTAAATTCATTGAAACCTATTAATTGTATCCCCCCCCCCCTTTCCCGTGGATTATACGAATAGAAAAAAAGGATCGCTTTTTAGCTAGTTATATCTGATACTGACTTCATCAGTTCCTCCGTCTTCTATTTCTTCACTTTTGACATTTACCTAACGCTCATTGTTTTTACCTGCCAACAATTCTCTTTTATCTTATGTCTCTGTTAAAGTTTAGTTCTTTTTATTTGCGTGTGCTATCTTACCAATAGTCGATCTTTGTTGCTTGTTATTTTTGTGTATTCTTCTTCACAACTCCTTATTTATTATAATAACTGGAGATCTGTTAAAATGTAACATACGGATGAGCTTTTAATATACTTTTTTCTTTCTGTGTGAAACACTTCGATTATGCCACTTCTTCATTTGTATAGAGTTTAACACATTCCAGCATTTAACGACCACTAGTATTAACCAGGAAAATATTTTCACCGAGTCACTCCCTGTTTGTATAAGTGGAGCAAATCTGTTAATTTAATTATAGATGACCAATTTGAACACGAAGTAATATACCTAGCGCTGCAATCAGAAAACATATCTGTAACATTATGTACCTAGTGGGATAATCTTAAGAAAATCTATGGCGTTTCATAATACGTGCATCAATACGAAGACAAATCCAAAGCATTTCAAAATGAGTGAAGCATTGAAGACAAATATGCGAAGGTCTATATTTAGTTGGTCTTTTTGAAAATAGATATCATCATCAAGTACCTGGCCTGCTGACATAGGTGATCATGTCTCAACAGTATTATTTATCATTTCTGTTGTTGACCTTCTGCCAAACCATTCTCCTAAGCTGTCTGGTATTTTTTTTTCTTTGCCTCCCTCTATCTCTTCGTTCCCCAATTTTTCCAGTTCTTACAATATATTCCAATTGTTCTCTTCTCATTACATGGCCAAAATATGATTATTGTTTCTTCCTAATATTTGAAATTAGCTCTCGTTTTGCTTTGACCTCTTTCAGAACATTTTCATTACTCTTCTTAGCTGTCCATGGTATTCTCAACATTCTTCTGTAAAACAACATTTCTACAGACTCCAGTGATTTTCGTGGCTGTTGACCTATGGTCCATGATTCACATCCATATGTTAAGACTGGCTCTACACAATACTTAAGAACTCTTTTTCTTGTTTCTATTGTCAAAAATGGATTGCATAGTATCTTCCTCATTTTCTGGAAAGCTGCTTTTGCCTCAGCCATTCTGCATCTCACCTCTTTTACACATCTTCCGTCTGAGGTTAACAAAGTTCCCAAATATTTACATTCATTTACCTGCTTTAATATTGCTCCACTTGTTTTTATTTGCACTGAGGTGATATCTTTTTCTGTTGTTGTTACCATTACTTCTGTCTTCTTGCTATTAAGGCTGAGTCCCTTATTTCAGTGAAAAATAAATATGTGAGACTCTATTCAAGTGAAATAATCTCATGTCAGTGTCAAATTTAGATTCATATATTACATAATTATTATTACAATTTTTTTATGTAGCTACAAAATTGTTTAAACTGTGTACTGTATTTTTGTGAGCATTAACTTTCATATATATATATATATATATATATATATATATATATATATATATATATATATATAAATTTGCTTCCTGCATTGCCTGAATTTATATTATATGGGTTTTTTTCTTCTTGTAGGTGCCCACAATTTTTATTGTGTTTTTGAGGAGCATCCATTGTATATATGTCTGTGTAGATAGTTGCTATATTAGACGTCGGCACGCAGTCAATATTGCTTACACATTAAGATATGTGTACTGACAGCTTGTCGACCCGTGGCAGCGAAAGACAGAACGGGACGATTAAACTTTCACAATGTAGAGAACGATGCATAATTTGGAACAAATAAAGAATCACGTAACAAACATGTTAGGTAGCTCATGGACACACGTTTTTTTCCTAAAGCCCAAGTTATTGCTAAAGTCTGTTCATTTGTTTAAATTTAATAAGGAAGTGAGCATTAACAATTTTACTATATGACCAAAAATATGTCGTCATGGGAAAAACATAAATAATTTAAATTTGTTAAACTAAGTAAAAGCAAAGCATTTTATAGAATATATATTAGAGATACTTGTTTGAATAATATGAGGTACATACATATACAGCAAGAGACAGAGCAGAATGGCGCTCCATGGTAGCCAACTTTAGTTGCGGAGACAGTACTCGATGATGATGATATACATTACAAAGGGAGCAAACCCGAAGAGAAATGTCAAAAGTAAACAAAATTAATATAAAGTCCATTATATAGAACATTTCATCATCGAGTGCCGTCTCCGCAACTAAGGTTGGCTACCATAGAGCGCCATTCTGCTCTGTCTCTTGCTTTGATGGTGCAGGTTGTCATAGGCTGCTTTGTCCATCTTTTGATGTTACTCGTCCACGTTAGTCTTAGATAGACTAAACGTAGAACATTTATGTATTTAAAAACCTAAACTTTTTTAAGTCTTGGATCGAAAGGAAGGGTTCGGTGGTGATTGTGGTGAGTATGGAGATAAAACATCCACAGATTTAACTGTTTGATACCATTTGTGTGTTTACTTTCCATGAAAATAAAAGGTTATGTATATTTGAGCATGCACATTTTTTCCCGATATCTCTTGCCAGAATAAAACATTTATTTCACTTCTGACCAATAGCTCATCTGAAAAAAATCATAAACTCACCTCAGTGGTTTATTGGCTCATATCGAAACTATTGCTTAGCCTTAAAGGTAAAGGTAAAGGTAAAGTACGAGACTTGAACCGGCGTCTTAGCACGCGAGTTTCCACCCATATGTGCTCGGCCGCCTATCCAGAAATGTTCGAAGATTTCTGTATAGTGTCGCCTCAAGCATCGAAACTCTGATGCGAAGCGACATTCCTCACCTTCCCAGGGTAATACCCCGGTACCCATTTCTGCCAACGGCTGGGTCGACCGTGGGGGTATTTTTTTTTTCCAACCACGAGTACAATTCACACTGCTCCCAGCGGGAATCGAACACGGATTGTCCGAACGTCGGTAGTCCAGTAGGGCGGTTTTCCCAACTAGGCTACCGAGGCCCCCTGCTTAGCCTTAAAAGTATCTTTCTACTTCTTGTTGCATTCGACAAATGTAATACAACCAGCAGGGCATTTGGTGACGAAGGATTAGATCTGTGAACCCTTATATTTCTGCTGTAGCATGAGGAAAAAATCATCACTAAACTGTGTTCCATCTAATTGTTCTCTATTCTTACTTTAGATTTCAATGGGAATAAAATATACATACACCCCTGTATAACACAATCGTAAATTGGCCATTATAGAGAAATCAGGTGTCTGGGAAGAGCGGCAGAATTGTCATTTATACACAGAAAACCAGGTGAGACCATAATGGAAAGCTTAGACACTAAGCCATTATTACATTATATGTAGTAGTGCCAGTCCTGTATAAAATGTTTAGTGTTACCCCAGTATGCAACTGACGCGAAACACCTTAGATTGTGTTTAAGAATAAACGATAGTCCAAGTGAGGTCATGGATTTATCAATCTATGAACATTAGCACACACAAAAATGCTAGGTACGCTTTTATTGATAAGTGATGAGGATAATAATGGCAAGTAACACGGTCAAAGTAGATAATCACACAGGCCAGTGGTTAAAACAGCGAGCGGGAAACATGGCAGATAGAAAAAATTGGGAGGCTACTATTTACTATTTAAGAAAGCTGTGTTCAAATTTCGAGGAATAAAAGGACATTTGAGACATTGAACACTCAAGGGACATTTGGGGATATGAAATGAGATCGGCAAACAGATTCGATAGACTAATTCCGAACATTCAGGGCTAATCCAGAGAGATGTTTTGAAGAAATTATTAGATGAATTTGTTGTTTATATAAATAAATACAGATGTTTAACTATAGATAGATTATTTAGATCGTTAAAGAAATCGGTGCTGATTAGGAGATCTAGGCTAGGAGAATGCAGATATCATAATAGTAGTTGTTGATACAAATTATGTGCCTACGTTATAGATTATTTTATGTAAATGAAAATTATGTGGAATTAGTTACAGAAATTAGAGATTGTCAAAACAAAAGCTGTAGCCTAGTACACATATACAGAATTTTCACTAATGATATAATTGTATATTTCGACGGCCATATTCAGCATTATACGTAAAGGGTAACTTTTCAATGCAAATAATATATTCATCCACATGAGTTATGAAGTACAGCTAATGAGTTGTCTCAATAAACTTTTGTACCAGATCTAGACGACGTCTTGAGTCATCATATGGAGTGTCAAACACATGTTTTGTTCAGAATATTTGGAGTTACATATTGTATATTGCGTGTATATGTTGTATTCACGTGGTATTCATCACACTAACATATATGCAAACATTTGAAATGGAATGGTCACCTCCAAATAATGTATGAAAAAAGATTTACCAATCAGGATTGCATCAATTTAATAAGTGGATTTAAGTCTCGAGGAATACCAAGAAAATGATGGAGGGATGATATTAAAGATACTTTGCAAAATCACAAGTTGACTATCCAAAAAGCTACAGGAGGAGCCAGAGTAGGAATGCACAAGCTGCTTCCACACTGAAGAGAAGGGGAGACGACATCCCAACCTTGTCGGTTATAACGAGAGACGGAATTACAACTACCCCGGGATAGACAGTAACAACAATAAACATTGGCAGAAAGGCAGGAGTCTGTGGGAGAACAGAACAATTTTATATCAATCAACACTACCATTGATAGTGCGACATAGAACAATGTGTAAGGTTGAGAGGAATCAAATCTACTGATTTACAATAATCTGTTGATGATAGGGTATGTGGTACGATACAAAGCAAACTGAATTAATATTAACCGCTGATGATGAGATATGGCATGATACGTTAAAAACGTTCTTGAATGATGTCCATGATGTCCAAGTTAATGAGACATCAGAATCGTGTGGCGGCAGCTACAAGAAGGGAGCGGAGAACATCATCAATTGTGTTTTTACTAACTACAGGTCATGTGGCTTCTGTTGGATTGGAAATGATAACTTACCACCACTGTGTGTCTATATGTTTGGAATTGGAGTCATCAATGATGGCCTAACATCATAAAGTGCTACGACGATCATCATTTTCGGGAGGACGTAAACTCCCATGGTATATGGTGGATATGCGGCAGGAACCATTGAAGGCTATGTCTGAAAAGTGTTCCTTCTTGCAGTTTCCTCATATTCCAAGTCCGGCTTGTTGCAGGAGCTACTGAGTTAAGTGCTCTGTGCACACCG
The DNA here is from genome assembly GCA_032433765.1 of Megaustenia siamemsis. Classification (NCBI taxonomy): domain Eukaryota; kingdom Metazoa; phylum Mollusca; class Gastropoda; order Stylommatophora; family Ariophantidae; genus Megaustenia; species Megaustenia siamemsis. Next base: position 65,058,395 of record JAVIAB010000092.1, on the reverse strand, counting down.
TGAGCTGTGTGTCTCATCCGTTTTGATCCTGCTTCGATATCCCGCTTGTTTACGATGAATGATGATATCGTATGACGGGGAACAGTTGGCTGTGTTCACTTTCGGCGCGGTTTCGCCTTTTGTCTTTTGGCGTGTGCTGAGACTGCTATGATGGGGACTACAGTTACCTTTCTTTGTTTGGGAGATGAGTTAGTAATTCGGATGATTCCACTGGCACGGGCGGTTGAGCAATTATGGATTTTAATTCGTTTGCTGTGAGACCGAGACCTTCCATAGCCAATAACAATAACAATAATAACGTTAAAAACGGAGTTTGAATATCGCGTTTATAATAAATCAAAGCCAAACTGAATTCCAATTTATCTAGTCGTATGATAATAACGTTGAATTTAATAAAATCAACAGAATTTGAAAAATATGTTACTAATGAAGGTGATCAGAACTAAAACAGCTGTGTTTGAATGCAAATTACTGTCTGAGTTATTATATATTATTTACAGCACTAATCCAGCACTATATATATATATATATATATATATATATATATTATATACAGCACTAATAGCTGATGAGTGGGTTCATCGTAATCAAATCGACTGATTTTAAACACCTGTGTGAAAGATAAAGCTGAGCAGTGAAGGCAATTAAAGTTGAATACCTTTTCTTAAGCTTGGTTTAATTCATGCCAATAGAATATGAATATTTCTAACGAAGATGTAGTTGATCAGACTCAAGTTAACTGTAGTTGGATATCTCAGACGCTGTTAGACGAATCAGAATCACACACCTTATATTGATTACCTCTAAAACCTCTAAACGTAGAAAAGTTTTGTTCGTTTTAATTCTAGAATCCTCAAACTGGATATTCACAGACCCCTAAACATTACATTGACGTATCTGGTCTGCCTTCCTACCACCCCGAAAACGAACTTAATGCCTGGGGTCCCGCGAGTGTCAGTCCTCTCAGTGTGATTTGACGGCCAGTCCATGCCATCCATTGTTTCTGCCCATCTTCCTATTTGTTTAGTGAACGTGGACTAGATCGATAGTAATCATAGAGATCATTTTGGCCTGGAATCGACTTCTAAAAGGTGATACCTGAATAAGCCGAAACACTCATTCTTTTTCTGTAGAACAAAGTTAATTTATACTATTTAAATTGATGCGTCATCATCATGTGCTTTGACTCTGGAGCGTTACTCTAACAGAGAAAAGTTAAGTTATACTATTTAATTTTATGCGCCATCATCATGTGCTTTGACTCTGAACCGTTACTCTAACAGAGCAAAGTTAAGTTATACTATTTAAGTTGATGCGTCATCATCATGTGCTTTGACTCGTGAGCGTTACTCTAACAGAGCAAAGTTAAGTTATACTATTTAAGTTGATGCGTCATCATCATGTGCTTTGACTCTGGAGCGTTACTCTAACAGAGCAAAGTTAAGTTATACTATTTAAGTTGATGCGTCATCATCATGTGCTTTGACTCTGGAGCGTTACTCCAACAGAGCAAAGTTAAGTTATACTATTTAAGTTGATGCGTCATCATCATGTGCTTTGACTCTGGAGCGTTACTCTAACAGAGCAAAGTTAAGTTATACTATTTAAGTTGATGCATCAGCATCATTTTCTGTAACTCCGTTGCGTTACTCTAACAGAGGATAAATTAAGTTACTACTACTTAAGTTGATGTATCATCATTATGTGGCCAGTCTGAAAAAATTCTCAAAGGGAGAAGAGTTAAGGCATACTAGTTGGTTGATATATCATCATCATGTGTACTCATATTGTAGTGTTTGTCCAACGGAATAAAAAGAGTAATACCATTAAATTGGAAGGATCATCATCTTGTGATAAAGCTATTTAATGTGTCTCTAAGAGAGCAAAGTTAAAGCATACTATTTCTTTTGATATATCATCATTATATATAACTTAACTTTACTTATAAGTTATGTATATCTCAGTAGCGTTTCTCGAAAGGAGTAAGGTTCAGTCATACTAATTAATATATCGTCATTATGTGCTATAGCTCTGTCGCGTTTGAGATGTGTTTTTTTCGTAATCCATTTACTTCAAATTCTTTACACATTTGTAGGGCTTTTTATTATCTCAACTACTCTGTCATTCTATTGTTCAACTTTACTTTACTTGATATTTTTGCTTTGACGCTTGATGCTAATACCAGACCTTTTAAAATATAAATTTTATTGAACATTTCAAAACCGGAATTGTTTTGGTATTTTGACATAATTTTCTGGCGCAAAAATGTGAAATGTCACGTTCAAACGTTTGTATAAATTATATTTAAACTTTAATGTTTCACATTATAAATCAAATTAAAGAGATATTATTACAGAGCTTGGAAGTAAAAAAAAAAAAAGTAAGTAAAGAGCCCCGTCTCGCCAAGTGGCGTATAGGGAATATGGTGTTGTGACAATACATTTTACAGACCTTCAGCACATGATTTGTGGGGTATTGTGGTCGGTATTACGCCCGTGCCGTTTTTCTTTCACAGAAAAAGAATCCAATACCCATTTATGGTTGGGTGAACCCGAAAGCCGTCAGCTGGGATCGAACCCTACCTCTTGTCCTTTGTAGTCAAGTTCACTAACCACTGAGCTATCGCGGATCGCTAGAGCCTGGAAGTATTGTGAAATAAATAAAACAATAATTGAACATAGACTCAAAGGCGCTCAAGGGATTGTCGAGGCCATGACCACAGTCAGGGAAGAAGAGAATAGAGCCACCATCACTTGACACACATGTTGTAAGAGGCTACTAAGGAGATTGGATTCACGATCTTAGCAGGTGATACACTTACGGAGTTCGGGAAACTGAGCTGACTTCATCTTCTGTACTTTGTCTAGTTTGTGGTGGCCGTTCTTGATACTGAGGGTGGCGATGTATATGGAGTTATCAGTTGTGCAGTACAAATGCTATGTAGACTTAACTATACTAAAACACTCAAAGTTTAAACGTTGATCAGGATTTAAAGCGTTTAGTGTCGATAAAATCAATGATTGGCTGTGTTTTGTATATTTCAGAATAGCAGTTAATGAGTCTGTGTTTTTATATCTCAGAATATCAATTAATTATTGTCTGTGTTGTGTTATTTCATAAAATCCATTAAATAGTGTCTGTATTTATTTATTTTAGAATGTCAATGTTTGTCTGTGTTTTGTTTATTTCCCAATATCAATTACTGTTTTTGGAGTGTTTGCTCTCTATTGGCACATCTTCCTAATACTTGAACATTGTTCATTGCTATCTAATTCACCTCATTGTCAAACAGACAGATCTTCGCACAGTGCAAGAACTCCGTAGTCCTGTTGACTTGAAAAAATGTCGAACTTGAAGTTCATACCTGACACGCTCAAATTACAACCAGTTAAACTACACGAATATTTCTCAGAAAAAATTGATGACTTTATAAGCCTCAATTTATTTGATATGCTGGCTTTTACAAGCTGTTCTGATTGTGTTGACTTTAATGCTTCATATTTTTAGCACAAGTGCATCTAGCGTGTGTTGGATTTACTTTTGTTTCTACCAGAAGTGAGCAAACCTTTTATAGACATTGAATTGTATTGCTAGTTCGTGACCTGAATTCAGTTATTTTTCTTCCGTATACACGATTAAGATGATAGTCAATCAGTTCAAAGAAAGCATTATTCAGTTTCAGATTGATTACATCTCCATACAGCTGGTTTAGAAATGTCAGATTTAATTAACATAAAAGCCCAATAAATTGTATCGTTTCCAAAGTAAAACTATTTTTTTTTTTGCAATACTCACTCGCATGTGAAGATGTGGGTTTACTATAAATAAAGAGTATCTTTCAGGACATCATCAAAGACAAATGGGCCTTCAGTGTTGTTTACAGAAAATGAGAAGCTGGAAACAAAGGTCCAATGTCACGTGTTGTTGTCACATGGTGTAGAATAGGGATCTGTATTTTACTCTTGAAAGAGAAAGAAGAAACAGCTCATACAAACCTAACCAACGTCCAACTGAATGAAAAGCGACTGGTTTAATCCTAATCCATTCGATATCCCACTTCCCCAAGAGTGCATTATTTTTAATAAAATGAAAAACACACATTTTTGGTAAAATTCAATAAATAATGCATTCAAGAAGGAAACATGGGTAATTACAGAATAAAATTAAGACATCACTTTCTGTTTTCTGTAGAGTAGTCTTGAAATCAGGATTAATGTTGCTTGTGGAAGTTGTCAGAAAAAATACGTTAATATATACTTGACAAAAGGAATATATATATATTTATATATATATATATATATATATATATATATATATATATATATATATTAAATTCTGCTGTCGGTAATTGATCTTCTCCAACGTTGCAATTCTTATACAGAAGCTGAATATTTAAGCAGATCTCAAATGTGTGCTGATAGAAAGCTATTTATATAAAGCTTCGCAAGAGCAGGCAATCTGACCAGCAGAAGCAGGTCCTGAGAGCACGCGTTTCGGTTCTTTAGCTTATTGACACTCTGGGTGTTGGAGGCGGACCCAGGCGTCGGTCTCCTGCTGTGTTTGAGTATGAAAGCTTACATAATGTTCAGCATATACTAGATGGGACACTTGTCCGAACGCAATTTCTCATCGAATCCACTGTCTTGACCTAGTTGCAAATGTCTGTAGCAGCGCTGAGCTACGCGAAACCATCGCTTGATGTCGTCACCCTGGTATCAAGAGTCTTAAATGACTTGTTCAACAGTATAAAAGAACTGAAAGTGTATGCAGCTTTCATATGAGTATATTCATTATTCTGTATTCTATTGTTGCATTACTAAGTGGATGTTCAAATGTGTTCACTCATATTGTTGAGATTCAATGAATCAGGGCTCTTCAGACCAACTTTGAGAGCACAGGTCAGGTATATGGTATCTCCATCCATGTCTCCGCTTGGACATTTCGATACTTCTTTCCAGTCTATACATTTGCTCTTTATGGTTTAAAACATCGATCTCCTCAAGCATTCCTCAGCCTTCATGTTTTCTTTTCTTCTTTCCATGTGGTTCCGTGACAGTGCCTGCCTTGTTATGGTGGCATCGAGTAATCTTAAACTTTGTCCAACGCATCTCAATTTTCTGTTCATAATTAGTTGCAAGATCGGCTCTTGTTCTGATCTTTCGCAGACAACTTTGTTTCAAATCGCTTATTATCACGTTTCAGAATAATCCTCAGACAGTTGTTTATAAATGTCTATATTATCACGTTTTCAGAATAATCCTCAGACAGTTGTTTATAAATGTCTATATTATCACGTTTCAGAATAATCCTCAGACAGTTGTTTATAAATGTCTATATTATCACGTTTTCAGAATAATCCTCAGACAGTTGTTTATAAATGTCTATATTATCACGTTTCAGAATAATCCTCAGACAGTTGTTTATAAATGTCTATATCTTTATCGCCAATGTCCCTCGCAAGATTGACTATAGCCTGTCTTTCTCCTCTAATCATTTGGAGTTCACAACAATCCAGTGCCTAAAAGTGATCCAGATCTCATCTGATCGTGATGCCTTTCCATCCCCAGTTATTATTATTTTCTTGTTTGTTTGGTAACAAATGTTAAGCAGTTCTTGTGTGTTCACTTTCCACACAATCAGCCATGTCGATAGTAAATTAAAGCTTTTAAATTATATTTCTTCATAAAGTGAAAGCTGGTAAAACAGATTCTAAACTACACAACACTGAAAGCTGTAAAGAGTGTTTGATATATCCAGAATAAAACAACTGAAATCCTATACTCATTTTGTAACAGTAATCAATAAGTTGGGAGTTTTTTTTGTCAAATGTATTTATTCTGCGTTATTTCCTTTAAATTTCTCCCACAAGATTCCATCATTTTCTGTCACCTCCCCTACTGTTCTACTCCTGTTCATTATCCAAATTGCTGTAGAGTAATTCCTCTCCTCAACTCCTTCACGTCTACTATTAGCTTCAATAATGCAAATGTACAACCACGCTGTTAGGTGGCTCTCTAGGGTGTGTTCTATTCATTTCGAAGTGTGAAATGTTTGACAAGTATTGTCATAATAAACCAAAGAAAACAACGTAACCAACATTACAGTCTAGAATATCGCTATTTAATACGCCTTGGTGGCAAGATGGATCGACTATGTCTGAAATTGTTAAGATAATGGAATTTATTATCAAAGCCGGCAACAACATTACGCCCACCTCCTTGCTGCACTTTAAGTCAAGGCCAGACTAAGTAGCATTGTTTCTGAGGCCATATCGTGCAACAGGGGAAATAAATATTGTAATATTTGTCAAGGACAGATTTATTTAGAGGGAAATGTTTGTTATTGAAATAGAATATGCTCTTTTTGTAATGATTTTAGAAGACTTTTTTGGTGCATGAGTTTTTGTAATGATTTTAGAAGACTTTTTGGTGCATGAGTTTTTGTAATGATTTTTGTAGACTTTCTGGTGCATGAGTTTTTGTAATCATTTGAAAAGACTTTTGGGGACATGAGTTCTTGTAATGATTTTTGTAGACATCTTGGTGCACAAGTTTTTGAAATGATTGTAGACTTTTTGGTACATAAAATTATGAAATGATTTAGTGGACATTTTGTTGGAATCACTATTTATAGTGATATCAGGTAATTTTTGAGGCATGATTTTCTTAATGAATTCAACAGATTTTTGGGGCATGACGTTTTGTAGTGATTTCAGCGACTCTCTGAAGAAGCATATATTTTATTGTGATTTCATTAAATTTAGAAGATTGAATTCTTGCAATTATTTCACAAAATTGTGAAAACATGGCTTGCTGCATTAAATTCATTAATTTAAACTTCAAAACACCCAAACACAATTGAGTGCTTTTAATTCGAGACTACAATTGAGTGAGGTTCCTTCACAGTTCAATTTTAACTAAGCAATCTCACGTACAAAAATATTAAACCAACGTTCATAAACTTTTTAACCTTCTGAGGAATCCATCAAATATTTACAAATTTTCTTGAGAATATCAACATAAATATCAGTATATTTAATTCATCATCAAATAACATGCCTGCTGGAGTAGGTGATCATGTCTCACCACAACTTTTGATCTCGACAGTTACCTATCATTTTTGTTGTTGACCTTCTGTCAAGCCATTCTCTTAAGTTGTCTGGTAACTTTTCTCTTTGCATCCCCATATCTCTTCGTCCCTCGATTTTCCCAGTTGTTACAATATATTCCAGCTGTTCTCTTCTCATTACATGGCCAAAAAATGATGATTGTCTCTTTCTAATATTGGAAATTAGTTCTCATTTTGCTTCGACCTCTTTCAGAACGTTTTCATTACTCTTCTTAGCTGTCCATGGTACTCTCAACATTCTTCTGTAAAACCACATTTCTACAGACTCCAGTGACTATCTTGTCTGTTGTCCTGTTGTCAATGATTTACATCCATACGTTAAGACTGGTTCTACATAACATTTAAGAACACTTTTTCTTGTTTCTATTGTCCACACTGAATTCCTCAGTATTTTTCTCATTTTTTTAAAGCTTCTTCAGCCTGAGCTATTTTGCATATTATCTCTGTCGAACATCTACCACCTAAAGTTAACATTATACCCAGATATTTAAATTCATTTACTTGTTTAAATATTGTTCCACTTGTCTTTATTGTACAAGGGGTAGGGTTCGATCCCAACCGACGGCTTCCGGGTTCACCCAGCCTTAAATGGGTACTGGATTTTTTTCTGGGAAAGTAAAGCAGCACGGGCGTAATATCGACCACAATACCCCAAAAATCATGTGCTGAAGGTCTGTAAAATATAGGGTCACTAACACCATATTTCCCTATACGCCACTTGGCGTGACGGGGGTACTTTACTTTACTTGTCTTTATTGTGCATTGTGGTGATGAACTGTTTGGATGACTGTAAGTCAAAACTTAAAATAAGTCAAAATTCATCACATTGCGAGCTTCTGGATCGAGACTCAGCTAAGCTTGTTATTAATTTATAAATATTTTTAGTTTACTAATTGTTATATTTCAAAACAAACGAAGAAATTAGAGAAATCGCCAGTCAACCACTAATATTTTCAGTAATCAAGAAAAGACGCTGGCCATATGTTGGACATGATGAGGAGAGATAATAACCGAATAAGAAAGCAAGCCCTCATGTGGGAAACAATAGGTAGGAGGAAAAGAGGCCGACCCAGAGAGACACTGAGAAGAACTTTGATCAGAGAGGCAAGAGCAGCATGAATCGGTTCCCTCAATGAGATAGAGTTGCTTGCAGAGAACAGAGACAAATGGCGAGGTTTGACAAAATATCTTTATAACGATTGAAAACTGCTAGAATAAAAATGTAGATAAGAGAAAGAATATCTGGGTCTATGCCTTATGGGCCGGCTACGGCTCGAAAGGTCAATAGATAGATAGACAGAATGGTTATATATTATCCATTTTTATTTTCTTATAATTAAGTACATTTCCCTTTTGTTTTATCATTTCATTTCTTAATCCTCTTTTACTTTCTCCTAGATTGACTTGTGCCACTCATTCTAGAATCTAGATGTAGTAGTGTTTATCTTTATTCCGATGTCCGTTTGTGTTGTTCTCGTATTCTAATGAAGGCCGCATACAGACCAAAACGTCAATATTTTATTGTGTTGCTTTTTTTGTAAAGATGCCATTATACCTTAAAGTAGTATACGTTACATCCATGACTCCCTGTTACACTGGAAGGTAACATAATTTTAAACAATAGTTTAAAAACTAAACAAGCAGGAAGTACCAACATGCAAACTATTAAACTAACACAAGAAAAACGCGCACTAAAAATTAGGAAAGAAATAATATATGGACGCCAAGAGCAGATGTGGTCTCTATGGAAACATGCTATAAACTTTATCATTTATGTAAATCAGAACAATGACAACGTCTAATCGAGTCATCCGTGGACTAAATATACGTGTTCATGGTATGATACATGTCCGCGAATTATATCATAAATACAATGATAACTTTCCCGTTTTGATGAAATCCTCGATAATGTAGTACTTAGTAAACTGGCCTGCTGTAGACGAAAAGTCATACTTATTTTGCAGGCCAACCAGATTCTAGCTTCATTATCATGTAGTATCATGTCTTCTAGCATAGGTGATGACAACTTTCTCTCAATATCAGAGGTGGGCAAATCTTTCACATACTAAAAGCCAGATCTGAAATAGGAAGATGGTACAGAGGGCCGACACTGCCACCTATTGAAGTCCTTATATAAATTACTGAAACGGCATGCGTAAGTTACTAAAATGTACAAATTATATGACTGATAAAGAATTGAATTGAAGGAGAAGAGATGAATAAACGAAAGAAAGAAATAAAGAAAACTAGAAAGGAAAGAAGAAAGAAAGCAAGAAAGAAAGAAAGAAAGAAAGAGAAAGATCAAAAGAAAGAAAGAAAGAAAGAGAAAGATCAAAAGAAAGAAAGAAAGAAAAAAAAAGAAAGAAAGAAAGAAACTGAACACTAAATTACAAATATTAAATGAAGGGCTTACCATAAGAATCGATTTTAAAAAGTTTTATGAACAGGGTCTTCAACGGTGCAGTTCGTACATCTGAGCTGAAGTCATCGTCAATGTCTTAGCTGGTGTCTGACATGTATGCTTCATACTGGGGAACGCGCTGAGGACGCGAATCTGACAGATCTAGAGATTTTTCTTGTAAAATGAAGATCATCTTTCGACTAAACTGAACTAAACACCTCAAATATTCAGTATAATTATTATTTAATATAGTCTCGTCCAAGTGTATTAAATTCATTGAGCTATCTTAATACTGAGACACTTTCATTGTAAACTTAGATCTCTTTTTTTCTTTTGTCATTCAATATTTTGTTTCCTCGTTGCCTAAAAACGTTTCCCATAGATGGAAGGTGTTGGAATTGGGATAGAGGAATAGAGTAACAGAACCACCAAACACCAGATTCTGTAAATACGTAATCGAGAAGTCACGTGGGTGTTTTTTTTTCCCTTTCTTTTCTACTTTTTCTGTCTTGGTTATACACAACAAATGATGATGTCAACAGCACATATAGTTGTTTCAACTTGAGTAAATTGAAATAGTAAATAAATAATTAACCCGGTTTTACAGCGTTTCGTTGATGCTTTTAACGCCTTCTAGATAGAATAGAATGGTTGTTCTTTAATATATATATAATGATGCTGCGTAGGGCACCGGATTGAAAAGCAATCAATTTAAAATGAGAGAGTTTTGGTGGCATTTCATAGTCGCAACTATTAATCACAGGAAGTATTATTTACAAGAAGGTATTTGACAATATGTCACAACGAGTTTTGACAAAATTAATTTCTTTTTTTTTTCCAGTGTTCAAAGTGCGCTTCACGATCAGAGTAGTAAGGTAATTTATGGTTCCCGTTTAAGGTTCCCGTTTCTAGGGTTCCCGTTTAAGGTTTGTGTGTCTAAGGTAACCAGACGACCCTATTTTTTTTTTCCGGGACTGTTCTCGATTTGGACCTTCTGTCTGGAACTTTTTGTCGATTTGTCCCGAAATTTGACAATTAAAAAAAAAATGTTGTCCCGGATTTCTTGTACTAATAACATTAAGTGTTACAAAATGTAAGTTATATACCTATTATAATTATACTATTTATATACTTATTATACTTATTATACGTATCCTATTTATATACTTATTATACTTATACTATTTATATACTTAGTATACTTAGTATACTTATTATACTTATACTATTTATATACTTAATATACTTATTATACTTATACTATTTATATACTTAGTATACTTATTATATTTATGTCTAAGATATTGTCTTCTATTCACTCAGTGTCCCTATTGTTATTCTTCAAACGTACACCATGAGGCAGTAGGATTTAAGAAACGACTAGTGTCTATTTAATATTAAAAAAAAAAAAGTTTCCATTTTCATCTGATTCAGTTCTTTTCAAAAACGAGTTCAGTGCTAATATTCCTGTTGAATGATTTAGACCTCTTTGTCGATTTATGTTAGAGGCTGAGTATAAATAAATGATTGTCAGTTGTTGAGAAGTGCATTTCTCGTCAAATAACGAATTTTTCTTGCTTTCTTGTTTACATGAGTGCTGTATTTTCATTTGCTGACGTTGTCTGAAAGGTGATTGTTTTGTTGAGATATTTGCGCCCTGGGACCAAGTGCATCTCAAGAATTCAAATTTTGTTGTTTTATTGAAGTGTTTTCCCCGTAGTGTTTTATTGTGTCCAAAAAGAGAAACAGAAAAGCTAGAAAGAGGAAAGTTTTTTTTTCGCCGCTGATATATTCATGATGTTTACACGATGGTTACACATACGACAACACCACGACGACTCGCAACGTCTTGACATTAAATTATGTAGTTAAATAATTATTGACTATGATACATGAGTGATTCAGCTTTATTAGAGCGTTATCTTCTACAATTCTGATAGTCAATGTGGTGTACATAACATTTGGAACATTTCTACATGTTTATGTTTTTTATCTGATGCGCTCAAGAGGCTATCGCCGTTGTTGATTTGAGGCCCCTCGTCTCTCCATACATCTTGTATCTTACATTTCCAACATCCTATCTTTCATTCTATTAACATATTATTTTCTTGACCTGCTCAATGTTATTCTTTATCTACGCCTTGACTTGCTCTATGCTATTCTTTATCTACGTCTTGACTTTCTCTATGTTATTCTTTATCTACGTCTTGACTTTCTCTATGCTATCTTTATCTACGTCTTGACTTTCTCTATGCTAATCTTTATCTACGTCTTGACTTTCTCTATGCTATTCTTTATCTACGTCTTGACTTGCTCTATGCTATTCTTTACCTACGTCTTGACTTGCTCTATGCTATTCTTTATCTACGTCTTGACTTGCTCTATGCTATTCTTTATCTACGTCTTGACTTGCTCTATGCTATTCTTTATCTACGTCTTGACTTGCTCTATGCTATTCTTTATCTACGTCTTGACTTTCTCTATGCTATTCTTTATCTACGTCTTGACTTGCTCTATGCTATTCTTTATCAACTTACTATCATTCTCTTGAATAAAACAAACTTAGAAATTTAACTTTGGAATACTTCTGAACTAAACTAGGTCTTCCTGAATTATTTTTCTCTGGATGTTCTCTGAATATTATGTAGGTTTCCTCTCTGGATCTTCATTCTGGATCTTCCTTCGACATCGCTATCTGATCAAAACTAACTAACTGTGTGAAAATCCATAACTTTTCTATAAACACTCACGTCTGCACTAAGACAGTTTCGGCCGATGCCGGATTAAGCTCGTCTACTTTACATCTTCAATAACTCTCTGGGTGTTGTTTAATTCTGCTAATACATTCGGTTCAACTCCCTTGTCTCATATGCATAATTTATTGGCTGCGAGGTGCTGGTATGATTCAACTCTCGATGACTTTTGCGTAAAATTTTGCACAATTCTACATCTTGACATTTTGGTTAACCCCTGAGTTTACACAAATAATAGCATAGCATGTGCTCTAAGAGTTATATATATATATATATATATATATATATATATATGTATATATAAATATATATATATATCACATACACACACACACACACAAACTTACTTGTCCCTTTCCTCAGTTCTCAGCTGTTTATCAAACCTTATTTCAGGACGTGTGGCATCGACATTTGGGAAAAACGTAAAGTCTAGTTAATTCTATTCCCCTATCCTTCCTATTACAGCTACAATTTCCCATTCCTAAAATTGCTTTATTATCCTTCTATCTATGTTACTGTTCCTTCCATCTCTGTTATGGGTAACTACTAACATACCCAACCAAAGCTGTATCTCTCATTCAATGATTATATTCTATTCCTAGTCTATATCTACAAGGTCATCCTAAAAACGGCGATTATTAGACTTCAATAGGTAGGAATCAAGCGCGATACAAGTAATGGGACAAGAGAGAACAGATCAATAGTATAATAGTCAGCGAGTGACATGAACTATTATTTTGCACACATTGTTTCGTCTTTTAGAAATGACAGAACACCTTTATTTGCATGAGTAGGTGAGGTCAATAATTCTTTCTAAATCAGTAATTAATCAGTAATCTGTAGATTTGTATCGGTCAGTTATTCTAATTTTCATTCAAGACTTAGTTTATTAAACAGAATATTTTAGGTTCACGGGGATGAAATATTTCTTTTGTTTGTTGTTGTAGTTATATAATCTTAGCATTGTTCGATTTAAGTGTGTTACAAGTTATTCATCGTTTGATTTATCTTCGGATATTATATTTCTCAGAGAACTCAAGTAATTGCAATTCAGTTGTGATGTTTATTAGTACAGTTTTAGAGCACTTTTAAAAGGATACAAGGAATGACAGTTTATGTGTCGTAATCAGGTGTTGACTCAAGCAGCCGCCTATTGGAACCATCCATATGTGTGAAATTGTCATCTGCCTATATAGACTGAGCACCTGCGAGTTTGCCTTGGATGCAGCAATATTATTTCTAACAATAAAAAACAAAATTTGATCAGCAGTTTTGTTAATTACTTGTCCTTTTCGGTTTTGTTGACTAATAATAAACCTGGCAAGTCAGAGGAATTTTGTTAGTGGGTGCGTATTTCTTTCAACCCGACCAGCTCCTTAGCGTTTATGTAAATTACTGTAGTGTGCACAATTTTTTTTTTTTAACTACAGACATAGGTTTGTAAAATGCGGCCATCACCACATCAATGTCATCTTCCTTACCCCAGAGAATAATCGCCTGTACTCACCTAAGGCTGAGTGAACTTAAAAGCAGTCTATTGCAATCGAACCCAACCCTTGTTCTTATAAAATAGCTAACTAAACAGCTAAACCCTACCGCGACACCCAGGGAGTAAATATGACAGACATTTATAAAAGGACAGACTAGATCTTAATTTATTTCTTGCTTTAAACTTTGTTTTTTGTGGCAGTGTTTATAACTGCGCTTTTCGACCTCAAACCGCCAACATATATTTTACGTCATTCATTTAAACACTAGACCTACAAGCAAATGAATATTCGAGATCAAGAACCTCTCAAATAAAACCATTTCGTTGCACATTAAAGTCGAACCGATTGCCTTATTATTATTACTACTACTATTATTATTAAAATGATTATATATTAATTATCAAAGCCGTTACCTAAATGCCACTTGCATCACAGTTCCCATACAAAAAATGAAAAAAGAGAACATGCATTTATTAAATTAAAATACAGAACATATATATATATATATATATATATATATATATATATATATATATATATACATAAAGAACAAAAGGTAAATTGTTTCCCGTAACAAATAATAAAAACCTTTCTAGGCTTAGAGAGGTGGCCAGTGACCATCCTAGTTTTTTATTATCTTCTCCAACTCATTGCATTTCGTTAGATGGGTCAACGTGACAGCATCACATAAGAATGGAACATATTTTCTCATTACCGTTAAGTCAACGCACTAAACACTACACAAACTAGTCACAACAAATTCAAAACTTGTAAAATTCATTAAAAAATGTGTTGGTATAAATTGTTAACCTTGAATGCACTCTGTAAAAAAATTATATGTTAAAATTAATCTTAACCATCATTTATATAAAACTTTTCTTTCATATTTCAATCCGCCTTGAAATTATTTTTTTTTTACATTCATTCGTTTCCCTTAAATTGTTTTAACGTGGCGTCAGTAGTTTTTGTAAAGAGAGTAATTTGATGACCGGCTTCCGTTTCTGTAAATGGCCTTTATGGTTGCTGTCTTCAAGAACTATATCATTTTTTATATATCTTCTTCTCACTATCAGATTATCGTCAATCCCTAAGTAATCTATATTTGTTTCTCAATGTAAACATTGCTTAGTCCATAGCTCGAATATAAATAAGCTGCCATTTTTCAATGTTTACATTGAACAATACGATATATGTTATTGCAACGAGTTGGCAGATTTTTGAAAATGTTTTCAAGGGTTTGAACATAAATGTTTGTTCACAGTTCGTTAACCTTCGCTGTAGATAAAGTCGATAAATCGATGGCTTCGTTTCGGACGTTTGGTAGCTAAGGACCTAACTTGTGCAAACGGATGGCATTGGCAAGGATCATTTTGAATCTATGAAGTGGGCTCATTTTGTGTTTAACTCAAAAGCATATGTGCTTTTTAACCAAAGACCTTTTTTTGGGGACTCAATGAAGATATCCCCGGTGAAAGAATAAATTGTACTATTAGTCCCATAAATGATTCTCTTCCAGAGGTTTATGATGTCAACAAAGCAGTTTTGTCATTGCAAGTGAATAATGTCCACACCTATAATTGGTCAGGATTGTGTAGCAGCAGCAGCTTTATAGCGAACACAGAAAACATCATAGGATTGTGCTGTTCTGAAACAGCTATGTCATGCTACCCTAGAATTGCCTTTAATGGGATTACTGTGACCACAAACCACTCTCCATGTGTGTGCCACATATTTACACCCCAGAAAGAAACACTGAATATAACAACATCATGTGCCGTCTGTGATATTAATGACCACAGACCAGGAGCCTCCAGTATGATTGATACAACTGTTGCACCAAGCATTTCATCAGCAGAGCCATATCTATGGAATGTTAATCTGACATTGTTCTTGAATGATGTCCAAGTTAATGAGACATCAGAATCGTGTGGCGGCAGCTACAAGAAGGGAGCGGAGAACATCAAGTTCTGCTGCTATAAAGGAGACTTGCCTTGCTTTCCCAGAATTGCCTTAATTGGGATCACTGTAGTTGAAAACTTCTCCTCTTGTGTAAACTACACATTCACATCTAAGAGTGAATCAGTGAAGGTCACAAAATCATATTCTCTCTGTGGTTTTACTAACTACAGGTCATGTGGCTTCTGTTGGATTGGAAATGATAACTTACCACCACTGTGTGTCTATATGTTTGGAATCGGAGTCATCAATGATGGCCTAACATCATCAAGTGCTATGACGATCATCATTTTCGGGAGGACGTGAACTCCCATGGTATATGGTGGATAGGCGGCAGGAACCATTGCAGGCTATGTCTGAAAAGTGTTCCTCCTTGCAGTTTCCTCATATTCCAAGTCCGGCTTGTTGCAGGAGCTACTGAGTTAAGTGCTCTGTGCACACCATGAGCTGTGTGTCTCATCCGTTTTGATCCTGCTTCGATATCCCGCTTGTTTACGATGAATGATGATATCGTATGACAGGGAACAGTTGACTGTGTTCACTTTCTGCGCGGTTTCGCCTTATGTCTTTTGGCGTGTGCTGAGACTGCTACGATGGCGACTACAGTTACCTTTCTTTGTTTGGGAGATGAGTTAGTAATTCGGATGATTCCACTGGCACAGGCGGTGGAGCAATTATGGATTTTAATTCGTTTGCTGTGATACTGAGGCCTTCCATAACCAATAACCAATAACCAATTTGTTTCTCTCTCCAATACTGCCTCAATTAATCAAAATTGATATCTGTTATTTTCACTCATGCCAAACTGATTTTACCCACGATTTTTTTCTCTCATCCAAGACTGTCTTAAATATCTAACACTTTTCATTTCATCATCATCATCATCATGTGCCGTACCGATTGGCGTTGGCGATCATGTCCTTCCACAATCTTCTATCCACAGTGCATCGTATGAGTTCTGTTGTTGACTGTTTTCCATGCCATAACACCAAGCTATCCAGTATTTTATCTCTTTGTCGTCCGTGATCTCTCTTTCCTTTTATTTTACTAGTTGTAACCAAGTATTCCAACATTGCTCTTCTCATGGTGTGCCAAAAAAATGTTGATTGCTTCTTTCTGATGTTTTTAAGAGCTCCCTTTTTGTGTTGGCCTCTTTGAGAACTTTCTCATTGGTCTTTTTAGCTGTCCAGGGAACTTTCAACATTCTTCTGAGAAATCCCATCTCTGTGGCCTCTAATCGTCTTTTCATTTGTTTGTCTACTGTCCGTGATTCGCTTTCATAGGTCAGAATTGGTTCTATATAACATCAATGAACTCTCTTTCTCATTTCTATTGACATAGATTTGTTGCATAAGATATTTTTTTCATTTTCTGAAATGCTATTTCGGCCTGAGCTATTCTGCTTTTTATTTCTGTGTTGCATCTTCCATCTGAATTTATCACTGTGCCCAAGTATTTGAAACGTTGCACTTGTTTCAGATTTGTCTTGTTTTTTTTATGCTGCATGATGGTGATGATTGTTTCTTCGATATAACCATTACCTCTGTGTTCTTACTATTCAGACTGAGACCTTTCTTCTTGCTTTCTTTTAATAGTATATCTATCATTTCTTGTAGCTCATTCTCTCTCTCTGCTATTAAGACAGTGTCATCCGCATATCGCAAATTATTTATGTTGTGACCGTTGACTTCAATTCCTTTCTTGTCTACTATTGATCTCATAATATGTTCGCTTTAAAGTGAAAACAAATCCGGCGACAGAACACAGCCTTGTCTGACTCCTTGTTTTATAAACTGAAATTGTCCTGTTTGGTTGTTAATTCGCATAGCTGCTGTTTGTTGCCAGTACATGTTTTTTTTATGATTCGCAGATCCTTGCCATCAATGTTTAATTTCTCCAACATATTGATTATTTCCACATGCTTTACTTTGTCAAATGCATTCGTGTAGTATATAAAGCACATATATAGATCTTTTTTTACCTTTATAGATCTTTCTATCAATGTTCTTAAGATGTATATTGCATTATTGGTGCCCTTTCCTTCCACAAATCTACATTGTTCCTCACTTATTTCTGGTTTTATTTTGTTCCTTACACGTCTCATGATGATTCTTAGTAATATTTTAGTCATATGGCTCATGAGACTAATAGTGAGATGGTTTTCACAATCAGTGGCATCTGACTTCTTCGGTATGGCTACAAAGATTTTAGTACATCTTCGGGTATGTGTCCAGTGTTATATATGTCATTGAGTAGTTTGGTTGTGACTTGTACTCCCAGCTCTCCTAATGTATTTAACTCTTCGATTGTTATATTGTCGGGACCTGGAGCTTTGCCTCTTTTCATGTGTTGGATTGCGTCTTCCACTTCACTCTGCATTATTGGTGGTCCTGTGTCTTCATTTGAATTGTTTAATTCTGGTCTTTCATCATCATAGAGTTGACTGATATATTCTGTCCATCTTTCCATTGTCTTCTCCTGTCCCATTATTATATTTCCTTCCTTTGATTTCACACATCCTGAAACTTTGACTTCTTTTCTTCCGTTTAATTCATTTAACTGATTGTGCATAAATTTTGAGTCTTTCTTTTGTTGTTTTTCTATTTCTTCACATTTCTGTTTTAACCATCCTTCCTTTGCTTCTCTGCATTTGTTTTGGATCTCTTTGTGCAATATTGTGTATGTCCGTTCTTCTTTCTTATGTTTTCTTCTTTCGTCCATTAGTTGTAAAATTTCTTCTGTCATCCATTTCTTTTTGTTGATTCTTTTAGTCACGGGTATTACTTCTTTTGATGTTGAATCGATTGTTTGAGCATTTCCCACTGTTCCTGGATGTCCTGTATTTTCTCAATAGCATTATGTCTATTGTGTACTATCGTACTGTACTTATCACTCATCTGTTTATCTACTCTTAGCATATCTAGTTCTAATTTTATATTTCTTGGAGATTTCTGTGCCTTCCGCAATTTTATTCTTATCTTTCAACTACTGGTACATTGTCACTATTGCAATCTGCTCCTGGCCTTGTTTTAATCGAGATTTTAGCCATTCCTGAATCTTCTCTGTACCAGTATAAAATCATTTTGATTGTCTACTTTTTTATCTGGGCTTTGCCATGTCCATAGTCGCCTAGGGTGTTGTTTGAACAAGGTGTATAATCATTTAATGTGGCTTTGCCCAATCTATCAATTCATTTCAACACTTGACATTTCTCTATCATCCTAGGTTGTCTTATATAATACTTGACATTTCTCTATCATCCTAGGTTGTCTCATCTAACACTTGACATTTCTCTATCATTCTAGGTTACCTTGTCCAACACTTGACATTTCTCTATTATCCTAGGTTGTTTTATCCAACACTTGACATTCCTCTATCATTCTAGGTTGTCTTATCTAACACGTGACATATCTCTATCATCCTAGGTTGTCTTATCCAACACTTGACATTTCTCTATCATTCTAGGTTGTTTTATCTAACACGTGACATTACTCTTTCATTCTAGTTGTATTATCTAACACGTGACATTTCTCTATCAAACCAGGCTGTTTAACTGTCGACTTCGTCAAACCTTCCTGTCCTCTAGACAAATTAATTCATATTTTATTTTCAACTTTGAATGTACCCTCCAATACCATTCTGGGGCCAAGACGTCCATCCGGCAATTGAGCTGAGTGCGGTCAGCGAACCACAGCTGACTGCCTGTGTCAGGATCGGCGAAAAACAGAGCTGATCAAGACCCTGCTCCATCTCCCAGCGGTACTCTTGAAAACAAAGTATCCAATGTGGCCAAACGATTAGGAATCGAAGAGGGGAGGCAATCCGGTGCTCAAAAATGCCGTTCTGAAGTCGGATGTCTAGGGCTGAAAGGCACAAATAAACCACAATAACTATGCACTCTTTACGTCCTTTTAAAGACGGTTGACGAAGAGAATTATTGATTGCTTTAGCAGTTATAGGGTGAATGCAATAAATAAAGAAAGAATAAAGAAGGAAAGAGAGAATACCATTATCGGCGTAGTCTCGTTTCCGTTATATATATATATATATATATATATATATACTATTTTTATATTCTGATACTTTTTACAGCAACTTTCAATAGTCGTGTTTTTATTATCTGCATCATTTTTGTTTGGTTTACATTTCGAAATTACTCTTTTAATTTAAATATCAATATCTCTGTAATCATATATATTTAAGCTGTTCTGACTTCAAGAACATCCTTAACGAAGCATCACATAATCACGTGCAGAAAGCACGAGCACTCCAAGGTAATGCAAAATCTAGTGAATTTTTTTCTTAGATCCAAACGGTCAGCTCCCTAGCCCTCACGGATAATCAGAAATAATGTAAATAAAATTTGATTGAAACTATAATATGAATATTGGTTAGTCTGGTAAGACTGTTTTCTGAAAGATACAACTTTGACTGCAAACTACTGCTGCTTTACAGAAAGTTCAAGGAAAACTCCAGGGTAAGGGGAACAGTCTCGAATGAAGAGTGGTAAAGAAGAATGTATTGGATCTCAATGGGCAAAACAAGGTGCAAGATAACTCTCTATTTTATTGTATCAAAAAGAAGGAAGATATCTTGTTATTCTGTTCTAACGTTATTCTGCTTTAACATTGTTATGATTTGTTTACATCCCATATACAAATGTTGACACATAGAAATGTAATATAACATTTTATTCATCATTTACTTATGATCTGTTTGCGTTAATTTAACCAAAACTTTAATTCGTCCACCATCTGCTTCATTTCTTTCACTGTAGTTTATTACCTCTATTGTAAAATGAAAATTAATTATTATTTCTTAATAGAAATCGCTCTCCCTTCAACCACTCATATTTCTAAATAAACTGTCTCATGAGTTTCCTTACCCATATGGTTTTTCAAATAAATTATTTAGCAAGTCCAACTATTAACTGTCGGTCTTGAAAACCGTACGTATTTACCCCTTGCTAATGACACACAAGAAGCCGTAAATCTTTCTTATTCTGATGTTATGTCTTGGATCCTTGCAACCATAAACTGTTCAGGGGTTTTCGGTACATTTCTGAACACAAACAGGTTTTTGTTCTTCAGAGTGTAGCATTATCGGCCACATTCCTGGTACGCTTCATCACTCTGTTTCACGTTTAAAGACAAGAACAATGTTCTTTATCTTTTTTTTTTCTAAAATTTCCACACTCCAATTCACAAGAAAGCTCAGATTATTTAAAAGTAGGTTCTCAACATTGTAGACTGCTAGCACCTGTAAAACTATTTATTCACTCATTTTCATTTCAGGCCAATCAAGGCCGAAAAGTCAGTAACCATTGTTTTCCATTATAATCTTTGTACTGCTAGATCTTGAGTTTCATTTTTTCCTTGAAAATAAAAGAAGAGATACTCAATTTTGTCTCCAACCGCGTATTATTTAAATCGTTTTGAAAAAAAAATCACTTTAATATTTAGCTGTCCTCTAATTCATTTATATTAGATAGCAAGAAGATGCTTGTGTTTGCTTCCAGCTTTTGATACATGTGGTAATGATTAGAATTGTACAGCTTGAGTTTCTTATTAGCTGAATTCTTTTTGTTTCATTTCTAGATATGTGTTATATTGTTAATGCGTTTGAAGTGATGGCGATACGGATCGTATTTTATCCACTTCTTCATTCAGATCTGATAATTTGGCCAACCATTCCCTAAGTGACATGAATCGATAAAATACACTCAGAGTTTATTTATTTATTTTATTTTACTTTTTCTTTGTTTCAAATAATGTAAGTTGCTGCTGTTGTTTTTGTTTTCAGTTAGAGCATTCTAAACGAATTCTTTACCTAATCTATAGAGTTATAATTGCAGTGGAGTTTTGTGTTAGGAGCTTCCACCGAACTTTAATGTAGACTTTCCTCAATTTTACGCCTGTTGTCTTGAAGAGTTGAGGAGGAAACATGAAGTGTTAGGATCAATGCTCTGTTGTGTATCTTATTGGTGGTCAACTCTTAGTTGTGTATCTTATGGGTGGTCAATGCTCTGGTGTGTATCTTATGGGTGGTTAATGCACTGTTGTGTATTCTATTGGGGGGGGGGTCAATGGTATGTCGTGTATCTTATGGGTGGTCAATGCTCTGTTGTGTATCTTATGGGTGGTCAATGCTCTGTCGTGTATCTTATGGGTGGTCAATGCTCTGGTATGTATCTTATGGGTGGTCAATGCTCTGCTTTGTATCTCATTGGTGGTCAATGCTCTATTGTGTATATCATGGTCAGTCAATGTTATGTTCTGTATCTCATGGGTGGTCAATGCTCTGCTGAGTGTCTCATAGGTGGCCAATGCTCTGTTGTTTATCTTATGGGTGGTAATTGCTCTGGTGTGTGCCGTATGGGTGGTAATTGCTCTGTTGTGTATCTTAGGGTGGTCAATGCTCTGTTGTGTATCTTATGGGTGGTAATTGCTATGTTGTGTATCTTATGGGTGGTAATTGCTCTGTTGTGTATCCTATGGGTGGTAATTTCTATGTCGTGTATCTCATGGATAGTGAATACTCCGTTGTATATTTCGTGGACGTTCAATCATTTGTTGTGTATCTCATTGACGATCATATCTCTGCTGTGTATCTCATTGACGGTCTGTTCCCTATTGTGTATCTCATTGACGATCATATCTCTGCTGTGTATCTCATTGACGGTCTGTTCCCTATTGTGTATCTCATTGACGATCATATCTCTGCTGTGTATCTCATTGACGGTCTGTTCCCTATTGTGTATCTCATTGACGGTCTGTTCCCTATTGTGTATCTCATTGACGATCATATCTCTGCTGTGTATCTCATTGACGGTCTGTTCCCTATTGTGTATCTCATTGACGATCATATCTCTGCTGTGTATCTCATTGACGGTCTGTTCCCTATTGTGTATCTCATTGACGGTCTGTTCCCTATTGTGTATCTCATTGACGATCATATCTCTGTTATGCATCTCATTGACGGTCTGTTCCCTGTTGTGTATCTCAAGGGTAATGGTGATGCCTCATACATTTTTCTAATATGGAGTTTACAATCTAGTGCTGTACACAAAAAAAAAGAAGAAGAAGAAGAAAAGATAATAATGATGTTGGTAATAATGAGTATCATAGAAGTAAAAAAAAAAGGTAAAGAGCCCCTGTCACGCCAAGTGGCGTATATGGAATATGGTGTTAATAACCATAATTTTTACAGACCTTCGACATATGATTTTTGGGGTAATGTGGTCGGTATAACGCCCGTGCCGCTTTACTTTCCCAGGAAAAAAATTCCGGTACCCACTTAAGGTTGGATGAACCTAGCAGTCGTCGGTCAGGATCGAGTCTGGCCTCTTGTCCTTTGTAGTCCAGTTCACTAACTACTGAGCTGTCGCGGCTCCCTGAGTATGAATGAGCATCATGATTAAGAATTATATAACAATATTGCATTAACTCTCTTCCAATAATAAAATACACTGAAGACATTAAAACTGTGTCCTTTAAAGTTCATTGTTTTTGTCCGAAAGATCGTGATGTTGCTGTTCCGAGAACAATTTACTCTGTTACATGTATCTCAAAATTTGAAATACAGGAAAAGACTGTTGTTTTAAAAAATATATGGAAATAAGGCCATCCTCTTTGTGGATCGTCAATTATGTCTTTTTCGGACCAGGATAAACCAAGATTAAGTCTTCAAACTGAAAAGATCAAATGTCTGAAAAGTCAAGTAATTTATAATCACCTACAACTCCTGTTACACTGGAAGAAGTTCAAAAGTTGTCGCTCATTCTTATTTGTTTATTTCATTAAGTAATTGTTGCAGATCTTTAGGATTTTCTGCTAGTAGTACAGTATCATCAGCTTATCTTAGTTTATTGATTATCTTTCCATTAATGTTTAGGCCTGGCATCTCTGTGATGTTTTTAAAGATTTGCTCAGCGTATAGATTGAACAAGCTTGGTGATGGATATATCCATGTCTTACTACTCTTTTTATATCAATGGATGTCGAGTTCTCTTTGTTATATTTATTTAAAAGCTGTTTGCTCACAGTATAAATTACATATTAGTCGTATGTCCATGTCATCTAGATGTATCTCTTTTATGCATTATATATGTTGTTTGTGGTGTATTCTATCAAAAGCTTTGGTGTAATCTATGAAGCAGGCATATATTGGCTTGTTTACTGCTGTGTACTTTTCGATTAGTGTTCTCATACAGAATATGTCTTCTTTTGTCCCGCTACTTTTTCTAAATCCAAATTGCTGCTCATCTAATTAAGTATTGGTTTTATTATGATTCCTTCCTTGTATAACTTTTAGCAAGATTTTGGTAACATGGTTCATTAAGATTATTGTTCTAAAGTAACTGCATTCAACTGCAGCATTTTAAAGAATAGACATAGCTTCTAAGATTTACCCTGACCAGCATTCTTAACTATTCAAATCTTGAGTAGTTCTTATCTATATCGATTGTATTGTTTCTAAGTGTCGGTGTTGTAGAATTGTGTCTTTTCTAAATATCGGTGTTGTAAAACTGTGTTGTCTCTAAGTATCGGTGTTGTAAAACTGTGTTGTCTCTAAGTATCGGTGTTGTAGAAATGTGTCGTTTCTAAGCATCGGTTTTGTAGAATTGTCTCTTTTCTAAGCATCGGTGTTGTAGAATTGTCTCTTTTCTAAGCATCTGTGTTGTAGAATTGTGTCGTCTCTAATTTTGATGTTGTAGAACTAGGTCGTTTCTAAGTATCGGTGTTGTAGAATTGTGTTTATAAGTATCAGTATTGAAGCATTGTATAATTTTTAAGTATATTTATTGTAGAATTGTGTCGTTACTATATATCGGTGCTTGCAGAATTGTGACTTTTTGAAATTTCAGTGTTGTAGAATCGTGTTGGTTTGACGTAACAGTGTTGTAGACTTTAAACTTCGGACATTATTTTGGGTTTGCATCACTGCAAGAGAGACATTGAAACATCTGCTATACTTCTGTTCCAGTGACCAGCAAATTGTTCTTCCTGATCGTTCAAACCATTACATTAAATGTGTTGCGATTGAATAAATGTGCGCAGCTAATGATGAACAACTTTCTTGTTCACAGAAACGGTCGTCGTCATTTGCAAGATCTCCAATTGCTGGCGCAGAATCCGAGTGGACTTCGTGGCAGATAGCGTTTCATAAGAAACATTGTCCAAAACTTTTTGTTTTAAATTATGCTTCCTCTTCAGCGATACATGCGATCCGACCGCAGTCTAGCGTGTGATGAATCTGCAATTGAACACAGATCCCTCATCCCATCCCAGGGCATGACAAGGATTGGACACTACTCCATTTTAATCAATGGTCGTCACTTGCAGCACGAAAGTTCATGCCCTGGCGCCGAATCAAACGTTGAATTCATGTTCAGGTGCGTGCGACCTAACTACCGATTTCTCCGCAAACATAAACCAAGACTAGAGAGAATCATTTTAAAAACATACTGTACACAAATGTCGTCTGTCCTGAATCTGATTTAACTAGGTGGCATGTGACCCTTCGCACCGACCGAATAATCCGCCGACAGTGTTTTAGAACAGTGTCATTTTAAAGTATTGGTGTTGTAGAACTGTGTCATTTTGAAATATCGGTTCTCTAGAATTGTGTCATTTTGAAATATCGGTTCTCTAGAATTGTGTCATTTTGAAATATCGGTTCTCTAGAACTGTGTCATTTTGAAATATCGGTTCTCTAGAACTGTGTCATTTTGAAATATCTGTGTTATAAAATGGTACTACTGGTCGAGAATCTCTCCAAGGGGTGAGGCCTTGACCCAATTATATTCTTATTTTAAGGAGATCAGGTCTACTATAATGTTAGCTCCTAGGTGTAGGCTAACTTTTCATAAATTGGTTCGTTTTTTTTTTAACTGCATACACATATATCTTTCCAAGTCTTTGTATGGTATACCGTAGCATGCGTATGATTGATAACGAAATGAAGGGTCTAGATGAGGTTAATTTTGAGTGTTTTACTGGCAGTACAAAACTAGTGTTGTTCTTCTTTCCTTCTTCTTTTTCTTCTTCTTATTTCCTTCCTCATTTGCCTTTCAGCGTCGAAGAGAGATATCATTTGCTGTCTTTTGTTCTTCTGTTCGCCTCTGCTGCTGTTTTCTTTTCTGGTGTTTCTAATATTACGTCACTCCATCTTTTTCGTGTTCGACCCTTGGGTCTGGTATTCAACGTTTATTGAAGGCTCGTTGTCATGTATTTTGATCTATCTGCTTGTCACGTGGCCAAACAATTTTACCTGTTGTTTTTGTTTTATATATCCTATGTCGGGGGATAATATAAATAATGAAGAGATTGAAACCATGAGTGATTTTGGAATAGAAATAATAACAAACATTGAAAGATATCTACAACAGCGGTGATATACCATCCACAGCATGAACGTACTGCGACCAAAATAAATCATGGCGACAGTAAGTATTCAGATGAAGCCCAAAAAAACAACAACGAAGGAATAAAACTAGAAAGGGTAACAGAGGTGGTATGAAATTGTCTAAATGTGGGATGCTATCCCTAAAGTATGTGCACGTTACATAATGTAATTGTGCATCAATAAATCAACGTCGACCCATTCTTGATAAGCTACTGTGCGGATTCGATATAACGATTTTGCAAGACACACTTCCTGGTGATAGGACAGTTAGTGCACTTAGATTTCATTGCTTCTACTATTGAAGACACCTTGGACAAGCCATCATTGTGCGAAACAACATGGTAGCAGCTGAGTTTGATATGTCTGCGTGGGACAATGCAGATTTACAGGCACTAGCGATTAGGGTGCAGACTTCAGTTCCTTTGTTGGTTGTAAATGTGTACGCCTTTAATGGGAAGGTGGACACACAATAATGGCAGAATCTCATCGCATTCAAGGAGAACGTCATTTTCTGCGGAGACTTTAATGCTAGAGGAAACCAGTGGGGTAACGTCATAACCAAGAAGCAGGGAGAAGACCTAGAGAACGCACTGGTGTCGGTCGATTTAGTGTGCTTGAATGATGGAAGGGCAACAAGAATGACCACTCGAACAGGGGACTCTGAAAGTGTCATAGACCTGGCACTGGTTCTTCCGTCTTTGCACCGGTTTGCAAGTGGAGTGTACTGGGATTCCACGGAAGTGATCACTATCCATGTGTCCTCCTAAAAACACGACACAGAAGCATGCCAAACGTTCAGAGCACAACCCAGATATGGCACAAATGTGATGAGAGCAAAGGGAAGGCCCTGCTTGCCCGCTACATTGAGCAGACTGACCAAAGAAATAAGGCTGTAAGAATGAGGATTCGGTGTCCCTTTCAGAATTGTGTGAGGATATAGTGCTTGGAGAAGATCTCACAATCACAATCGATACCATTCACATAACACTTAAAGGGTCACACAATACTGCTGCTGGTCCATTTGGTGTTCGGTACGAATACATAGGCGATTTAGTCGATGACGACTTGCAAAAACTCGAAACAGAGTTTAATGCCCAGCATTTAGAGTGGCCATATTAAGGAGGAATGGCTACATAGCTATCTACTACCGCTACCGAAGCCAAACAAGGACCATTCTCAGATCAGTGCCTACAGAATCATCACAATGCAGAATACAGCTGGCAAGCTACTGGAGAAAATATTTGCCCGTTTCCTCACCTGTCACCTTGAACAGAAGCGCGCAACCCCACCCATACTCGGAAATTATAGGTATAAAAAAGAGACATGGCTCAATGTGAGAGTCTTCGCCTGTGACGTCTTCGAAGGCTTCCATTGACAAGAGGCGACATGAGATGATGATATAGATCTGGAGGATGCTTACAACAGAGTACCATTTGAATACCTCATGCATATGCTCCTCAAACTAGCGTGCACCCCTTCTTTATTAGATGGATCGTTGCTGCACTGTTTCAGAGGAAAGTAATACTCAGACGTGGAAGTTGGTCATCCGAGCCAACATCCATTTTTTCAGGGCTGCCACAAGGTCCACAGTTGTAACTAGTTATATTTAACTTGTACACAATAACGATCACGGAACAACAAATGGAATGGATGGGAGGGGAAGAACTATGACTTTTGCTGATGATATTCTGGTATATCGACTGGGAAGAGACAGAAGTGAAATCGCCTCCAAAATGCAAATCGAACTCGATCGCATCTCTTCCTGGTGTGGGGTATCAGATGCATTGGTTAACCTAACAAAGCATCAGTTGCATGGTTCTCACTTAACAATCATATCGTTAACACGGAAACACCGGTGGTACGATTGGGAACTGATACAGTGACCAGGGACAAGTTGATGACGTACCTAGGAGTTAAGTTTGATCCTGTGTTTTCGGGACCACGTCGACCATGTGATAACAAAATCCTGCAAAGGATTGGCCGCCTTGAACGTCATGGCAGCTGCCAACATCGAGCAGAGGCTACTTACTCTTCTCTTCCAGGGACTAGTATTCACACCAATCGAGTATGCCCGGGCAATTCTAAATGTCAGTAAGACGCAAATTGAAAAGTTGGAGAAAATACAAAATGAAGCTATGTGCATTATCTTGGGGTGTACGAGGGACACTACCTGTGTAGCAATGAAGTATCATCTTGATTTTCCAACCATGGAGGACAGGATCAACATCTGGAGGGCGCGAGAATACCTGAAGATAAATGCAGATAAAGAGCATCCATTGCATCATGAGCTCAACACAGAGAATGGTGCCAGGCTAAAAAGAGGCAAATCATGGGTGGGCCGTGCAGAAGATGTCATCAAACAGGTCTATGGGCTTACCAAACTCAACGCTGACGTGGAGTGGATACCGGTGCCTTCGTCATTCAGAGGGACATTCTCTCGTATTGTCACACTCGACAGGAAATTTAGGTAACAGAACTCAGTCGTGGTCAGTGTGGAGGTCAACGGTCTCATCTGGGATAACACCGATGAGAAAGATGCAGTCATCTATACTGACGGATCTGTAATACGACAGTGTAAGGGCAATTACAGCACGCTCGGCAGGCAGAATAATCCAGGAGGACAGTGATGCATACGTAATGACCACAAGCAGTGTGACGATGGAGGTAATGGCAGTGATAAAGGCATCCATCTGGTTATAGTCACAAGACTACACCCACGCATGTATACTGAGTGATTCGATAAGCATGATACGAGAAGTGGAGGCGGGCTCTGTACGTATGCAATGGCTAGAGTCATTGCAGAAGTAAACAAAATACGTATGGTCACATTTGTCTAAGTCCCAGGACATGTTGCAGTACGCGGAAATTAAACAGTGGACAGGTTGGCTAGCTGCGCTATTGTTGAGGACGGTAAATCAATGGATCGGGCGGACATCATCAATGCCCATTGCCCAAAGCGCGTTGATCTCCGCTGTCTCTGGTGGGTTGGCTAACTTGCATATACAGTCCATGTATGTAAAAACAGTAGGGGGATAGTACGCACCCCTGTCTTACACCTTTTCTAACTTTGAAGTGGTCTGTGTAGCCTGCTGCTTTTCAGACTGTGCAGCTGCTGTTAATGTAAAGACTTTTAATTTGGTTGATTAGATGTTGGCTTACCCAGTGTGTTGTTAGTATCTCCCACAGCTGTTCTCTGTTTACTTGGTCGAATGCTTTTTCCTTGTCCATGAAAGCTACGCACAAATTTGATTGTGTTCTGTCTACTTTTCTACAAGCTGTTTCAAGGTGAACAGAGCATCAGTACAACCTCTCGCATTTGATAATTGTTTAATTGTAGTTCTATTATTGCTCACATCCTTTTTTTCACAATTTTGGCGTATAACTGTCCTATGTGGCTGAAAAACGATATACCTCAATATTGAGTGCACTCCAGATCAAGAGGTCGACGAAATAAAAGGAGGATAAATAGAAAGCTGGAAACATTCGGAGGTTTAACAGTAAATGAGGTCAATAGAAGAGCAAGAACGATATCTCCCCTCCACGCCGAAAGAAAGAAAATAAAGAAAGAAAGAAATAGGCGTTGATCCAACAGCAGTGATCCATTTTACTCTTTAAGCACCAGAAAGGTTCGTAATATCGTTTAGAGATAACATAATCATTTGTGGAGGCGAGCCAGAGAGAATTCTCAACATGACGTAGTCAGAAGCTTGTAGGTATAGAACGTGTATTCATAGAACGAGGGGGCTTTATGTGAATCAAAGAACAGCACTGCACTGTAAGGAAAATAAAATTGACAAATATGGAGAATTTTATGCTTATTTTACATACAAAATAGTATCACTGACATCAAGATATCTCTATATCTACTTCGCTACTTATCATTTCCAATGGGCATGAATGATATGATCTCTCCTACATACACTTCAAAGGACCTACCTTCAGTTTCAGTGCATCAAATAGCAACGACTCTACACAATAGCCGCAGCTTTAAAAGTGGAACGGCTGGCATTTTGTTTTTTGAGTAATTTTCATTTCTTAACAATTTGTCCTACCAGCCGCTGTTTTCGTCAAACGCTTCCAAATTTTTCACAACCAGGATTACTGGTTTAGCGTGCGCAGTGTGTACACAGAGCATCCTGATTTTTCGTCGCTATCCTAAAAGGATATACATCAAATTTCACTAACCAGCGATAGGGGAAGTAACGCGATGAAACATCACGAGATTCGAAGAGGAAAATGGTCTCTGCCTATGGTTAGATTCGAAGAGGAAAATGGTCTCTGCCTATGGTTAGATTCGAAGAGGAAAATGGTCTCTGCCTATGGTTAGATTCGAAGAGGAAAATGGTCTCTGCCTATGGTTAGATTCGAAGAGGAAAATGGTCTCTGCCTATGGTTAGATTCAAAGAGGAAAATGGTCTCTGGCTATGGTTAGATTCGAAGAGGAAAATGGTCTCTGCCTATGGTTAGATTCGAAGAGGAAAATGGTCTCTGCCTATGGTTAGATTCGAAGAGGAAAATGGTCTCTGCCTATGGTTAGATTCGAAGAGGAAAATGGTCTCTGCCTATGGTTAGATTCGAAACCGCGACCTGCCTGTCCATAGGTAGTCATATCATCTCTATACCATCTAGCTCATCACTTTCCCCCCTCCTCCATATAACATTAATGCAGAAAAGAAACTTCGATAATATACTTGGACTCTCAGCAAGAAGCCTCTGCAATGACATCCCGAGAGGATCATTTCGAATCCCCAAAACAGGCGAATTGATTAGATATGATTTGAAAAAGGCGCTTAATTCAAAAAAAAAAAAAAAAAAAACAACGTTCTTGCATGCAGATTTGTTATTTATAAAACAGACTTCTGCCAGCATCAACAAAATGAATGACAATGGATATATCAACACTCACACTTTATTTCAACTCTTTATTGAAAGCCGCAGTGGTTAAAGAAGTAGTTTGTTGACGACAAGAGGTTGTTATCAACCCCCTGACCTTTCAATGGCTATTGTACTCAACCAATAGTGTGCTCAGAAGCGCCCGGGTTCAGTTCCCAGAAGTGGCGAACTTTTTCAGGATCGACTAGGCTCCAAGGGTTCACCCAGCCTCCAAAAATAGGTACTAGATAATTTTATGAGGATTAAAGGTGGTCTGGCGTGATGCCGACCATATCACACAAAAATGTCCCGCGGTTATAGAAAAATATGGTCCCAAACAACAATATTCCATAACGTATAGCAAAACAGGAGAATACCATTTCTTACTTTAATTATATGAGTAAATGAATTTTTTTTTTGGCGTGAGAAAGGTCTGGTGTAATATTGTCTTCATCTTAAAAAAAATTCTGGTCGTTAACAAGAAGTTGCCTTTTTTTAAGAATACCACAGACCATAACCGTGTATTACCACGTTTGATGCTTGATAGAGTTATTTCTTCTGTCCATGCATGTCTGGGTTGATTCCGGACAAATATTTAGGGGTAATTATAGATCATGAAGATACAGAATTTTCGTAAAGATGCAGACCTTTATTAATGAATGCTTGCGCAGAATAAAAGGTTGGAAATGACAGGACAAAATCACTAACATAGAATTATGGAAAAGTACCAGTCAAATGATAGACATAATAGTAAAAGAAAGCTACAAGAAAGGTCTCAGTCTGAATAGTAAGAAAACAGAAGTAATGGTTATATCGAAGAAACAATCACCACCATCATGCAGTATAAAAATAAACGAGACAAATCTGAAACAAGTGCAACGTTTCAAATACTTGGGCACAATAATAACATCAGATGGGAGATGCACCACAGAAATAAAAAGCAGAATAGCTCAGGCCAAAATGGCATTTCAGAAAATGAAAAATATCTTATGCAACAAATCCATGTCAATAAAAATGAGAAAGAGAGTTCATCGATGTTATATAGAACCAATTCTGACCTATGGAAGCGAATCATGGACAGTAGACAAACAAATGAAAAGACGATTAGAGGCCACAGAGATGGGATTTCTCAGAAGAATGTTGAAAATTCCCTGGACTGCTAAAAAGACCAATGAGGAAGTTCTCAAAGAGGCCAACACAAAAAGGGAGCTCTTTAAAAACATCAGAAAGAAGCAATCAACATTTTTCGGGCACATCATGAGAAGAGGAAAGTTGGAATACTTGGTTACAACTGGCAAAATAAACGGAAAGAGAGATCGCGGGCGACAAAGAGAGAAAATACTGGATAGCTTGGTGTCATGGCATGGAAAACAGTCAACAACAGAACTGATACGATGCACTGTAGATAGAAGATTTTGGAGGGACATGATCACCTACGCCAACCGGTATGGCACATGATGATGATGACCAGTCAAATACCAGTAGATAATGAGATATATCGAAGACGATGGCGCTGTATAGGACACACACTGCTGAAGCCAACTGAGAGTTTTACACGACATACCCTTTCTTATAAATCCCCAAGGAAAAAAGACAAAGAGAAAAACCAATATATTCTTGGAGAAGACAGATGGAAGCAGTAAGGAAGATGATGGGGAAGACATGCAACGATCTTAGAAGAATGGCATTAAAAAGAACGGCTTGGAAAGTGTTTGCTGAAGACCTATGCTCCACGAGGAGCTGAAAAGAATTGTACACCGGACAATCAGTAACGAGTTTTATCCACCGAATATTCAATTACGGATACTTATCTACCGAATAATCAGTTACGGATAATTATCTACCGAATAATCAGTTACGGATAATTATCCACCGAATATTCAATTACGGATAATTATCCACCGAATATTCAATTACGGATAATTATCCACCGAATATTCAATTACGGATAATTATCCACCGAATATTCAATTACGGATAATTATCTATCGACTAATCAATTACTGGTAATTATCTACCAAATAATCAATTACTGGTAATTATCTACCGAATATTCAATTACGGATAATTATCTACCGAATAATCAATTACGAGTAATTAAAATGTTCACATGACAATCAGTTACGAATAATTATCCACCGGATAATTAGTTATGGATAATTATCATATTTAGGGGTAATTATTAACCAACAAGTGACCAACTCATACATAAAAACATGAAGCAGGACTAGTTTGTATCCACTCAAACCTCAAGCAAGCTATGTGTTTCCTTCTATCAATGCCCGTGGGTAGAAATCACGCACGTTATTGATGATCGTTAGTTCAACATCTCTTTTCTTTTTTAGATACGGAACCATTCAACATTCTCTCGGAAAGGTCCATTAGTACTGAGAATCTTGTTGCTAATCACATCAGAAAATCGCTGCCAAGTAAACAAACACCGAGGCACCAACGACAGCTGTTGGTTTAACTTTAAAACTTGGTTAACGTTCCGATAGGAAATTTAGATGTTTTTTTTTTGTGTGTGTTTTTTTTTGTCAGGGCTACGATCTATCTTTGTTTTTATTTTAAACTGTAAATGTTTCTTAGCGTGATTGACTTTAAAACAGGACCAAACACTTCATTGTTCGTGTCTGAAAGAATTAGGTATTTGATTCTATGTTTCTTAATATCAACTACAAGTGAGTGCTGAGAGGGCTCGCTACTGAACAGAAGGACGTGGGTTTAATTCTAGGACGTGGAATTTTATTTCATACTGATACTACTTTTGAATTCACCCGGGCGTTGGAAATGGGTACCAGAAATTTTTAAAAAAATTTTTTTTATAGAAAACAGAACTTCCTGGAGTGATGTCAACTACATCATGTGTAAAATGTGCGGCTTGTAAATGAGAGGTATGGGCATTAACATGCACGACTAAAGGAGTCGATGGAAGCCATAACTTTTACTTACTTTACTAGGATCAGGGATTAAGTACTAAGGTACTTGAATTTCAAGATGCAGGATACGCCACATTATTCATCAATTACAACCACTTACTGGCGTTTTTTCACTGTTCTCTGTTGTCTTATAGATTAAAGGCTTTTCAGATGTTCTGTGAGGAACTAATTTGCATATTTATTAACTATGTTGGTTCATTGGTTAATTATACATGTATTTACTCGCTGCCTTCGTCTGTTTAAATGAAGAAATGTTATAATTAATACATTTTTTCTAAATATTCTGTAATTAAATGTAATCAAAATGATCGCATACTCTACTTATTCTTTTACTCAATCTACTAAAAGTAAAACTGATGATTTAGCAAATCGTTTGACATTTGCGAGAAAATCATGAAGTGACATGCAGCCTTCCTCTAACAGACGATGATATCCATCTGCCTTATTAACGACCAGTTTAAGTTCACCTGGAATATAATTCTAACCTCAAACTCAGGAATAGGTCTCCTCGATGAAAGATTGAGAATCATTGGTACACACTGTATTCCACTCATGCTGGCTATGTGAAGAATTCACCATTTGATTCCTCCAGGCACTGGGCCGCAACAAAGACAACAAGCAAAGATGTTATTTGCGCTGCGTTGTCTTCAAACAACGTTTAAGATTTGCATCGGCAGCCTGTGTAATACACCGTGGCTGGTTTATTTGGCGTGGTCTGTTTACATGACAAACATGTGCCACCCGCAGAGACAGCCCTCGACAGCATCCTCGTTATTTTTACACTCCGAACTGAAGTTCACCATTGCAAAATAAATTCGTCCTCTTTATTTTACTTTAGCGAAAGAGCTAAAGGGTTGCAGTGAAAGTAATAATCGAAATAAATATGAGACTGAATATGTGGGAAATGTACATAAACTCAGATCTTTCGGCATAGTGCAGAAATGATCTTTCATTGCAGAAATTGTCCTCTGCACAAATAAGAATCATTAAACAAACTAGAGAAGTACCTACTTATACACAAGAGAGAGTTAGTGACGTAGTGGACATGGTTCTGTCGCAGCTTGACGCTTTCCAGTTGGCTTCTATAAAAAATACTGGTACTTGATTTGGGAAAGGTAAATAACAACGAAGGAAGGCACTGGCCTCCTCACCTCCATAAGCTGTAGCTATACGGTGATATGATATCTTACTCTCGTACGACATCAAAATTGTGTCACCGTTTTTCTTGCACAGAATATTACAGAGCAGCACAAAAGTATATTTGAAATTATTTTTCTGGAAATGAATTTTAATTTTCATATGGTGGTTGATAGTATGGATTTTTGGCTTCAAGATTACTTTTGAGAAAATCTGAGCTTTCATGTTAATTATTTCCATTATGAGATTGGAGGCAAAGACAATTAATGGTGGTATACACTGACCGATATTGTGCGAATCCAATCAATACAGAAGCTCAAGTGCCGTTCTCTTAAAGTAGATTCATGATTGGAGTGGTCGAAAGTGAGTAGCTCTGTCACGATCCTGTTGTACATTTAGAGGTCTTAGATCTTCCATGTGGAAATCTCTTGCACTCATGAGTTCACGGCAATGTATGAACGTGTATTTGTGAGTCCACGCCAATGTATGAACGTGCATTTGTGAGTTCACGACAATGTATGAACGTGCATTTGTGAGTTCACGACAATGTATGAACGTGTATTTGTGAGTCCACGCCAATGTATGAACGTGCATTTGTGAGTCCACGCCAATGTATGAACGTGCATTTGTGAGTTCACGACAATGTATGAACTTGTATTTGTGAGTCCACGTCAATGTATGAACTTGTATTTGTGAGCCCACGTCAATATATGAACGTGCATTTGTGAGTCCACGTCAATGTATGAACTTGTATTTGTGAGTCCACGTCAATGTATGAACTTGTATTTGTGAGTCCACGGCAATGTATGAACGTGCATTTGTGAGTCCACGGCAATGTATGAACTTGTATTTGTGAGTCCACGGCAATGTATGAACTTGTATTTTTGAGTTCGCGGCAATGTTTGAACTAAATGATTGCTGTGCCATAATGTTAGAGCTTGGCAAGATAGAAATGTTGAGGTCTTTCCGTAGTCGTTTATTGAAGTGTGGTATGATAAATGAAGGTGGACTACTTCCGAAACTACAAGTGAAATCAAACGAGGTACGACATGATTGCTGAAATGAAAAATAAGAGATGGATCAAGACAATGTATTTTTACGTGCTCCATTGAGCAATACGAAAATTTCTTAAAGAACTAGACCAAAGGAGAACGACTTGTTCTTAAGCTTGCAAGCTCAGACATGACCAACAACCAAAACTGAGTATAAACAAAAGTATATGAACAAAATGTATTTCAAACTGCAATGACTCATAATAATTAAGTTTAATTTCGTTTTTCTTTGCAACCTCTGGGATCAATAAGTTATTAACTTATTATCTCACCGACATCATCAAACACCTAGTGTAATCCTCTACGAAGATCCAAAGCATCATAAATTACATTTAAAGTAATGATAATTTATCATGACGGAGACAATGAAAAGGGACCAGAAACAGATGGTAAAGGTACGAAGAAAGCTTCTAGAAATGACTCAAGTATTTAAATGAACCGCGCAATCAGTTCTAAACGGCATCAGTTTTGTTTTTAAATAACACAGTACAACGGCTTTTACATTAAGATACACCTGATGTTTTATATAGTGACATTCATGTCAAGTTTGGCCTTGCTTTAGTTACAGCCTAAATAGACGCCATTTTCTTATCTAAACATCCCATGGTGGATCCTGGTTGCCGACTCGCCAATTACATTCTCTGGAATTATCTGAAATAGAATTAGACAGGAAAGTGATACGGTTGAACTAGCTCCTTATCGTGCTAAAAAAACTTCTGGAGTGGGATGCGTGTGACTGATCGTTGCTGATATGGCAGAGTTGCTGTAGATTACAGCACCGCGTACACAGGTGTTTATCAGTGCTATTTTAGTTGCCTTATTCATTAGCTTACACAGAAAACAATAGTCTGTATATAACACTTATAGTGCAGTTAGGTTTAGTAGAATTAAGCCGTATCTACACTTTTAGTAGTAACTTGTTAAAAGAAGAATATTTAACATGAGAACGCATCTGGTTAGTACATTTTGAAAATGTATATGGTTAAAAGTATTGTTAAAAGTAATAGGAAACTCTTTGTACATAGCTTCGCAGCGAGAGGCAACCTGGTCAACAGAAGTTGAACCCCGTTGAGAGTGTGTTTCGGCCCTTTAGCTTCTTGACACTCTATGCGAGGTTGACCCGCCTGGGTGAAAACTCCCACGCCTCAATCTACAGCTGCATTGAGTCTAAAGCTTGCAATATATTCGGCATGAAATAACTACACTTATTCTACGTAACACTTCTGTTTGACATCCATCATTATCAGACGACATGCCGGGTAAAAAGAGTAAAGCGCCCCGTCACGCCAAGTGGCGTATAGGGAACATGGTGTTAGTGACTATACATTTTATAGGCCTTCAGCATATGATTTTTGGGTAATGTTGTCGGTATTACGCCCGTGCCGATTTATTTTCCCATAAAAAATTCCGATACCTATTTAAAGCTGGGTGAACCAGGACCGTCGGTTGGGATCGAACCCTACTTCTTGTCCTTTGTAGTCCAGTTCACTAACCACTGAGCTATCGCTCCCGACATGCCGGGTAGCAAAGGCGAATATCTCAGTCTACATTTCTCTGTCTTTCATGCATGCTGTAATTTCAATCGGATATCTATTATTATGTCATTTGAATATGCTATTCAGTAATTTTTTTCTGTTTTCCTCTGTTCCTATTTCCATTCATTCTGTCCGCTGTTATAGTATTCTCTATGCCATCTTTTCGCATCTTCTTCTCCTTCTTTTCTCTTTAACCTGATACCTAAAAGGTGTCGTGGTTTATATCATTTGTCGTTCTTGAGCTGCTCGATCTGTCTGAATTAGTGACTTTCCTTTGTTGTTACATGTCTCTGTCGCTGCATCTATCCATCTTCTTCTGGGTCTTCCTCTTGGTCTTTTTCCATGCATTCTCGAGAAGAACGCCCTTGATGGTGATTGATAAGGATTCATTCTGACCAGGTGGCCGAACCATTTAAGTTATTGTTGTTCTATATATTATTGGCAGGGTTTTGTTCCTACTATTTTTCTTATGGTTTCATTTGATATTCTATCTCTTCTTGTGTTGTTTGTTACTTTTCGCATCTAATGCTCTAAAAATTTGAATTCTTGTTCTTACGATTCTGATGAAATTTTAGATTTCTACAGCTCCCGTTAAATACTCTTTATTAGTTATCTTTGCTCTCCATAGAATTTGTAGCATTCATCTAAAAAACAACATCACAGCTGCCTCCACATTTTTTTAAAAATAGACCTGCATATCGTTCATGAATCACCTTCATATATAGAATATTTTCTATGTAGCACTTTTGTCATATCTTTGTGTGTGCATGTCTATGTCAGTCATATCTCATATCTTTATGTGCATGTTTATGTTAGTCATGTGTCATATATCTTGATGTGTGTCAATGTTAGTCATGCCTTGTATCACTGTGTGCATGTCTATGTTAGTCACATCTCATATCTTTGTGTGTGCATGTCTGTGTTAGTCACCTCTAGTGACTCGGGCAGATGGTGCTCGTAAACCTGGGAGGGCCGACCATCTAAGGGCAGAATCCCTCTACAGAAAAGAGCATCTGCTGCCTTGCAGGAAGATTGGGGACAATCAATGGCTAAGGAATACAAACCTGAATAAAATGCTGGCTGAAATCGGATGCACTGGGCCACTGGCGCAGAACACAGTGCAACGTTTTAACGGGTGTTCAATCAGAGTGGATCTGGCGGACTTTAATTGTGATGTTCTGTCTGTGGTGGCGATCAACACACTTAACCTGACAGCTGACTTCATGTGAGAGTATGGAATCCTACTCTGATTGAGTCCTGATCGCAGAGAGAGAGAGAGAGAGAGAGAGAGAGAGAGAGAGAGATGTAGCACTTAAGGAATATAACTCAATAACTCAATACCAATAACTCATTAACTCAATAACTTTATGACAGGTTTCCTCACACTATTTGACAATGATCTGTTACATTGGGTGTTTTTCATTCGATGGAATTCTTTCTGTCCTTCCTTGCCCTATTCTTCTTCTAATTTCTGTTGTGCATCTGCCATCTGATGTTATTATTTATCCCAAGTA
Source organism: Megaustenia siamemsis (assembly GCA_032433765.1). Classification (NCBI taxonomy): domain Eukaryota; kingdom Metazoa; phylum Mollusca; class Gastropoda; order Stylommatophora; family Ariophantidae; genus Megaustenia; species Megaustenia siamemsis. Next base: position 65,019,211 of record JAVIAB010000092.1, on the reverse strand, counting down.
TTTGAATATATACACTTGTTTCAGGATTGCTTCGTTTTGTTTTACTCTATATTCTTGAGTGTTCGTTTTCTTTGATATTATAATCGTTTGTTTTTTTTTTTTATTCTGAGGGTATGATCTTTTTATTTCCTTTCTTTCACAATTTCAACTAATTGATTATGTAGATCTTGTTGGGTTTCTGCTATCAATACTAATTCATCTGCATATCGGAGGTTGTTTATGTTGCTATCTTCCACTTTAATGCGAGGCTTAGTCGCAATTGTTGTTAAAATATGTTCGCTGTACATAGAATGTATTATCTGGTGATAATACTACATTGCAGTTAATATAAAATAAATGAAAGATAGAAAATTCCCATTTTTGCGTGATGTTACAAATTGGAACCACTTCCATAAAATATCAGTATGAAGATTGAGTAGAATGTAAAAGATTCAGGGCAGGTTCAATAACAAATTTTACTGAAATATAACTACAGTTCTATTTAGATATAAAGCTACTGTGTATACATGAAAATTCATTTTTGTAGAAGAAGAATACTGACAATATGCCAATGTGGACTCAATTTTGTTTCCATAGCCGTTACTTGACACAGTGTCCAGATCAAGACACGGACCCCGCTGTTTCTGTCCCATCTTGAATGCTATTATAAATGCAAAAGCATCGTCATGAGTCATTAACACATACACTCAAGAAATATGAGAATACTTGCTATGGACTGTTTGCCCATACACTCAAGGAATGTGAGAATACTTGCTATGGACTGTTTACCATACACTCAAGGAATGTGAGAATACTTGCTATTAACTGTTTACCCATACACCCAGGAATGTGAAAACACTTGCTGTGGCTGTTTATCCATACACCCAAGAATGTGAGAACACTTGCTGTGGGCTGTTTACCCATACACCCTGGAATGTGAGAACACTTGCTGTGGGCTGTTTACCCATACACCCAAGAATGTGAGAACACTTGCTGTGGGCTGTTTACCCATACACCCAGGAATGTGAGAACACTTGCTGTGGGCTGTTTACCCATACACCCAGGAATTTGAGAACACTTGCTATTGGCTGTTTACTCATACACCCAGGAATTTGAGAACACTTGCTATGGGCTGTTTACTCATACACCCAGGAATTTGAGAACACTTGCTATTGGCTGTTTACTCATACACCCAGGAATTTGAGAACACTTGCTATTGGCTGTTTACTCATACACCCAGGAATTTGAGAACACTTGCTATGGGCTGTTTACTCATACACCCTGGAATTTGAGAACACTTGCTGTGGCAGTTTACCCATACACCCAAGAATGTGAGAACACTTGCTGTGGCTGTTTACCCATACACCCAGGAATGTGAGAACACTTGCTGTGGCTGTTTACCCATACACCCAGGAATGTGAGAACACTTGCTGTGGCTGTTTACTCATACACCCAGGAGTGTGAGAACAATTGATGTGGCTGTTCACCCATACACCCAGGAGTGTGAGAACACTTGCTGTGGTGCTGTTTACCCATACACCCAAGAATGTGAGAACACTTGCTGTGAGGCGTTGGCCAATAAACATAAAAACATGAGAATACTTTTGACGGTCTGAAAGTTGAAACCACTTTCTTGGTTTCCCTGGATTGTTGGAGAAACTGTAGCCATCTAGGGCTACTGAGGAAAAACAGAGGTTTTTTTTTTTTTTAAACTGTTCAGACAATTAAACGGATCATGTACCTTTTTAGAGCAAAACTAAGATGTTAACTTTATTGGGACTAACGCAATAAATTTAGCTTTAGAAACCACGTGCCCAGACTTTATCTACTACAACGTTCTATTTGAGAAATAATTAAATTTTACCCAATACTTGTCATAAACATTCTTTTCCACTTATGTTGTATATAATATACATAAAATGTGAAGCTATGGTTATTCCTTGAAGCAGTTAAAATGTTATTATCGTCAATAACTCCTATATTAGAACAGGTTACGCTATGTGGTAAGTTTTCTGGCTTTAATTTCTGCCCGCAAACCTTAGTAAATCGATAGTTTTCTGTGGTTTGACAGACTAGTTTGTTTGAGGTCCCCTGAAACTGGAAACTGAGAGCTTGATAAAACCGAGATAGATTATCCCCACTCCTTGTTAGGCGTATTGGGTATTGTGTTACATTTGTCCATACTCACAGAACACTTTTGGGTGAAGTGATCGGTATCACGTCAGGCCACCTTTACTTCCCACAAACATTTCTGGTACCCATTTTTAGAGGCTGGGTGAACTCAGAGTCTTTTAGGTCTAAACAGTTCAGCGATTTTGGGGAATAGAATTCGGACTCTTCTGATCAGGAAGCGAACACACTAACCACTCAGCTACTATGGTTCCCTAATGGAGCAGTGATGAAAGTTAAAAAAAATAGTGAGTCAAACTGTATCATCATCATCATTATCATGTGCCATATCGGTTGGCGTAGGCGATCGTATGCTTCCACAAACATCTATTCAGTTTTGTTGTTGTCTGTTTTCAATGCCATGACACCAAGCTATCTTGTATTTTCTCTCTTTGTCGTCCGCGATCTCACTTTCCCTGTATTTTGCCAGTTGTAACAAAGTATTCAAACTTGCATCTGCTCATGTGGACGAAAAATGTTGATTGTTTCTTTCTGTTGCTTTTTAGGAGCCCCCTTTTTGTGATGGCCGCATTGAGAATTTCCTCATTGGACTTTTTAGTTGTCCAGGGAACTTTCAACATTCTTCAGAGAAATTCCATCTCTGTGGCCTCTAATCATCTTTTCATTTGTTTGTTTATTGTCCATGATTCGCTTCCATATGTCAGAATTGGCTCTATATAGCACCGATTAACTCTCTTTCTCACTTCTTTTGACATAGATTTGTTGCATAAGATAGTTTTCATTTTCTGAAATGCTCTTTTTGCCTGAGCTATTCTGTTTTTTTATTTCTGTAGTGTATCTTCCATCTCATGTTATTGTGCCCAAGTATTTGAAGCGTTGCATTTGTTTTAGATTTGTCCTGTTTATTTGTATGCTGCAAGCTGTATACAAAAAGGGTTATCGACTGCGAGGACCGATCTAGAATGTGTATCCCTGCATGCTATGTGAAATTTAGTCCTGAGATATAAGGAAGCTTGCAGGACTACCTTACGTGAATTCTCTATCAGTGAAAGAAACTGGATGGATCTGGCTGCAGATCGTAACACATGGAGAACAAAGATATAAAAACAACGGTACAGCAACATTAGATGCAGCATTAATAAAAAAAAAATTCGGAAAACAAAAGGCGCAGGAGAGAGAAGACGAGGCCAGGCACCACGAAAACATTTTGTTCATTCTGCGGTCAAATTTGTCTATTCAATATTGGCAGGTTCAGCACGACAGAAGCTGTTCAGCAAAATCAGCATCCTACATAATACACTAATTTTTTACCATCTACTGACTTATCATGATTGGTTGCTATCAACCGCCTGCCAAGAGTTCAAAGGTCATATATATGTGAAATATCTATCTACTATTATTAACAAGATCAACATTGTGTATTCCAGCAAGCTATGTGAAATATCACCCTACTATAATTAATATGGTTAATGTGTATTCCAGCAAGCTATGTGAAATATCACACTATTATAATTAACAAGGTCAATGTGTATTCCAGCCATATATGTAAGATATCTATCACATACTATTATTAACCTCAGTGGTTAGTGAACTGGACTACAAAAGACAAGAGGTCAGGTAAGATTCTGATCGACGGCTTTCAGGTTCACCTAGCCATAAATGGGTATCATATTTTTTTTCTGGTTGTACAATTACATATATACAATTTATCACATTATTTTTTTTTATTTATCAACTGGAGAATAAAAAATAAACAGAAGATCAGTGTTGAGTTCTAAGTTATTTATTCAAACTCTCACTAAAATTAATATCGTTCTCTGGCACTTGTATAACGTTTTTGGTTAGACAAATATTTTACGTTCATCGTTTTAAACTGGCATAAAACATTGCAGGTTCAAATAGATTCACATTTATTGATCAATTAAATGTATCTTCTTATTATAAGTCACTACTTTAATTAGAGCTCAATTTTTCACTTCCTCATCCATTCTCAAGATAGAAAGGTCAAATAGTCCCTGTCTTCAAAAAGGCCAACTCATTTTTAAAATTCAAATCAAAATGAAAATTGCTGTCTCTTTATTGTTGCTGTTGGTATCCATGAAATGTCAATTATTGCACATAGAAACTTGTCCTTATTACAAAATGGCATTCGTAGTAATTGATAATTATAACGAGAGTAGTTGTGTTGCGATTCAATACGACTCCAACAATACTAGATTTGAATTACTTTTCAAATGTTAATCTCTGGACCATTAAAATGATAGAAGTTTATAAGAACATGCTTGGGCTGAAAAAGTCCTTATCAACATTTCTCAGATGGCAAACTGGATATGTATATTTGAATATAACGTGTTAAGGCTAACCAAATGGTGGAGCAGCTAACGTGTATCCACACAACATATTGTTGTGCACATGAATGCAAAGTAATAAATTGTTAAGCATTTTCATTTCTTCAAAAGCTACTGGTACCGAATGTAGTCATTCACGACAGATCAGAAAAAAAAAAACCAGAAGTTAGATATTTGAGGAAAGATGTTTGAAAATAGTGTAGAAGAAAGAATCGGATAAAATCAGTCTTGAAATACCATATATAGACAACATACGCGATGGTTCGAACACAAGGAGAGTTTGTAAATGGACTCCTCCATACGTTTCAAATAAAACTTAAAAAAAAAAACAGAAGAAGTTTAGCGTAAAGTTCGAGACAGAACCAGCTTATAGTAGACTGACAAATCTAGGAAACTTACAGTTTGGGAACAGTTCAAGTCTTAAGAAGAAGCGATTGCTAGACCTTTATATCTACTTCAGCCTCAGATAATTATATGTGGGCGTTAAGAAGAAACAAAATACATTGATGAACTATATGGCCTATATGTAACCAAACGATATATATTTTCAATCAAATTGAACACAAAGAATAGCGAATCGTTTCCGTTATTTAAAAGCTAGATGATTAACAATAATATTTTCGCTTCAAAGAGGTCCATGCAAACCGGAAAAGAACACAGTCTACCGGTTACTTTAAAAGATATACTAATTAGTTCCTAACATAATTTGGAACATTGCAAACAATTGCTGTATTGGTTTTGTTTCGCATCCCCTTGCGTGAAGTTAATATCATTACATCCCCACATACCGGGTACAATTTTGTTGGAAGAGTTACCATAAACAATATTATTGTGTCAGTCTTACTCTCAAATAGAAAACGAATGCTAGAGAAACGTTTATATTTTGATTGCTTTGCACAGTCAATAATAACTTCACGTCACGCAACTAACAAATCTTGGCGTCACTTCATGATAATCTGAGTGGGGGAAATCTATTTAGTTAAGAACCAACCGAAATCAAATAGAATAAATATTTTGTAACAAGGCAAAGTTCAGTTAAATTTTAAAAAAAAAGAAAGTCAAACGTTATCTCATTTTTTATGTTATTCAGCCATTTCATCTGAAATATGTTGTAATTTGTGTTCTTTAAAAAATGGTGCTACACTTAATTTGAAAGTATAAATATAGAAACGGCGCCATGTAAAAAACAGAAATCTGGACGTCTACGGCACCTGCCTGAAACATTGACTCCAATAGGTGCCCAACCATTTTGTTTCATAGTCATACCGTTGCTGAGACAACATCTTTGCTGTAATATTTAGTTCAGTCATATTTACATTTGTGAAAACACATTTTATGTTTCAAAAATGGTATGGTTATATTTCAGCATTTCATTCCAAATAATTGTATCTAGTTACCAAACTCCACATTGTTACAAAATACGAAGTATGTGTAACGATTCCGTCTAGCATCCGGCATTTCCCGTCTAGCATCCCCTTGGGGAGGAACTTAGACCCCTACGAAAAGCTGTTTGTTTTATTTTATTTTCTTCTTTGGTTTTCTAGTTAAAGTTATTTTCCACTATGTAATTAGATTATATTTCCTCTGCGTGGCTGTTCGTTTTTGTTATCGCCTTTTCTGAGGAAGGTCACATGTAGGTCAATAGTCAGTTTTGCGCTTTCATGTAAAGCTATCACCATATGGTGTCTTAACTCGTTCCCTACCTATCGGCTTTACTGCAACATTGCAATTTTTGCTTGTGTATAACTGTGTACTTCCTACAATATGTATTTCAATAAAACTCTGATCTTGTAATCATAACTTTCACAAAATAACTTTGTTCTTGTTTACTATCTATTGTTCAAAATAAAATGATGTCATCCTTGTTACCATATTTTGTTCAGTATAATTATATCTCTGTTATCACGTTTAGTTCAATATAATTGCATCTTTGCTATCGCAACAAGTTCACATAAAATAGTTTATATATTTATATTACAAACACAAAATTATTCTGTAAGCAAGGTTCATCTTTTTATCTTATACATCAATACAGCCGAAATTAGACAGCAGAGACAGTGGGTGTCAGTTCAGATCGGTCTGAAAGGCCTATCAGATCTGACAAGAGGTAGACGATTGCCTGAAATAATTTCTGGGTTCTCTCTAGGGGCGACAGAATTTCCTGTGAGGGAAAAAGACACAGTTCAGTGTAATGCTCAGTGAATGTACGAAAACACGTGTCCATTTGTCAATTATTTTCCCGCGTGGTCAAAAATCGGACAGAGGTGGAGTGGAGAAAAGCTGATTAATAACAATGGATGAAATAAATGATAATTGTTCCGCAGTTTCAAGCAAAAAAAAAACATTAGTAAACAAATGGATGTTATAGCAAAAGTTTTTATATCACAAAGTGTATTAAATCTGAAATCGTTTTTTTTTCTACTTTAGTACTAATATCATTTCTTTTCATTGCACGCATTTCAAATGGCTATAATTAGACGTTGCTGAATTTTATTAGGTTTACAAGCTGCGATTTCTACAGCCGAGTATATCCGACATCATCATGTCATTTTGGGCACTGTGTTTACAATTAATTTTTGATTCTAATTCGTTTGGTCAGACTTCTAGTCTGTTTCTGTAGCCTGCGCTGACAGATGGAATATCAGTTCTGTATAAACAAACTAGTCTGTCATCAGTATGCGCAGAATATCAGTTCTGTATAAACAAACTAGTCTGTCATCAGTATGCGCAGAATATCAGTTCTGTATAAACAAACTAGTCTGTCCTCAGCATGCGCAGAATATCAGTTCTGTATAAACAAACTAGTCTGTCCTCAGTATGCGCAGAATATCTGTTCTGATTCTCGTTTTCACGCTTCAACAGTTAGCTATGAGACGCCATGATAGTTTTCATTCACAAACTATCCGGTGTTTTGGCTACCGCTATTCATGCTTAGTAACCCTGTCAAGTAGTGATCGCTGTGACGCTACCATGCACATTGGTCTCATGCTAAAAATCTAACTCATTCCAAAAATCAGACATGTCATCGGCGGGCCTGGTTGGTTAAGGGGTAAGAGGTTGACTTCTGAACAGGAAGATTACAGGTTCAAATCCCATAAAATGGTAGTACCAATTTGTCACAATTGAATCCGTAGTTTCTTTGTAGTGTTCCCCTGGTCTCTAGGTAGTGAAATCCGACACCCAGCCTTATCTGAAAACGATGATGTTCCGTGTGCACTCGCGCACGTTAAAGAACATTTGGCAAGGCTTGAACCCTTAAAAGAAGAGTAGACCAAAAAGAGATGCCCGGGCAAAAATTACTTAGAAAAGTTACTGTTGCAACGATGGATGTGTGAGAAGGCGCAAATATTGTGACTTGCCGTAAACCAGCAACACCACACAACGAAAAAGAGGTGCTATCTGGTTTTTATTCCCATAGTTCCTTTATTCCAAAAACACTAATATCTTAAATACACTGAAAACAGAACAAGAAATAAATAAAGTCACATAATACACGCTGATATATTATTTTTACTGAACCTAGCAGCAATATTTGAAGATGAGTAGAGCCAGAACTCCTTCGCCCTGTTAAAACCGTTCCAAACTCGTTGAGACATGTATCCGCTTCTTATGAGCTGATTGAAGAAAAGTTATATTTTATATAGAAGTAAATAACGACAAGTATTGTATAAGGAAAGGAGCAGGTAATGGGGTGTACTGTACACGCTTACAAGATATGGTGACAGCTTTACAATAAAAACGAACACAACAAAATACTGACATTTCGGTCTACATGCGGCCTTCATCAGAAAACGAGAACACAAACGGGCAACGAAATAAAGACAAATTCTACTACATCTAGAATGAGCAGTACAGGTAAATTAAGAAGAAATAGAAATAGGGATAAGAGTTGAAATGATGAACATCCTGGCTCTTGTTACCAGCTTTACCGCTGTACTGCAATTATTTGCCTCTTCCTCACTTGTATAAGGAAACCATTAACTCATTAAACTTCTCTGCCCTTTCTTGCTGTTTATGGAGGTCACACACTACAATAAATAAAAGCAATAGCTTGGCTTGGGACACAGACCTTTAACCACTTTTACTTCCTCATTGATTCTATAAGCATGCGCAAGAAGCTTCAAATGGGTTAAGTTCGACAGCAGCAGCTAGAGTCTCTGGAAAGGTTAATGCTAACAATAATATGCTTAATTTTTATGTCAAGTCAATTGGATGTAAGAGAAAATGGATGAGCAGACAAGCTTGTGGTATGGCTGTTGTGAAGAGTGGATGCGGAATAGATCGGACCTGAGTGCTGTCAAAATTCTGCCAGGGAGGTAGAACAAATAAAGGATTCAAACAATGAATGGGGCTCTACAACTTTAAGTAGACTTCGAGAACACAAATCAAAGATGGCAAGCAAGAGCTCTTTTAGGGGTTGGGGTGTCCAAGATGGTTTGTAAATCAACTCAGAACCGGTTTCCTCAGTCACTGTACTCAGGCGGGCTATACTGAGGAAGGACTAAGCACTTATCGAGTTGTCCGATACGTGAGAGTGATCTGTCGAATAACAAAGTAATTAACTAACTGTTACCCAACTCATTGAAACAGATACCATTTCATTCTTTTTTTCAGTTTGCAAGTGGCAGATTGTAACCACTTTCATAATCTTTCTACGCATAATAAATTGTATTCTAAATTTGATTTTATTTCTACTTTAACAACTTTTTTCCTCGATTTAATATGATTGTATCTAATAACTTCAGTGTTGTATTTTATTGCAAGTTACTGCGTAATTGATTTCTTTTATATTTAGATTATAACATTAGTTATCAGTTCTGTGCGTGTTGTGTCCAGTTTTACACAACATACGATTGTTAATAGGCTTTGTTAACAGGCTTTGTTAACTGCTCAAACACATTTGCTACCCACAACATCAGATACTGTGGAAAATAATTATATAAATTGGAATTTTAACTCATCTAGAACATATGATAAAATTGATTTATAAATACTAACAGGCAGTTGTGTGGATTGAAAATGATACATCAAAATGGTTTGATATAGGACAAGGAGATAGCAAGGAGTGCATCACTTATCTATTCAACATATGTGCAGAAAATATCATGAGAAATACTAGAGAAGTGAGTAATAAGTAACAATTCGATGCTCTTACGATTGGAGGTCACTCTCTATCAGAAATTTGATTCCCAAATGATACCGCATTTTTATCCACCTCAGTAAGTGGTACTGAGAAATTAATAGCATCAGTTCAATGAAATAGTAGAAAACAACACCTGTATATTAATGCAACTACAAAAATAATCTTAAAATTAAAACTGTCTGTCTGTCTGTCTGTCTATATATCCATTTATTTGCTTGTCACTTGCAGAATGCTGATCTTATCTTAGCCAGATCTTCCATTTTTTACTGTCGTCAAGACATGACCCCTTGGATACTTCAAACTACTTTCTTCTAAGACTAATCCTGCCTCGTCTTCTTACAACTATTACTGTTCTTTCTAGCCCACTGTGACTTTTGATATGACTGTAAAATTATTATATTATATTATATTATATTATATTATATTATATTATATTATATTATATTATATTATATTATATTATATTATATTATATTATATTATATTATATTATATTATATTATATATTATATTATATTATATTATATTATATTATATTATATTATATTATATTATATTATATTATATTATATTATATTATATTATATTATATTATATTATATTATATTATATTATATTATATTATATTATATTATATTATATTATTATATTATATTATATTTATATTATATTATATTATATTATATATATATATTATATTATATTATATTATATTATATTATATTATATTATATTATATTATATTATATTATATTATATTATATTGTATTATATTATATTGTATTATATTATATTATATTATATTGTATTATATTATATTATATTATATTTATATTATATTATATTATATTATATTATATTATATTATATTGTATTATATTATATTATATTATATTATATTGTATTATATTGTATTATATTATATTATATTATATTATATTGTATTATATTATATTATATTATATTGTATTATATTATATTATATTATATTATATTATATTATATTATATTATATTATATATTATATTATATTATATTATATTATATTTATATTATATTATATTATATTATATTATATTATATTATATTATATTATATTATATTATATTATATTTGTATAATATTATATTATATTTGTATTATATTGTATTATATTTGTATTATATTGTATTTGTATTGTATTGTATTGTATTGTATTGTATTATATTGTTACACTAAACTATATTGCATTACGTTATGTTACATAATTGAACAGTGATTTTGTAACATTGAAAACATACAGGACAATATATTAACAAACCGAATATTCATTGAGTAAAAAATGTGGAAAAATGTGTTTTTTTCTTCATCTTAAATTATGAGCAAAACACTCACATTTCTTATATTATGGCAAGAGCACTTTAAGGTGCAAGGGAATTAGTGTGCTGTATTGAGATCTCTCTGTGTAATTAGGAAAGCATTCATAGACAAATGGAATATGCGAATAGTGAGGGGATTTTAGACACGAATGGGAACTAGCTACTGTGTATTATATGCTTGTCCAATTATTGTTCAAATCTTTGGATGAAACTTGACTTTACTGTTACTTGTTTACCGATTGTCAAAGCAGGTCGAATCATTGGACAACTATCACCAACATTATCCACCAAAGAAATAATTCTAGAGGCGAAATGGGCGCTCTACAATACAATCTTCATCCCCACATTGTGTTACCAATGCCAGTCCTGGGCCCTAGATGCAAGAACCATAAGAAAAACTAACCTCTACTGAGATTAAATGTGTTAGACGAATGACAGGAAACAGCCTGAGAGATAAGTTCAGAAATGAAGAACTGAGAAAAAAAGATAGGAATAACCCACTTCCATTTAATATATTAAAAAAACAACAGATAAAATGGTTTGGCCACGTAACAAGGCAGAAAGATAAAAAAAAACAGTACAACAAGCCTTTGATAAACGTTGTGAGAACACCAGACTCAACGGCCGACCCCGAAAAATATGATTTGACGGAATATTAGAAACGCTAGAAACATAACAGCGGCGAACAGAAGAGCAAACACCGCAAATTATTATTAATATAATATATATTATATATATATATATATATATATATTTTTTTTTTCATTAGGCAAGTGAGGAAGGAGAGAAGAAGAAGTATACCTCCTATTTGTTTTATGGCACGACTTAGATGATTATTTTATTGAAATCATATGCAAAAAAAATACAACCAAATGTTAACCTCAGTAAATTGAGAACAATTCTGACTGCTTTCCTTTCATGGTTCGTTTAATCTAAATTGATGAACTGAACCAAATCCATTGTCGTGTTTATTTACCGATGCTTTCTAATAGGTAAAGTGATAGTAATATTGCAGTTAAAACATTGGTTTGGCAATACAATTATTTGGGTTGATCTCCACCTTGACGCTCTTCAACTAAAAAATGTGGGCCTGACTTTCTGAAAAAAATGAATTAAGAGAAGGGATGATAACGGGTTTTTTTCACTTCCAAATGATGTGGTCTAGGTATTCACTTCATTTCTCTAAAGAACTATACTTGTTAAGAAATACCTTTGCACGCTGTTATACCAGTAATAGTACTCTGCAGACAGTTTTGTACTCGGAAACTAATAACTTTAAACGTTGCTCTTCTTGATCGCTTATTAGCCTCGCCTTTCTCTGTTAAAGCGTGCTTGTGGAGAATGAGATCAATTTGACCCCGGATTTGTTAGAGAAGTGAAGCGATGGAAACCTAGCCTATAATAAAGATACCTGTGTGTATACTTGATTTTAACAATCACAATAGAAAGCAGTGCTCCAATAACATCTATAACATTAACACGTCTTCCTGCCTCAATGTCTGGCTGCCACGTGATCGCCAACCCCTAAGCAGTTCATCAGAAAATGTCTTTGATGTTCGCTCACGCGGAATGCACAACACATGGTCAGCTTATGTCAGCCTTGAATCGCATACTGCAGCGAGAATATATGGCATTCCAGTACGTGCACAAACATCTGTGTTTGTTACAAAATACCGCTGTTTTATTTTCAGCTGTTTCCGAGAGTAGTAAATCTGGATGTGGTTTTTTCATTGTTGTTTATTGATGTTAAAGTTGATATCGCAGCACTCCAAATAAATCCATAGGGGTTCACACATGTTCAACAGATGATTAAGTGTGTACACATTGATGATTTCTTTTGGGTATAAATGTCTGTCAGAAATGGAGGCTGTATATTATTTATGAATCACATGGATGAATAGAACAACTACAAAGTGAATTATTTACTTTAGTTAAGGATCGTTATTCCTCTTATGTTCTACATTATACACTTATATGTTATTAAAAGTAAAAAAGTAAAGAGCCCCGTCACACCAATAATAGGGAATATGGTGTTAGTAACCATAAATTTTAAAGACCTTCGGCACATATATACAGGATATCAAAATAAACGTTGTTATAATTATTATATTTAGACACTTTCCACAAAGAAAACCTCCTGAATTATCCTGATGATAATTTAATTCATATTTATCTTTCTTTCTTTTGGAGCATAAATAACAAAATGTTATCTAATATAAGCATTCAGCTGCCTTTGTAATTAGCGAGAACTAAAGTAATAAATGACATACATGGGTCATTTAAAGCACGTCTCATTACACTTCCTTTATATTCAATATAGGAACAATTATTTAGTAACAACACAAAATTTAAACAAATAATGGATGAGTGGATACGATGCACTGTAGATAGAAGATTGTGGAGGGACATGATCGCCTACGCCAACCGGCATGATACATGATGATGATGATGAATGGGAGATGCACCACAGAAATAAAAAGCAGAATAGCTCAGGCCAAAATAGCATTTCAGAAAATGAAAAATATCTTACGCAACAAATCTGTCAAAAAAAAAATGAGAAAGAGAGATCATCGGTGCTATATAGAACCAATTCTGACCTATGGAAGCGAATCATGGACAGTAGACAAACAAATGAAAAGACGATTAGATGCCACAGAGATGGGATTTCTCAGAAGAATGTTGAAAGTTCCCTGGACAGATAAAAAGATCAATGAGGAAGTTCTCAAAGAGGCCAACACAAAAAGGGAGCTCTTAAAAAAACATCAGAAAGAAACAATCAACATTTTTCGGGCACATCATGAGAAGAGGAAAGTTGGAATACTTGGTTACAATTGGCAAAATAAAAGGAAAGAGAGATCGCGGACGACAAAGAGAGAAAATACTGGATAGCTTGGTGTCATGGCATGGAAAATAGTCAACAACAGAACTGATACGATGCACTGTAGATAGAAGATTGTGGAGGACATGATCGCCTACGCCAACCGGCATGGTACATGATGATGATGATGAATGGATGAGAATAGAATATAATTAATTATTATAATATAAATATAGAATAATAAATAGTGTAATAAATAGTCGTGAGATTGAGCTCGACCTCGATCAACGGCTTCTATGTTTATCCAACATTAAAGGGGTAAGTAATTAAGGGTTATCCTCACGATTATGGTGTATAGGGAAGATGGTTTTAGTGCTTTTTTTTCAATTACCAGCGGCAGATTGTTATCAGGGTTGTAGCTGATATTAGCAAAGCCTTTGTTTGAAAAGAGAACTCTGAAATGTGTTGAGCATGATATATTTGTACTTGTTATATTATTAGTTAACACCTACGAAATTATCAGTTCAAAGAAATCCGCCGAAGATGCGGCTTGCAGTGGGCGAAAAGCTGAACAAAGACAAGAATGGAGACATGGGTCACCCTGCAGCGAAGGACGGCCAAGGATCAATAAACTTGGGGAGTTTTTTTATTGCTGTCTTGCAGGACACAAAAGACAGTTTTGTCAAGCCACTGTTACGGACAATGAGAAGAAAAAGAGGAAATAAAAATAAGATAGAGAGAGAGAGAGAGAGATGAAAAGAATATGTTGAATTGGAGGAAAAGGAAGACAATAAGAGACGATGAAAAAGAAAAAAAAAATGAAAAGAATAGAAGAAGCGATGTCTGTTCAACAAAATGAGAAGTATCTTATTAAAGCAACATATTTTATTTAATATGAGAAAATTAAACAGAAACAAAATAAACTTATTTTATTAATATAATCTTTTATTACTCCGGAATTTTTAAATTATGTATCATGATGCGCTTTAAACAAAAAACTGCATTCAAATTGTTAAAGCGCTGTTGCTTTCTTTCATTGAAGATCATGGAGAAAGTAGCTTTTGGATGAAAGTTACATTTCCAAAAGAAATAACCTCTGACCATTAACGATTCATCTCATCGCATGGAAGCCATATTACGTTAATTTAAATCAAACAGACCTATGTTTTGTGGAACCTGGGCAAAAAAAAACCGGCCTGGCCAGACCTGTAAATCCATTCACGAGTCAGCGCTGAGATCTACTTGCAAAGAAGACACATTATCCAAATCACTGGTTTCACTAACACGCAAGAACGTCATTGCCTGATCAGGTCTCTGAAAAGCACATTTGTCTTAGGGTGGTTGACTTCTCTCGTTTCCTGCGACTGAAAAATGCGACGTGTTTTTTAAGTAATGAAAGCAGCGCTGCAACGCTGCATGCATTTATTTTAATCAAGTTTGTCACATTAAATGGGACAGGAACAAATACACAAGATGACAGAGTCGATGTTTTCTTGAAGGTTTTATAAATATCATAACAAATATAAATATATTGCAAGAAGGAAAAAAAAAGAAAGAGAAAAGAAACAACTTGCTTACATCTTGATTGTGGTATGTAGAGAATAAAGTTGTATTGTTTACATTCCACATTGAGTAGTCAGAACTACTCCAGGCTAGAATCTGTCGATCGGTTTCAAAACTTGAACCTTGCGTCTCAGCTGACTAATTCAGTAACCACTGCTCTACTACAACTCCCATTTCGCAATAACTTACCAAAGTTACTGCCTGTGAATATAAATGTAAGCATCTAAAATGGTATTTTATGAAACTTTGTAACAAACAACACTATAATACTGTCATATAGAGAGATGCAGTCCATAAATAACAAGAGCAGTGATTCGGCCTGTAAAAGCAAAATTGTAGAAAATGGAAAGCATTTTTTGAAATAGGTCTCTGTATTTCTTGATCGGGAAAATGGTTCATTGATGTTGCATAGACGCTGCCCTGCTGTTGGAGATGGGTTGTAGAAGATTGGTTAACGTCAAGGAGGATCTCTGGCTACGGGAAGAATATTATAAGGAACTATCAAAATATCCTTACACAGAAGAATATTTATTATTAGTATTTTATTTTTTAGAGTTCGTCAGTTTTAACATCTGGCGAAGTCCCTAGAAACTAGGAATTGAATTGTGCGTGTTAATCCGCTTTTTTCTGGCAGCCGTGTGCACAGGGGTCTCTCGACGCACAGGCAGATAACTCCGCCTTCAGAGAAACTTATATTTTTCTGTCGTTAAGTAATTGAAATTTCAAGCCGGGTCTAGCTGCTGAAACCAGCGGTGGTTGCCGCAGAGAAAAAAACACAAATAAAAATGTCAACTGGTGCCGCCGAAGTTTGAACTCATAATCTTTCCGTCTTGAGACAGTCGTCTTGTCTCGAGATCAACCAGTCTCCCAAGAATGTTTATAATTTCATTGTCAGTTAAAACGAGTAAAGAAGACACCATTAATGAAACCAGTTGATAAAGAAACAATTGTGAACAAGGAAAAAATGCTAATGTTATGTGAGGAGAAGAGCATGAAAATATTGCAACACCGAAAGAAAAGGGTGAAAGGAGACAAGGGAAGACATATACCAGACAGTTTAACTGTTGGTATGAAAGGAGGCTTACATAGAACAGATAAAACGTGTCGGTGATATGAATATATTTATATGGCGAATATGATCGTTCCAGTCTATACGCATGGTGTTTTATTGTGATACTGCAATGAACGACAGATTAATAACATACAATCAACATTATAGCTACTAGTAAGATGATAAAGAAATGCAAATAATTACGACGGCTCCGATCAACAATAAAAGTCTAATAGAAATCTGAAATAACAACTATGAGAATTGTATGAAAACATATTGCAATCTTATCACGACTTGAAATTGTTGGTATACTCTTTAGCATGAAACGTATAAGGAATTTAATTAATAGTTCCATCCGGTCCCGGACGCTATCACGTGACTAGCTTTAGTAACTGATTATCCTGAGTGTTGTTTCTATGTTGATCCTTTGACTTGTGGCATAAAAATAAAAAGTGTTATTTCGATACACAGGAAGATCTTTGAATTATTCTGTTTGAACTGCGTGCGCGGCTTCTGTCTGATCGTAGGTGCATTCATCCTTTAATCTATTTCCGATAGAAATTGTATTCTGGATAACTGTAAGTGTAATCAGTGCAAGAATTATACAACCATCTACACAAGTGACAGTGTTAATGCTTTCCATTATAATTGCAGCAACTAGAAACATACTATTCTTCATTTGTTACTAGAGACACCACGAAGAGGTGGAGCTGGTTCTGGATGGATATGGTTCACCGATCTTTGCACAAGTCATCATCTATATTCGCTGGTACTTCATCTCTGGTGCTGTCAGGCCGCCCGGGGCAACTAAAAGCTAAGAAGTAACAGAAAAAAAAGAAGTAACAAAAGAATAATTGTACAAAATTTAACGATAATAAATTAAATATAATATTGTGTTTTATTATCTATTTTATTATTCATCAATGTTATCATGTATGACCGCACACTGAAGCGATCAGTTTGCAAATCAAACTGCAATACAACGTCCAGCACTCAATACATGTACATGCATGTCATCAATGCAGCATATACTTCAACAATTGTACTGCCTTCAGTGATCATCTCCGAGACCACTCTAAAAAGAAAGGACAACAACAATGCCGTTATGGTTTGACTACAACAACAATGCCGTTATGGTTTGACTACAACAACAATGCCGTAATGGTTTGACTACAACAACAATGCCGGTATGGTTTGACTACAACAACAATGCCGGTATGGTTTGACTACAACAACAATGCTGTAATGGTTTGACTACAACAACAATGCCGTAATGGTTTGACTACGTAATAGACAGAAAGAACAAAACATAACACAAGATGTTTTCAATAAAATTTGGAAGAACACCAGACCCAAGCGTCCAATACGAAAAAGATGGATTGATAGAATATTAGAAAGACATAACAGCAGGAGAAGTCAACATAAGAGAAAACAATTGCAAACAATAATTTACATAGATGCTAACAGACATATTTAAATAACCAAATTAGCCCCCCTAAAATCAAAGTTTGGAGAACCTATTACTGATAAGGGACAACAAATGGAAAGATGGGTTGAACACTACTCCAACCTATACAATGATGACAGACCAGCAAGTACAGCTATAGCACAATCAATACCCTAATATCCTACAATGTCCGAGCTGGATGTTGAGCCTACTATGAACGAACTTGCTGACGCTATAAATGCCCTCTCAAGAGGAAAAGCTGCAGGAAATGACAACATTCCCACAGATGTACTAAAGGAAAACTTAAACGTACTACTTCCACATCTTTACAAACTGCTAATAAAATTCTGGAGGCAAGGAGAAATACCTCATGATATGAGAAATGCCAAGATCGTAACGTTGTACAAACACAAAGGAGACAGGGGCGACTGCAATAATTACAGTCTTTTCTCTCCTTAGCACAGCCGGCAAGGTTTTTGCTAGAGTTATACTTAAACGCCTACATAGCCTTGCAGGACGTGTTCTTCCCGAGTCTCAATGCGGCTTCAGAGCCGGGAGATCAACCACAGACATGATTTTCACATTTAGACAACTGCAAGAAAAATGTCGAGAACAAAATATGCCTCTCTATATTGCCTTTGTGGATCTAACAAACGCATTCGACTCAGTAAACAGAGATGGGCTCTACAAGGTGTTAGAAGGCATAGGCTGCCCTCCTAAATTACTTAGGCTGATCATGTCCTTTCATGAAGACATGAATGGTAAAATCTACTTCGATGGAAGTTCATCAGATAATTTCAAAGTTAATAAAGGAGTGAAACAGGGATGTGTCCTCGCCCTCACCCTTTCTGGTATATTTTTTGCTGCCCTCCTAAATTACCCCTTCGGAAACAGCTCATGAGATATTTACATTTGCACAAGATAAGATGGCTCACTGTTCAACTTAGCACTTAGTCCAGTTCAGGCCCGGTACTTGATGATGATGATCCAAACCAGCCACCACAGAACGGGGCTCCAAATTCAAGAAAGGTACTACCAATATGTGCCACTGCACCCTAGCAGATATAACAAGAAACCACATGCTAAAATAGTACACCCATTACACCATCTCGAGCACGGCAAACGTGTCCCGCGCCGACAACCGTGAGAGAGAAACTGGAGCGACCAAAATCCTGAAACAGACAACAGAATTCATAAGAGTATCCCGAATCCCAGTCGAAATGACCCATGAGAAGAAGCTTAGACATAAAAGAGATGATAAGTATGAAGACAGAGGCATAAACTAAGTCTTAATACCTGTTTCTTTCAAATTTCTTTCTTTATATCTCTTTATTTTTATGCAAATGACCAGATAGGGAATTCTTTGTCATATGTTTATGATATTCTAATAAATGACGTCAGATATCGCAATAAAATTAATGCCATTAAGCGTTCAAATATCCCATCGGTGAAGTGTGTGTACTCAACCTTTGCAATATTTATTTATTGGTGCTTATATAATTTCCAGGTCACGACTGCAATCATCTGGATTGGGCTCTTGAACTCTGGTCATACCATCTTTAATATTATTCTAATTTCTCCCACGAGATGGCATGGACACCATATGAAATATTGATGCTGTAGACTCAAAGGGTGGCCTCCTGTAAAATAGTGATACGGTCTATAGTGTCTCCAGTCTAGTGTAGTCTTGGGGCTGGTAAGTAATTAGTGTGTGAATCTCTCTATATATTGTGGTATGATAAATGTTGCTGATACTATGATAATGTAAATCATGATGGAGGTAAGACATCTCATGGTGTTGATCTAATGACTGGAACCATCAAGGTTCAATTTAGAATGTTTTGTTTAAACAAGAAATATTAATTAGAGCTAGGATTATTTGTGTATATTATAAAATGTGCGATAACTCAGTGGTTAGTGAACTGGACTACAACGGATAAGAGGCAGGGTTCGATTCCAACCGACGGGCTCCGGTTCACCCAGCATTTAATGGTTACTGGATTTTTTTCTGGGAAAGTAAAGCGGCACGGGCGTAATATCGACCACATTACCACCAAAAATCATGTGCTGAAGGTCTCTAAAATGTATGGGCACTAACACTATATTCCCTATATGCCACTTGGCGTGACGGGGTAATTTACTTTTATTTTTTACTTATTATAAAATATTAGTATTGCAATCATATATTTAGCTCAACGCGAAAATTATAGTTTAGATCACAAATTAGGTAATTTAACTTTTTATTTCATTTCTTCTAAACTAGTGATCTTCCATGATTAACCGCACATAAAGGTAAGGTAATGTACGAAACTTGAATCGGCGTCTAAGCATGCAAGCTTTCACCCATATGTACTCGACCGCCTATTCAGAAGCGTTCGGAGACTTCTGATATTGTCGCTTCAAGCTTCGAAACTCACGACGCGAGGCGGCATTCCTCATCTTCCCAGAGTACTCCCCTGATCCCCATTTCTTTCAGCGGCTGGTTCGACCGCCGGGGTATTCTTTCCCTACAACGAGTACAACCAACAACGCTTTCAGTGGGAGTTGAACACGGGTTTTATGAACGTCTGTAGCCCAAATGGGTGATTTTCCCAACTAGGCTACCGAGGCCCCCGCACGTATTGAGTGTATCATATGCTGCTAGTTTGGTGCATTTAATGTTACTTTTTTCAACAAGGTTTAGAATATTCCTGACCTTCATCTAGGGGTCTTCTGATGGTAGATTAGAGAACGGTCGAATAAAGTGCAAGGGGACGTTACTCAGAACATAAATGAAGTACGACACTAAACTAGTAAATTACCTACAAATTATTTATTTATGTTAATTATACCCAAAAAGAACATTAAAAATATAAAATGATTTGAATTTTTGTTTTTATTTAACTGCAATACTAATGAAAGATGCAAATGAAAGTTCAACATTAAAGTACAACCAATAGATATATGTATTTTGCCACACACCTCTCGGCCTAAGGGTGGCTGGATTCCTATCAACCCTACAACAATCAGAATAAAGAACCTGAAACCAGTAGAGACAAACACATCCACATACCTATAAACATATAACAACCTTCATAAACTACAGTGTCTGCTGACGTAGGTGACTATGTTTCACCACAACTATCTATCTCTATAGTTGTTTATCAGTTCTGTTTATCAAACATTTATTGACTTCCTACCAAACCATTCTATCTATCTCTATAGTTGTTTATCAAACAATTATTGACTTACTACCAAACCATTCTATCTATCTCTATAGTTGTTTATCAAACGTTTATTGACTTCCTACCAAACCATTCTATCTATCTCTATAGTTGTTTATCAAACAATTATTGACTTACTACCAAACCATTCTATCTATCTCTATAGTTGTTTATCAGTTCTGTTTATCAAACATTTATTGACTTCCTACCAAACCATTCTATCTATCTCTATAGTTGTTTATCAAACAATTATTGACTTACTACCAAACCATTCTATCTATCTCTATAGTTGTTTATCAGTTCTGTTTATCAAACAATTATTGACTTCCTACCAAACCATTCTCTCAAGCAATCTTGTAATTTGTCACTGATTCTCTCTATCACTTTTTGTTTATTTGTTCCTGTTCTCACCAATATATCCCATGTCCTCCCTTCTCATTTCTAGACCGAAAAAGATTACTGTTTCCTCCAGGTACTGGAGGTAATCTTTCTTTTTGCTGTGGCCTCTTTTAGAACGTCCTTATTACTCTTTCAGTTGTCCATGTCGTTCTCAACACTGTTCTGTTAAACCACTATTTTTTTTTTGTTTCTGAGGCCTCCAATGATTTCCCTGTATGTTGCCTATTTTCCCAGAATTCAAAATCATTGATCAATTTCGCACCCACGTAACAATGAAAAGTTCATTTGCCTATCTCCATTAACAAAAATGAGCTGCATATTTTTTTTCTAACAGACAGCACAAGGACAAAGCTGACGAGATCAGTGATAACCTAAATAAATAGAATGAGCTAGACCTGATCTGATTTCCTGAGACAGAAGCCGTTGACCGCATGAATGGGAGCTATTTTTTCCCCAACATGGCGCCAAGCGGTGTACTGATCATTGTCTGCTTAAACCTGCTGTGACCAACGCCGTTAACAGAAGTTTGTTTGGTCCAAATTGTTTGTGCTGCACTATTGATACAAGCTTCAGCTCCATATCTCAAATGTATTTATATAATGGTCATATCCCAAATGACCAACTACTTTGATCTCTATTGTCAACTACGTTAATAATGAAGAGAAGTTCAACCGAGTCGCCCTGCAGTCAAGGGTGCCACCCACAGCAGATGGGACTATGCTACTCCTCACATTTAGTGTCCCAGGTAACAGCGTCAAAAGAGAGTAGGGAAGAATAGGGTCTTCGTAGATTCCATAGGCTTAGATCTGTTGATGTAGAACACCTAGTAGTGCAATAGAAACCCTAGAAGGGATAAGAACCAACTTCTCTGACTGAGCCAGGGAGGTCAAGAAAACGATTGTAGTCCAACACAGCACTCTCCTGGATTATGGAGCGGTTCACATCGATTGCGAGAAAATAAGATTAAGGTAATCGTGAACAACTTAACAGAGTTGTTTAAAAACAAAGCACTTCCAATTACATCGTGTTGAGTATTTATTTATTAATTTTCGATTTATGTGCTACATTGTGTATACAGTGAGCTCGTCGGTGGTGTAGTGGTTGGTTAGGAACTGCCTTGGAGATATAGTAGGTGTGTGTTTAATTTCAGCTTAACGTTCTGCAGTCGACTGACTTTATAATTGTTATAACAATTAGTACTTACCGAACTCGCTAATCTGGGAGAGGAATTAACCATGAAGCAAAAGCACTGGTTCCCTTAACTCTAAATGCTATAGCCCGGTACGTGAGGCGTAATACTTCACATCCTTACCACTTTATATGTCACAGAACATTCATTACCCCAACAGCGTCCATCAGTCTTTTCATAGGAAATTTATAGCAGAACCCACTGATCGTAAATGAACTGTATAAATAAAAATAAAAATAGACATGTTTCATTATCTCACCCAAACACGACATAGTTGATTAAGCTTCAATCACTAACGGGACAGTTCTGGAATTTAAAATGCACGAGGGACACAAGAACATGTCTCTAATACCTCACAACAATGGTGCAAAGTTTAATAGTTGTAATTAGTGAATCTCATCGCGTGCTTTCAGATATGTCTCATCACTCGCCAGGGTGTCGGATCAGTTTGATTTTCAAACAAAAAGTGTTGGAAAAATTGAGGCAATATATCAGATGCTAGATTTGTGATTTTGTTTTTATTTATTTTTTTCTTTTCCCTGAAATTTCTTTTTATGGAGATAAATGAATGTAATGAAATGTGGAGGCTTTTATTTTCTATTTTTCGTAGATTTTGTGTCAAGAGCTGAGTATTCACATTAACGTTTATTCACGTAAAGACTCATTTGAAATTCGCGAGTTTAATTTCCTCATTTTTTTTATTTTGTTACATTGTGCTATACGTAATTATTGAGTGCACAAATCGCTGTTGCGCTCTTCTTTTTGAAGAATAAAGCAAAGCACGATATCCTCAAATAATATAATGCAGGATTTATTTCAATATTGCAGTATTACACTGGAAAGGACATTTTAGGGATCAAGTGCTGGGTAATTGTGTCAGTGTGGCAATAAGTAATAAGAGATGTATGTTATCTAAAGCACTGTCAAAAATAAATCGTCACAGCCGCGTTAAACAATCCTGGTTACTCAATAAACTAGGATTTCGTAGGATGGGTTCCACCAGAGGCTGCTAATAACAATGTTTTATGCAGTATGTTGAGCTGTTACTTGCAACTCATTTGTGTTGATAATCTTAGTAGTACGATGAGCTGTTGCTTGCAATTCATTTGTGTAGGTTGTACGTTGAGTTGTTTCTTCCAATATTATTTGTGTAGGCAGTACGTTGTTGCTTGCAATTTCATTTGTGTAGTTAGTACGCTGAGTTGTTGCTTCCAATCTCATTTGTGTAGGCAACACGTTGAGCTGTTGCTTGGAATCTCATTTGTGTAGGTAGTATGTTGAGTTGTTGCTTCCAATCCCATTTGTGTAGGCAGCACGTTGAGCTATTGCTTGCAACTCATGTGTGTTGATAATCTTAGTAGTACGATGAGCTGTTGCTTCCAATCTCATTTGTGTAGGCAGCACGTTGAGCTGTTGCTTGCAATCATTTCTGTAGATAATATTAGTAGTACGATGAGCTATTGCTTGCAATCATGGGTGTTGATAATCTTAGTAGTACTATGAGCTGTTGCTTGCAACTCATTTGTGTTGATAATCTTAGTAGTACGATGAGCTGTTTCTTGCAATCATGTGTGTTGATAATCTTAGTAGTACTATGAGCTGTTTCTTGCAACTCATTTGTGTTGATAATCTTAGTAGTACGATGTGTTGTTCCTTGCAATTTTATTTGTGTAAGTAGTTCATTGAGTTGTTGCTTCCAATCTCATTTGTGTAGGCAGCACGTTGAGCTGTTGCTTGCAATCATTTGTGTAGGTAATCTTAGTAGTACGATGAGCTATTACTTGCAATCATTTGTGTTGATAATCTTAGTAGCACGTTGAGCTGTTGCTTGCATTTTCATGTGTGCGGGTAGTACCTTGAGTTGTTGATTCCAATCTCATTGGTGAAGATGGTACGCTGAGTTGTAACTCGCAACCCATTTATGTAGGTAGTACGTTGAATCAGTTACTTGCAACCCATTTCTGTAGGTAGTACGTTGAATCTTTTACTTGCAACCCATTTCTGTAGGTAGTACGTTGAATCTTTTACTTGCAACCCATTTCTGTAGGTAGTACGTTGAATCTGTTACTTACAACCCATTTATATAGTTAGTACGTCGTATCTGTTACTTGCAACACGTTTGTTAATCAACATTTGTGATATGCGAGCGTGTGAGTACTCAAAGTAGAGATAACAAGTTTGATTCGACGATGTTAATACACGTTAATGAAGGGAAGCGTTCGTTCACTGATGATGATCCATAAAATCAGAATGTGCCTGTGCTGACATTTAAAGCTTTTGAAACTGTTCTGATGCCGTTTGTGTACTTCTAACAGTTCATTTTTGCAATGATATTCTCTGAAACCATTATTTCTTTAAACACCTCGCATGATATATAACGTTACGCACATTTTTACCACCTCAATATCAGAATTCATATACAATCCTTCCAGCAATAAAAAAAAATATATAAATCGTTGACATGAAACACAAATAAAGTAATAAATCCACATAAGTATGTACTATACTTTAGTTAGAGCAATGACATGTTGTATTAAAGACACAATTTTACGAGTATAAAAAATTAGGACTGAAAAACTGATTAGTTTTAGAAATAAATAAGCGGAACATATAAAGGTAAAGGTAAAGGTAAAGTACGAGACTTGAACCAGTGTCTTAGCACGCGAGTTTGCACCCATATGTGCTCGGCTGCCTATCAAGAAATGTTCGGAGATTTCTGGATAGTGTCGCTTCAAGCATCGAAACTCACGATGCGAGGCGAAATTCCTCACCTTCCCAGGGAAATACCCTGCTACCCATTTCTGCCAACGGCTGGGTCAACCGTGGGGGTATTATTTTTTTTTGTCCAACCACGAGTACAATTCACACTGCTCCCAGCGGGAATCGAACACGGGTTAGCCGAACGAAGGTAGACCAGTCGGGTGGTTTTTCCCAAGTAGGCTACCGAGGCCCCCAAGCGGTACATATTTTTTTTTTTAACGTAAATAATCATATACCAATCCACCATCCCAATAAACGTCGAATTGCTCCTTCACATAATTTCCTCCAAACACGTCCCCCAACAAAATATTTTTGAGATCGTCAGTTCAGATACCATTGATGACAAATACATAAAAAAGGAATAACGGTACACTTCTAAAATAACAAATGACAACTATTATACCAATTTCATTAACTTGAAGGCATGTAACCAAACGGAGATAACTCTAACACATGTCATTTTAAGTACAAGATAAAACGCAGGACATCTGGATAATTTTTTATGGCGATAAAGAGATTTCACTGTCACTTTCGCACTTCGTATGTTCACAAGAGTAATATTTCTTGAAACGAAAAACAACATAAACTAATAACAAAAAAAAACTAAAGCAAACAATATTTTAAAAACATACATCAAATAACGCTGAAGGAAAGTATGCATAAACTCTCACAATTATCATTTAGGCTGTCAAATGAAGGAAGTTTGTGTTTTCGCTCAGAAAACTTCTCGTCGTTGTCTGGCCGAATTGTTTCCCTCAAGACGTTTGTCGCACAATCTGTGATGTCTTGGTACTATCACCTTCTTAATCGCGCTCTTCTCTGGTTTCCAAGAACTACAATCTGATTTGTTATTTCAAGATTATCATAATGTTTGATATGTTTAAAACATGTCAGTTTTCAATTACATTCACTAGTCTAGTTTGGCTTATGTTTAGTTCCCTTAAAATTATTTTACAGGATCTATCGGCTATAAAGGCATTACGGAACTGCATTATGTGATCCTATCTTCGTTATAGAAATTCTTTGTTGTTTTCAACGCTGTGCTACCAATGCTAGACTTGGATTATCAACACAAGAACAATACGGAAAATAAAACGAATTGAAATGTGTTGGACGAATGACAGGAAACACTCTGTGAGATCAAATCAGAAATAAAGAACTAAGAAAAAATATAGTAATAATTCTCGGCATAGAATACATACAGAAACAACAGATAAAACGGTTTTGCCAGGAAACAAGACAGAAAGAACAAAACATAATACAAAAAGTCTTCAACAAACATTTAGAGAACACAGAGTGAAGGGTTGACCATGAAAAATATGGATTGATGAAACAATAGAAACACTAGGAAATAATATAATAACAGAGGTTATCATGTACTGAGAGAAAGATCGCAAATTATATCTCCCCTCAACGCTGAAAGGCAGATGAGGAGGGAAAGAAAAAGAAAGAAGATATATTTGATTTATCCCCCCAGCAAAAAGATATTTTTTTTCTTTTCGGCTGCTAGACTTAGGGCAAGGTCCCGATCTAGTACCCTTAAGTTGCATTTGGAAAAACAATACAGGCCCTAGCTACAGGCGAGTGATAAAACAGGCTCTCATATTATGTATTATAATTATAGTCTTCTTTTTAAATAACACAGAAATACATAAGAGTATTTCTTATCACTGAAGTGGGGCTCTAAGAAGAACATTCAATCCAAGAAGAAGAGACAGAATCAGAAATGAAGACGAGTAACATAACTGGAACTATACAACGTCTAGATTACATTAGGAGAAAAGACACTTATTTGGACATAACAGCACGACCTTAACTAGATACCATGGAAAAGATGGAAAAGGCAGACAAAGAAGATGTTCGATTAATAAAATATCAGACATCATGTGCGAGACGAATCACACGCATTCAAGCTGAAATGTTGCCTTTCCCTTAGAAGTTAAAATGCAACACAATTTTAGAGGAAGTAAGAAATTCAAGTAATAATGTGGTTCTGTTTACTGTTTGTTTGCGTAGGCCAAAACAGCAGAGTGACTGAATCTTGCGTTAATATCACATTTTCTTTCTAAATTTTACACCGGTAGCCATGCTACTATTTCAGGAACAAAAGGACAAGAAACCAGTTATAAAATGTACATCAGGCTATAAAATCTTAAAATCTGAGGTGGAAAAAGCTATAAAAACAATGAAAAGGGGAAAAGCAGCAGGACATGACAGCATACAGATAGAGGTGATATAGGCACTAGAAGATTTTGGCATTGAGTGATTACAGACATATGCATGACATATACCACACAGGATACATACCAAATGAACTAAAAACATCAACTTTCATTGCATTGACTAAAAAGAATGGTGCAGATGAATGCAGTGACTTTAGAACAATAAGCCTAATTAGCCATGATCCAAAAATCTTGCTAAAAGTTATACAAGGAAGGATTCAGAATAAAATCAATACTGAATTAGATGAGCGGCAATTTGGATTTAGGAAAAATAGTGGGACAAAAGAAGCCATATTCTGCATGAGAACATCGAAAAATACAAAGAAGTAAACAAACCAATATATGCCTGCTTCATAGACTACACCAAAGCTTTTGAGAGAGTACACCACAAACAACTTATAGAATGCCTAAAAGAGATACATCTAGATGACATGGACATACGACTAATATGTAATCTATACTGGGAGCAAACAGCAATAATAAAATATAACAGAGAGAACTCTACACCCATTGATATAAAAAGAGGAGAAAGACAGGGATACATCCTATCACCAAGCTTGTTCAATCTATACACTGAGCAAATTTTTTAAAAACATTATAGAGATGCCAGGCCTACAAATTAATGGAAAGATAATCAATAACCTAAGATATGCTGACGATACTGTACTACAAGCAGAAAATCCTAAAGATCTACAACAATTACTTGATTAAATAAACATGACAAGCAAAAAATATGGACTAGATATGAATATCAAAAAGACTAAAACTATGATCATAAACAAAGAAAATTCTCAAAACCCACAAGTGGATATCAAAATAGAAAGAATAGACCTGAAGACAGTTCAGAACTACAACTACCTTGGACATACTATAACCAGTGATGGAAAATGTACAACTGCAACAAACAAAAGAATAGGAAGGGCAAAAAGTAATTCTAATGTCATGAAGAACATACTAACATCAAAACAAATAACACCAGGGCTTAAACTAAGAATAGCAAAATGTTACATCTTCTCAATATTCCTATATGGTGCAGAAACATGGACATTAGACAAGAAAACAGAACAGAGAATTGAAGCCTTTGACATGTGGATATATAGAAGAATAGGTAGAATTGGATGGAAGGAAAAGAAAACAAACGATGAAGTCTTAAAAAAACTAAAAATGAAAAGAGAACTCATCATCATCATGTACCGAGCCTTCTGGCGTAGGTGATCATGTCTCTCCACAACTTTCGATCTCGGCAGCTATTTATCATTTCTGTTCTTGACCTTCTGCCAAGTCATTCTCTTAAGCTGTTTGTTATTTTTTCTCTTTGCTTCTTTCTATCTCTTCGTCCCTCAATTTTTCCAGTTGTTACAATAT
Organism: Megaustenia siamemsis; assembly: GCA_032433765.1. Taxonomy (NCBI): domain Eukaryota; kingdom Metazoa; phylum Mollusca; class Gastropoda; order Stylommatophora; family Ariophantidae; genus Megaustenia; species Megaustenia siamemsis. The sequence goes on along the minus strand of JAVIAB010000092.1, from coordinate 64,990,236 downwards.
ATTCCAGTTGTTCTCTTCTCATTACATGGCCAAAATAGTATGCTTGTTTCTTCCTAATAATAATGGAAATTAGCTCTTTTTTTGCTTTGACCTCTTTCAGAACATCATTACTTTTCTTAGCTGTCCATGGTACTCTCAATATTCTTCTGTAAAACCACATTTCTACAGACTCCAGTGATTTTCTTGTCTGTTGTCCCTTTGTCAATGATACGCATCCATATGTTAAGCCATAGACTGGCTCAACATAACATTTAAGAACTCTTTTTCTTGTTTCTATTGTCAAAAATGGATTACATAGTATCTTTGGAAAGCTGCTTTTGCCTGAGCCATTCTGCATCTCACCTCTTTTGTACATCTTCCGTCTGAGGTTAACAAAGTTCCCAAATATGTAAATTCATTTCTTCTTCTTCTTCTACCTTTTAGCTCCCAGTGGAGCATAGGTCTTCAACAAACACTTTCCAAGTCGTTCTGTTTTTTGCAATTCTTTTAAGTTCATTCCATGTCTTCCCCATAACCTTCATCTCTGCTTCGATCTGTCTTCTCCAAGAATTCCTTGGTCTTCCTCTTTGTCTTTCCCCTGGGGATTCCAAAAAAGGGCATGTTGTTTAATACTTAAATTCATTTACCTGTTTTAATATTATTCCACGTGTCTTTATTTTGCACTGAGGTGATGTCTTTTTCTTTGTTGTTACCATTACCTCTGTTTTTTTGCTATAAAGAGCAGAGGCTGAGTCCTTTATTTTTGCTTTCTTTCATTATAATGTCCAACATTTCTTGTAACTCATTTTCAATCTTAGCGATTAAGACTGTATCATCAGCATACCTTAAATTATTTATATTATAACCTCCAATTGTTATTCCAGGCATGTCCCTTATGGATCTTAAAATAATCTCACTATAAATATTAAACAAATCTGGTGACAGCACACAACCTTTTCTAACACCCTGTTTTATTTGTTTGAAACATTCCCAATTGGTTTCCAGTTCTTATGGCCGCTGTTTGTTGCCAGTACATGTTCTTTATTATTCTTAGATCTTTGCTGTCTACGTTTATTCTTTCTAAAATTTTGATTATTTCTTGGTGCTTTACTTTGTCAAATGCCTTGGTGTAATCTATGAAACATAGGTATAGATCTGTTTTCACCTTTATGGCTCTTTCTACTAAAGATCTTATGATATAAAAAGCATTGCTTGTTCCTTTATCTCTAACAAAACCACACTGTTCATCGCTAATTTCTGGACTGATTATGTTTCGCACTCTTCGCATGATGATTCTTAGTAATATTTTAGTCATATGACTCATAAGGCTTATAGTGCAGTGATCATCGCATTCAATCGCACCAGATTTCTTTGGTAGGATTATGAATATTGATTTGAGCATATCGTCTGGTATATATCCGCTGTTGTAGATATCATTCAATATTTTTGTTATTATATCTATTCCAAAATCACCCATGGCTTCAATCTCTTCTTTAGTTATATTATCTGGTCCAGGAGATTTGCCTGCTTTCATATTGTGCAAGGCATCTTCCACTTCTTCTCTGAGTATTTCTGGTCCTTCTCCATTATCCTTTATATTTACTTCCGTTCGTTCATCATTATAAAGATCTTTAATGTATGCTGTCCATCGTTCCCTTATGTTTTCTTGATTAATCAACAGTTCTCCTTCCTTTGACCTTAGACATCCATTTTTTTTTATTGCGTTTTTTTCCTGTTAATTCCTCAATTTGTTTGTATATAGTTTTAGCATCTTCTTTTTGTTGCATTTCAATCTCTTTGCATCTCTCTTTTAGCCATGCTTCGTTTGCTTCATTGCATTTTACTACAATTTCTTTATTTTTAGAGTTATTGAGTTATTTGCGGGTCATCATCATTGCACTCCGAACATGTCCATAGGTGCTCAGATCCCCTCCTCAGCAATTCCCTCAGTGTCCAGCGACTGACGACTCCAGTTCTATGTTGGTTGATAAGTCTTCTTACACGGCCACCAAGTTTCTCATTTCTGGCTGTGCCCATCTTAACTCCCATTTCCATCATCCGAAGAAGCGACGTTGATCTGTGTTTGTCGAAGTCCTGTGCTCTTCCCACATCTCGGAGTGCATGGATGACGTCCGCCCGATCCATCGGTTGCCCGTCCTCAACGACAGCGCAGCTAGCCAACCTGTCCGCTCTCTCATTTCCCCGTAATCCCGCATGTCCAGGGACATAGACAAAGGTGACCTTACGTATTTTGGATTTCTGCAACGACTCTACCCATTGCATGCGTACAAAGCCCGCCTCCACTTTTTTTATCATGCTCATCGAATCACTCAGTATACATGCGTGGATGTAGTCTTGTGACTCTAACCATTTGAATGCCTTGGTCACTGCTTTTTCTTTATTTAATCTCTTATACTCATCTATATTTTCATTATTTCTTCTTCTTGTATCCATTAGCTGCAAAATTGTCATCTGTCATCCATTTCTTTCTTGAATTTGTCCTCACTGGTGGTATGAACTCTGTTGATGTTTGTTGCATTGATTCTTTTAGCATCTACTAAGATGCTAAAAGAGAACTACTAAGCACAATTCAAACAAGACAAATGTGATTTTTAGGCCATGTTGAAAGACACAACAGCCTACTAAAAGTAATCCTGGAGGGGAAACTGCAAGGTAGAAGAGGCAGAAGCAGACCAAGACTAACATGGACGAGTAACATCAAAAGATAGGCAAATCAGCCTATGACAACCTGCACCATCAAAGCTAGAGACAGAGCAGAATGGCGCTCCATGGTAGCCAACCTTCGTTGCGGAGAAGGCACTCGATGATGATGATGATGATGATGATGAGCCGTGTGCTCATGTGTCCCTTGTCAAACAGGCAGATATTCTCCGACTTCAGAGATACTCTCATTTGTTTATCGTCGAGAGTTTAAACTTTCTGAGCCGATTTTTTCCTTTCAATTTTTGTCAGGCATCGGTCATTATTGGCCTGCTCTTTTCGGTTTCCAACTGCCACTGGTTATTTAACGTGTGCACAGTGAAGACAGGACTTTCTAATTTTGCCGATTGCCGAGATGGCTAGTCATCGTATCTCACTATCGAGAGACCGTGCTAATGTAAAGTCACAAATAAACTGCTGTTTCGAAGTGAAACCACCTTATGTGAAGAGACACTAAATAAGATTTCATGTTCATAGTTCCACGTCTTACTTGTAGACCACGTTATGTTCATAGTTCCACGTCTTACTTGTAGACCACGTTATGTTCATATAGCTCCACGTCTTACTTGTAGACCACGTTATGTTCATATAGCTCCACGTCTTACTTGTAGACCACGTTATGTTCATATAGCTCCACGTCTTACTTGTAGACCACGTTATGTTCATATAGCTCCACGTCTTACTTGTAGACCACGTTATGTTCATAGTTCCACGTCTTACTTGTAGACCACGTTATGTTCATATAGCTCCACGTCTTACTTGTAGACCACATTATGTTCATAGCTCCACGTCTTACTTGTAGACCACATTATGTTCATAGCTCCACGTCTTACTTGTAGACCACATTATGTTCATAGCTCCACGTCTTACTTGTAGACCACATTATGTTCATAGCTCCACGTCTTACTTGTAGACCACATTATGTTCATAGCTCCACGTCTTACTTGTAGACCACATTATGTTCATAGCTCCACGTCTTACTTGTAGACCACATTATGTTCATAGCTCCACGTCGTACTTGTAGACCACGTTACGCCCTCTCCGTTTATTGAAGATTCGATACATTTTATGGGAATCGTTTTGCTGAAAAAATTACTATAATTATTAGATGGGTAATTATTTGATGTGGAGATGTTGCTTTTTTCTACGCATCGAAGAAATATTATTTCTCTTGACCACCACAGTAATATGTTAAAAGGGTATATTTCATTGTACAAGCATATGCATGACATTGTTTTGTTTTTTTCTATCATTTTACTTTTTTCCCACAGAGATAGTGTGAATGATACATCATATTCCTCACAAGATTTCCCTGATCTGTTTCGTAATGTGTTCAGTCATTATCTAAAGCATTTACAGGTACCTTTTTATCAATAGGCTTGGGCATGCGCGAAGAAGCATCGTTTGAACACAGAATCAAAATTCTCTCAAATTTAGCGTTAGAACTTTAGAACGTTAGAAGTTAGAGTCGAGAGCGCGAGGTTCCGCGGTAAAACAAAAAATACTTAAGAGATACGTTAAATAATTCAGAAATAGTATTATTATTATAACCATGCTGAAAAATATTTATTCTATAGAAAATACACTCACAAGAGTCAATGAAAAAAGAACGACGATGAACAAGTAACAATGTAAACTAGTGCCAGTTTCATATAACAGATTACAGCTGAACAAGAAAGGAAAGTCATTGTTGAAATCACAGCGAAAACTTAAGACAGGACACGCACAAGGAGCAAGGGGAAATAACTCATGTAATATCCTAATAATATTATTGATGGAAGTGTTATCACAAGTAGAGGGGCATATGAAGAGGCCGGGGGGAGGAGGGGAGGAGGGATACGGGGGTGTGAAAAATTAATTTAGCAGGTTGCGTTAAATGCAAAGTAATTCCTGAATGATCCAACATGCGTAATGAATGCATTGTTGCAATAAATAGTGTTGTGTGTGTTGCCCGTTAAATTGAACAAAAAATTGAAGCTTGTTAGCATTGCAAATGAACATTTTTTTTTTATTTCTATCTTAATTAAATAATTTGAGCATCAGTGCGTAGTGGTTAGGTCACTGGCTTGACAATGACGGGAACGTAGGTTTCGCCCTGCCTGACAAAACAATAATGAATCTTGCTAGCTGAATGTAGGAGATTATTAACACCGAGGCAGAGCTCCAACCCCCTCATCAACACGGTCAATACATGTAAACATAATAAATTATAGCTTAGAGTCACGCAACAGGTTTACCCATAAACTAAATAAATTATCACTTAGGGTCACACAATAAATTTACCTGTAAACTAAATAAATTATAGCTTAGGGTTACACAACAGATTTACCTAAAAACTAAATAAATTATCACATTAGGCTCACACAATAAATTTACCTGTAAACTACATAAAGGTAAAGGTAAAGTACGAGACTTGAACCGGCGTCTTAGCACGCGAGTTTACACCCATATGTGCTCGGCCGCCTATCCAGAAATGTTCGGAAATTTCTCTATAGTGTCGCCTTAAGCATCTAAACTCAGATGCGAGGCAACATTCCTCACCTTCCCAGGGTAATACCATGGTACCCATTTCTGCCAACGGCTGGGTCGACCGTGGGGGTATTTTTTTTTCCAATCACGAGTACAATTCACACTGCTCCTAGCGAGAATCGAACACGGGTTGTCCGAACGTCGGTAGTCCAGTCGGGTGGTTTTCCCAACTCGGCTACCGAGGCCCTCATGCTAAATAAATTATAGCTTAGGGTCACACAATCCGGAGGGTCATCAGAAATTATTCAGAATTTGTTTTGGAACCACACTTTTTAAAATACTAATACAGGACTTCAAGTATTGTGAAACCTTCTGGTGTTAACCTGTAAGTGCGGGTCCCTCAAAGTTTCATTTAGCCTCACTAAGTCTAAGTCCGGCACTGGATAGGACGGATGGATTGTTCCCTCTTCTGGGACATTAGATCTTATATAACATTCTTTACCTTTTCTATCTATCTATTGGCCTTTCGAGCCGTAGCCGGCCCATAGGGCGTAGACCAAGATAGTCCTTCATCTGAATTTCTGTTCTAGCAGTTTTCAATTCTTTTTTAAGATATTTTTGATGAAGTCTTAAAACAACTAAAAATGAAAAGAGAACTACTAAGAACAGTTAAAACAAGACAAATGCGGTTTTTGGGCCAAGTTAAAAGACACAACAGCTTACTAAAAGTAATCCTGGAGGGGAAAATGCAAGGTAAAAGACACAGAGGCAGACCAAGATTAACATGGACGAATAACATCACAAGATGGACAAATAAGCCTATGACAATCTACACCATCAAAGCAAGAGACAGTGCAGAATGGCGCTCCATGGTAGCAACCTTCATTGCGGAGAGGGCACTCGATGATGATATTGATGAAAGATATTTTATCAAATCTCGCCATTTGTCTCTGTTCTGTGCAAGCAGCTCTATCTCATTGAGGGAGCCGATTTCTGTTGCTCTTGCCTCTCTCATCAATGTTCTTCTCAGTGTCTCTCTGGGTCTTCCTCTTTTTCTCTTACCTGTTGTTTCCCACATGAGGGCTTGCTTTGCTATTCGGTTATTATCTCTTCTCATCACATGTCCAACATATGACCATCGTCTTTTCTTTATTACTGAGGATATTAGTGGTTGATTGGCGATTTCTCTAATTTCCTCGGTTGTTTTGAATTTGTTCCACACTATACCAAGTATTTTCCTTGGACATTTATTTTCAAATGCATTCAACTTTGTTTCTATATCTCTTGTTGTTTTCCAGCTTTCACACGCATACGTAAGGGTTGGTAGTACATTTGATTTGAATAGTCTAATTTTTGTGTTTGTGCTGATGAGTTTTGATTTCCACAACTTTTCAAGGCTTCTGAAAGACATTGCTGCTTTAGCTATTCTGATTCTAATGTTTTTGCTTGTATCCCCTTCTCGATCAATGTGACTTCCAAGATAGATAAAGTGATCGATCTCTTCCACTGGTTTGTTTTCTATGTATATTTTGTCGTCTGTGGGAATTAAGCTTTTCATGACTTTAGTCTTTTCATGATTGATCTCAAGCCCAATTTTGCTGGCTATTGATGATAGTTCATTTGTTTTTTCCTGCATCGTTTTTATCTGACTGCTGATAAAAACTATGTCATCAGCAAAGTCGAGGTCCTCCAAATGGTCTCCTTGTATTCATTCGATGCCTTTATTACCAGTGCAGCATTTCTTCATTATGAAGTCCATAACAACTCCAAATAACAAGGGCGATAAAATACATCCTTGTTTAACCCCAGTTTCTATTGGGAAACATTCTCTCAGTCGTTCCTCTGTTCGAACTGCACATGTGTAACCATCATATATGTCTTTAATGATATTTATGATTTTTGATGGTAAGCCATATTGCTTCAGAATTTTCCACAAAGAATCTCGATGAATACTCTCAAATGCTTTTTTGAAGTCGATGAAGTTAAGTACAAAAGGTTTTTGCTTTTCAATGTGTTCCTCCAATATAAGTCGTAGAGTAAAAATGTGGTCAAGGCAGCTTCTCCCTTTTCTAAACCCAGCCTGTTCATCACGCATTACTGTATCTATTGAATCCTTTATTCTATTTAGGATGATTTCGCAGAATAACTTTGAGGCAACTGACAAAAGTGTCACGCCCCTCCAGTTGTTACAATCTCTAAGATTGCCCTTTTTTTTAATCTTAACAGTGATTCCTTTTTTCCATTTATGAGGCGTCTTCTCTGCTTTCCAAATGATGTTGAACATTTTCTGGAGATGTATTAAATTATGGCTATCAATTGCCTTGAGAATTTCATCTGTTAACTTTTACTTTCCAGCAGCCTTGTTATTGGTCATGCGTTTTAAGGTGGTTTCTATTTCGTTCAAGGTGAAGTCATCTAAATTTACATCTAATTCTGCTGCTGGTGTTTCAGCTTCAATATCTATTAAACTGTGAGGTAGTTGACGGTTAAGAATTTCTTTGAAGTGTTCCGCCCAACGGGCTTTTATGTCTGCGCTTGTTGTTAGCATTAATCCAGATTTGTCTAGAATTGGTGTTCCACTGGATGTATAAGTGTTTGTCAGCATCTTTTGTACAGTATAGAGAGTTCTGCTGTCTCCTGTAATTGCAGCTGTCTCTGCTTTCTCTGCCATGTTGTCTATATAAGCTCTTGTATCTCTTCTTGCTGAACTTTTCACTTTGTTGTCTAATTCTTTGTATGTTGCTTTTGCCAGGACCTTTCCAAGATTTGTCTTTACATTAGTCATGGCTCTCTTCGCTTTTCTTCTTTCTTTGATGCATTTCCATCTGGTGTCTGAGATCCAAGCTCGTTTTTCCATTTTCTTCAGTCCGGCACTTGCTTCTGCTGCTGTCATTAGTATTTTGCTCTGTGAGTCCCACATTTCATTGATATCTAAGTCTATTTCACCGAGTGCTGTATAGCAATTACTTAGCTCTATGTTAAAATTTTTCTGGATGGCTTCATCTTTCAGTTTATGACTATCAATTTTATGTGTAGTTGATCTCTTCTGTTGGCTTTTAAATTTTAATCTTATTTTCCCAATTTTACCTTTTACCTTCAATTTATTTTATTTTCAGATGAAAGTGTTATTTAAAACTTTGTTTTAAAAGAAAGTGATAGTTATATCTTGTATTTAAAATATGTTTCTACATCTGACCCACGCCCTCGGTCTGGATGAAAGCACACATAATTTGTAAACATTTTCAGCTTTGCGATCAAGGGATACTGTTGGTAAAAATTACGTCATCATTATTATCATGTGCCATACCACATTGGTTGTCGTAGGCGATCATGTCCCTCCACAATCTTCTATCTACAGTGCATCGTATCAGTTCTGTTGTTAACTGTTTTCCATGCCATGACACCAAGTTATCCCGTATTTCCCCCCTTTGTCGTCTGCGATCTCTCTTTCCTTTTGTTTTGCCAGTTGTAACCAAGTATTTTAATTTTCCTCTTCTCATGATGTGCCCAAAAAATGTTTATTGCTTCTTTCTGATGTTTTTTAGGTGCAGCCTTTTTGTGTTGGCCTCTTTGAGAACTTCCTCATTGGTCTTTTTAGCTGTCCAGGGAACTTTCAACATTCTTCTGAGAAATCCCATCTCTGTGGCCTCTAATCGCCTTTTCATTTGTTTGTCTATTGTCCATGATTCGCTTCCATAGGTCAGAATTGGTTCTATATAGCACCGATGAAAAATTACATCAGCCGTCTAAAGCTGGCATAGCTGAAGACATCACAAACACTGGGTGATTTCGAGTTTTCCATCTCAGTCCGCAAGCCATAGTATAACTGGAAGTGGCTGTGATCTAAACACTAGTGGTCATGGAGAGTACGGCTTTAGCTATTATTTTAGCTATTAACATTTAACGATAAGTTTTTATGTGAGTGATTACTGATTAAATGAGACTTGTTGTTAAATCTTATCACATATTGACTTTACTCTCACAACCCTAAGGTTTTACTTTATATGTTAAAGGATATCCCTTATCTGTTTCTAAATTAATGCAACGGTTCAACACAATTTAAATGTCACTAGTTCACGATATAAATTCCTTGATTGATGTGAGAGGGCGTTTAGAGGAGCTGACGTCAATAGAGACCAAGATCTATGTGTTGGGAAGATTTAAAAACTTAAACAGAGAAGTCACCACAAGAAACACATATTGAAGAATATAGATAGTAACATCATCATCATCATTGAGTGCCGTCTCCGCATCGAAGGTTGGCTACCATGGAGCGCCATTCCACTCTGTCTCTTGCTTTGATGGTGCAGATTGTCATAGGCTGACACACATCTTTTGATGTTACTCGTCCATGTTAGTCTTGGTCTGCCCCTGCTTCTTTAACCTTGTATTTTCCCTTCCAATATTACTTTTATTAGGCTGTTGTGTCTTTTAACATGACCCAAAAATTTCATTTGTCTTGCTCTAATTTAGTTTAGTAGTTCTCTTTTCATTTTTAGTTGTTTTAAAACTTCTTCGTTTGTTTTCTTTTCTTTCCATAATATTGTACCTATTCTTCTATAAATCCACATTTCAAAGGCGTCAATTTTCTGTTCTGTTTTCTTGTCTAATGTCCATGTTTCTGCACCATACAGGAATATTGAGAAGATGTAACATTTTGCCATTCTTAGTTTCAGCCCTGTTGATATTTATTATGTTTATTATGTTTATGATTATGTGAAAAGTCTGCGACGGTGGATGGGGCGGAAGAATTTGAATTAATCAACGGCCCAGAAAGCGAAAACAGCAAAGTGTGTGGTACACATGAGGCATATTCAGAACACGAAAGACGAATATGGCAGACCACCGTGAAAGAGATTGGAGCCTCATCACGTAACAATCCAAAGAAAGCCATGACGACAAATACTACCAGCCTTATGCGACGCCTGGCGACGCGGGAAGGATCGAGATCAAGTTTATGGTGTTTTAATCTTAAACTGAAATTCATCACCTGCTTCTGCTGTCTCTTCATCCTTGGCTCCATTGGATCGACATTTCTTGTTGTCTCTTCATCTTTGGCTACCTTGAATCGCCATTTGTTGCTGTCTCTTCATCATTGGCTCCATTGGATCGACATTTCTTGTTGTCTCTTCATCTTTGGCTACCTTGAATCGCCATTTGTTGCTGCCTCTTCATCGTTGTTTACCTTGGATCGTCATTTGACTCTTTCCTTTATAGTAGTTAAAGTAAAGAGCTCCGTCACGCCAAGTGGTGTATAGGCAATACGGTGTTAGTGACCATACTTTTTATAGACCTTCGACACATGATTTTTGGGGTAATGTGGTCAGCCCGTGCCGCTTTATTTTTCTACAAAAAAATCCGGTACCCATTTAAGACTAGGTGAACCCGGAAGTCGTCGATCAGAATCGAACCTGACCTCTTGTCCTTTATAGTCCAGTTAGCTATCGCGGCTCCTACCTTTTTTTTATTGCTGTTCCAAAAAGAAATGTAGATTTTCTAAGTGTCGCAATGTTTAACTTTCCATCTGTATTTCCACAATTTTCATTTGACCTTTTCTGATTAGAGAGCTGGTGGAGAGGAGAAGATAGCCATACACTACCGTTGGCAAGAAGATAGAATGCGTTAACAGCCATTTAGGATACATGGTCTTTTAGGTCTGTTACGTTTTTTTGTTTTTTTTTATGGGAGTGGGTGGTTTGTGAATTACAACAAAACAATCACTGGCGTGGAGATTATGTTCCTGCACTGGGAATGAATGATATCTGTATTTTTAGAGTCTACATTGATTCTAAAGTCATAACTGAAAAAGACTATGTCGTAAAAGAAATTGTAAAAATGTATATCTTTTAACTTCTGTTTTGTGGGTCATCACCGATGAAGATCTTTTGATAAATATGGAGGACTTTTATGAAGTATAACACTGATCTATAAATATGTGTTCTTAAATGTTATGTAGAGCCAGTCTTAACATATGGATGTGAATCATGGACAATAGGACAACAGACAAGAAAATCACTGGAGTCTGTAGAAATGTGGTTTTGCAGAAGAATGTTGAGAATACCATGGACATCTAAGAAGAGTAATGAAAATGTTCTGAAAGAGGTCAAAGCAAAAAGAGAGCTAATTTCCAATATTAGGAAGAAACAATCATCATTTTTTGGCCATGTAATGAGAAGAGAACAAATGAAATATATTGTAACAACTGAAAAAATTGAGGGACGAAGAGATAGAGGGAAGCAAAGAGAAAAGATACCAGACAGCTTAAGAGAATGGCTTGGCAAAAGGTCAATAACAGATAAATAACTGTCGAGATCGAAAGTTGTGGAGAAACATGATCATCTACGCCAGCAGGCCCGGTACTTGATGATAATAAATATGTGTGCGTGTGAGAGAGAGTGTGTGTGTATATATATATATGCGTGAGTATGTATATATATGTGTAGGTGATTTACTTTCGTCTCCAGCTTTACAACAGTTTCGCTCTGTGTGGCTAACTTTCCACATCTATTTTAAAACCGTTTTCGCGTGTTCATTATTGTTAAAGTTGAGACTATACGACTCCGGACAAACTCATAAACACTTTTATCACATTGCGAAGTGTGCACCACATTGATGGCTCCAGCAGCTGGATATATGTATAACCTAGTGCACTAACATGTTATTATTTTTTCTGTACTTGTTAGATGTTACAAGTTTTGCATTCTCATGACCACATCCTCACTTATTCATCATCATCAGGTGCCATGCCAGTTGGCTTAGACGATCATCTCTCTTCACATCTCTTGGTCCATCGTACATATTACAATTTTAGTTCGTAATCTTTTATTATACCATTTGGATATGCTGTTCTTTTTTTTTTTTTGTTTTCTACTGCTTCTCCGTCCATCCTGAATTATTGCCGTATCGATTTTAAAAAATGCAGTTGTTGAAAGCCATCAAGACGCCTACATTATGGTGCCCCTGTTCAAATAAAAGCTATACTATTATTGTACATAATATCACACATCACATTTTCATACCATTTTATACAATAAATGAGAGCTACAATGAATCTAAAGTCATGAGGAATTATAACAATTACAGATTTGATAGAAGGTACCAAAGATTGATATCTCTAAAGAGTCCTCATTTCTAACTCTGCTGGACACAACACGTGATCACATGATTCCACATCACAGACTTCCAAGGAAACTTTATTACATCTCTCAGACATTGACAGATGCTGGCGCTAGAATTAAGTTGCAGAACTCGATCGCCTTTTTTATCAAGTCGGGGAATCAATGTCTCTCGTCGCGACGGTAATGAAAATAAACTGAATCTAAGAACGATAACTAGATTCAACATCTCCTGAATCAAAAGTAAACAGCTTAGCAGAAGGAAGTTCTTCAAATCTGTTTGTGAAGAAAGATTACTCCGGTTTGAGTGCGAGTATACGTAGATTCATGCATGGGAGCTCATCATGCCAATATAGAGAAGAGATTTCTAGTCAGGTATTTCTTTTCAACTTTTTAGGATTCTATTCATGATAAAGTACAGTAACACTTGCCGCCGCAAACAATACAGGGTGGTCTCTTTATCAAGTTACACCTTTATAGTTCGGATTCCTCACAGACCACTAGTTTAACTATCATATTCACGATATTTTTTAATGTCACGTTTAGAATATGATACAACTTCGATTATGTTATGTATATTTTTGTAATATGCATATAGAAGAGTTTTGTGTATTATATTTTTAACATGGTGTATAATATTTTATATAAGACTTCAGCAGGTTTTTTATCCTTTCACATATCAAAGTTTTGGATTATTGATAGTTTTGTTTTTTTTATTTTTCAGGTTCGGAGTTTGATAGTGACATATTATCTCACATATCGCAGAGTCAGGTTTATTATGTGTTAAAAAAGCAATGTCTTCTATTTTTCGCTTTCGATAATGTAGAATGTTATTTCATGTATAGAGTTTGGTTTATGATACATGAATATCAATTTTTATCATTTAAATTCAATTGTGTCATATTAGAGTGGCAACTTAATATATTATCGAGTCAGGTCTATCTATGTTTTAAATGTTTGAATTCATTCAGCTCGAGAGCAGAATTAACTTTTTATGTTACACGTATCAAAGATTCATGTCTGTAGTTTTTGTTGTTGTTGTTGTTGTTGTTTTAAAGATACGTCAATATGTATGTATGTCATAGTTAACTCATAAAAAGGGCGCTTATTTTGATTCAGTCTAGTCACTTTATGTCATTAAATACTATATTGAAGGCATTAAAACGTCATATGTGTCTCTATGCCTCATAGTTACTGTGCTACATATGTCTATTATCAAGTCATAGACGGCCTAAAGGGCAGAAGATTCTCCATGCCCAAAGGACTTTTACATTAAGTGTCAGACTTTGCACAGGGCGCGCGTTTTATCTCGTCACTCATTCCTGTTCTGTACAAGTCTCCCAACCTGCTCAGGGGAGCAGATGCCTCCAACCGTTGCTTCTCTACTCATTGTTCCTTTTAGTGTTTTTTTCTAATTCAGCCTCTCTATTTTTTTCTTTTACCCTCTGGTTTCCATTTGAGTGCTTGTATTGAGATTCTCTTATCACCTCTTCTTATCACTTGTCTAACTCTGCCCACCGCCTTCTCTTAATCTTAGGTACAAATTTCAACTCTTTATCACTACTCCTATTGCCCCGCTAGTTTTGAATTCATGGGGAAGGGGAACACAAAAGGGAGCTCCTAAAAATATCAGAAAGAAATAATCAACATTTTTCGTGTACATCATGAGAAGAAGAAAGTTGGAATACTTGGTTACAACTGGCAAAATAAAAGGAAAGCGATATCGCGGACGACAAAGAGAGAAAACACTGGATAGCTTGATGTCATGGCATGGAAAACAGTCAACAACTGAACTGATACGATGCACTGTAGATAGAAGATTGTGGAAGGACATCATCGCCTACGCCAACCGGTATGGCACATCACGATGATGATGAGTCTTGAATGCATTCCTAGGTGTACAAGGTATTTCCCTAAGCCATTTATATGATAAATCGCCATATGTTATATTATTTAACAAGAGTATGTCCTTATACTGCCAAGAAGCTCCATCGTACTTGTTTCTGATCATCATAAGTAGGTCACCGTGAGAAAATTATTGGCTTAATAGCAGCTTGACACTCTGACCCGCTAAGGCCATGAATCCCATGCATCATCATCTTGTTGCGTTTTGAGCTTGAAAGCTGGTGAAAAATATAATAAGCACTGTATAATCTGGGAGCCGCGATAGCTCATTGGTTAGTGACCTGAACTACTAAGGACAAGAGATTGGGATCAATCCTGATCGACGGCTTCCAGGTTCACCCAATCTAAATGGGTACCAGATTTTTTTTTTTGCTAAAGTAAAGGGGCACGGGGGTAATACTGACCACATTACCCAAAAATCATGTGCCAAAAGTCTATAAAAATGATGTTCATTAACACCATATTCCCTATACCCCACTTGGCGTGACGGGGGTTCTTTACTTTACTTTTCTATATAATCTGGTGCTAGGTAATTGAATGTATAAGATAAAGCTAGAACAACTAGATTATACTAGCAGCCTATTTTCATTACTGGAAATGATGTCAAAAGCAGTGTATAAAACAGCCTTAGCTACTTTCAAAACCCAACTACCAGAAGAAATTGTCTTTCACATATAAAATACACACATATGTGAAGGGACCACATCAAGAAAATTCTTCTGAAAGAGACTCTGGATAGTGTCGCTTCAAGCATCGAAACTCACGATGCGAGGCGGCATGCTTCACCTTTCTAGAGTATTACCCTGGTACCCATTACTGCCAGCGGCTGGGTCGACTGCCGGTATATTTTTTTTTCCAACCACGAGCACAATTCACAATGCTTCCAGCGGGATTCGAACACGGGTTGTCCGAACGTCGGTAGCCCAGTCGGGTGGTTCTCCTAACTAGGTCACCGAGGCCCACAATACATACATAGAGATGTACAGGCGAGCTGGGAATAACTGCTGCAGATGCCTGGCATCTCGCGCCGGAGAGAGAAAACATCTAAGTAGCTGCCATAGGAGTCAAGTCCCAACAGGGAGAAGCTGGGAGATGATGGTGGTTGAGAGTCCGAGCTTGAATGCTGCAAGCACGGTCATGTACGGTATAACGTGACGTTATTACTCACCACTGACAAAGATGCCAGTGACCATCTCGGGAATCAGACCTATATCTACCAGATTTTTAAAACGTTTTTAAACAAATCTACTCATCAACACTTCCCTCCAACAGATAGCACGTTATTTACTCTTTTCAGCTTATTCGTCCTTCACCTCCACAAGAATTCCTGTCTAAATCATTGTGCGCTTATGAAAAGCATTGTTTGATGTTCAAGGACACACTAGATCACACTCTTTGGGATCCTTTCTTCCAGTGACTGAACAACATTGTCACATCCGATCATATGAGCGATTCAAATGTTTGTCCCTTGTCGGTTTTTTTCTAGACTTAACTTTTTTCTTGTTGCTATCATAATTTAGGTATTATATATATTTTGTAATTTTTTATTTTCTGATTGTCTATTTTGACCACAAATTGTGCTAACTTCTTCAATATATACTGAATCATGTATCCGTTAAAATTTGGCCAAATTATTAAATACAACTTTTTTTTTATACAGAATCAAAAATCTTTTGACTACTCACAAATTTAATTATCAAAGGTTCCATCTTAAGTAAATGTCTGAAATATTTATGTCTAAAAAATGCAAAAAGTAAAAGATTATCACATCACACTTCAAACCTTCTCCCCTTAATTCGATATTTAAAACAAGTGGATCGTCTTCTATCATGTTTGCATTGACCTTTCCATTTTGTTCAAATGAAGTCATTAATCGTCATGTACCGAAATCCACCGACGATTTAATTTCTATTAATCCGTGAATCCGTGTCTGTTTATTCAACTAGCCTCCTGGCAGGCTATTACCATGCATACCAAACACAGTTATATTATAGTATATATATATATATATATATATATATATATATATATATATATATATATATATTTATATATATATATATATATATATATAAATGTCAGGTCGGGTAATTTTACCTGCTACTGTATGCAGTAAACATTACAACCTGTGGCTGCCTTGCAGGTAAGCTCGGGAGAATAAAAGGCTAAAGGGGGGTTTACCCCGAAGTAAAACAACCCCACTGACTTGTGGGTGAGACATTTTAGTCAAAGGCTAGCGGAGCCAACCGTAAACAAATCGACGGAAGCCAACAGAAAACCACCGTCGTAACTTCTTTGTACAATCATGAATCGCCACAACATTAGAAATAACAACAACAGTGTTAAGGGGGATTCCAATGGAAAACCCTCGTTCAGTAGAGGACATCATGTGCTACAGGTGATACCCGATCGTCATCAAGCTACTGTAAGCAAAATAAAGATAAAACAAACTCTAAAGATAGGTAATTGGAAAGTGAGAACACTCATGCTGAAGCGTAAACTAGAAAACATCATACAAGAAATGAAAAGAATGGGTTTACAATTACTGGGACTTTGCGAAATGAGATACACTGGATCAGGGGAGATGTATTCTGATAAACATAAAATAACCTATTCTGGAGGTACTGAACACCTAAGAGGAGTAGGTATCATCTTGGATGCAGAAAGAGCAAGAACAGTGAAAGACTTTTACCCAATATCTGACATAGTCCTTTTAGTGGAATTGAATGGAAAGTCAATAGACATAAATCTTAAACAAGTTTATGCACCAACAGCAGACAGTCTAGAGGAAACAATTGATAAATTTTACAATGAGTTAAATAGGCACTTCATAAATGCAAACCACATGAAAACACCATAGCTCTATGGGATTTTAACGCTAAAGTAGGAAAGGAAAGAGTTGAGGAAGTAATTGGTCATTATGACTTAGGCGAGAGGAATGGAAGAGGTGAGAAACTTATTGACTGGGCAAGAACACACAACATGATGATAGGAAACACCTGGATTTAGATTTACTAAAACTAGACAAGAAGCTGCAAGACAAATATAAAATCACAATTCAGAACCGGTACAATGCAATAGAGAAGATACAAAGCATTGATGAACAGTGGAAAATGCTAAAAGAATCAATGCAACAAACATCAACAGAGTTCATACCATCAGTGAGGACAAATTCAAGAAAGAAATGGATGACAGATGACATTTTGCAGCTAATTGATACAAGAAGAAGAAATAAAGAAAATAAAGATGAGTATAAGAGATTAAATAAAGAAATTGTAGTAAAATGCAATGAAGCAAACGAAGCATGGCTAAAAGAGAGATGCAAAGAGATTGAAATGCAACAAAAAGAAGATGCTAAAACTATATACAAACAAATTGAGGAATTAACAGGAAAAAAACGCAAGAAAAAAATGGATGTCTAAAGTCAAAGGAAGGAGAACTGTTGATTGATCAAGAAAACATAAGGGAACGATGGACAGAATACATTAAAGATCTTTATAATGATGAACGAACGGAAGTAAATATAAAGGATAATGGAGAAGGACCAGAAATACTCAGAGAAGTGGAAGATGCCTTGCACAATATGAAAGCAGGCAAAGCTCCTGGGCCAGATAATATAACTAAAGAAGAGATTGAAGCCATGGGTGATTCTGTTTGTTATATAATAACAAAAATATTGAATGATATCTACAACAGCGGATATATAACAAACGACGAGCTCAAATCAATATTCATAGCCCTACCAAAGAAATCGGGTGCTATTGAATGCGATGATCATTGCACAATAAGCCTTATGAGTCATATGAAGAATATATTACTAAGAATCATCATGCGAAGAGTGCGAAACAAAATCAGTCCAGAAATTAGCGATGAACAGTGTGGTTTTGTAAGAGATAAAGAAACAAGCATTGTCATTTATATCATAAGATCTATAGTAGAAAGAGCCATAAAGGTGAAAACAGATCTA
The DNA here is from genome assembly GCA_032433765.1 of Megaustenia siamemsis. NCBI lineage: Eukaryota > Metazoa > Mollusca > Gastropoda > Stylommatophora > Ariophantidae > Megaustenia > Megaustenia siamemsis. The sequence continues at coordinate 64,972,080 of JAVIAB010000092.1, read as the reverse complement.
TACCTATGTTTCATAGATTACACCAAGGCATTTGACAATGTAAAGCACCAAGAAATAATCAAAATTTTAGAGAGCATGACAGCAAAGTAGACAGCAAAGATCTAAGAACAATAAAGAACATGTGCTGGCAACAAACAGCGGCCATAAGAACTGGAAACCAATTGGGATTGTTTCAACAAATAAAACAAGGTGTTAGACAAGGTTGTGTGCTGTCACCAGATATGTTTAATATTTATTGTGAGATTATTAATCTAAGATCCATAAGGGGCATGCCTGGAATAACAATTGAAGGTCATAATATAAATAATCTAAGGTATATATATATAAGAGGGCTAAAAAGTTATGGGACATGACTTCATGAACTCCCTAAAGGTTACTAGATACACTCACTGATTTGGGAAATATAGTAAAGTTAAAGAGCCCCGTCACGCCAAGTGGTGTATAGGGAATATGATGTTAGTGACCATAATATTTATAGACCTTCGGCGGATGATTTTTGGGGCAATGCGATCGGTATTAGGCATGTTACTTTCCCAGAAAAAATCTGGTAGACATTTAGGGCTGGTTGAATCCGAAAGCCGTAGATCAGGATCAAACCCCTACCTCTTGTTCTTTGTAGTTCAGTTCACTAACCACTGTGCTATCGCGTCTCCCTTTGGGAAACATAATTTGAAAATAAGCACATACAGATTAGCAGTCTAAGTAGCAACTTCAGCCTCTGGACAGGCTACTCGATGATTATGTCATATCCCTCTAACGTGACATTTTATAAGAAATTTTAAAGCAACTTTTTATACACTTTGTCCACGACGTGCTTATTTATAAGATTCTCAGATGACATTGTTCGATATGTTATTTGATGCGTGACACATCATAATACACTCAGATAATCCTTTCTAATCATCTCGCTTCTAATGCGGTTAATCCTTGTTCAAATTCCAAGAAAATCACATTTAATTTACGTTTTTACTGAAAAATTGATAAAAAGCGTTATCTTTAAATTCTTTACTGAACTCCTTCATGTCTTCTTTCTATATACATTTGTGAATATCGTTATTTCTATCCTCATCTTTTGTATATTTACTTTAATCTCTTTCATAGCCATTTTGTAATACTTTTACAATATCGATATTTGTATATTCGTGCCGATGATATTATCTATGCTCTCTGTCTACTTTGACAACTCACAATTTCTAATTTTATCTCAAAACTCGTTTCCTTTAATGTTTTATGTGTTAAATCAGTAACTTACAGCATGTTTTAATTTGATAAATATAACTTTATAATATAATTTGATAAATATAACTTTATAATATAAGTTGATAAATATAACTCTATAATATAATTTGATAAATATAACTCTATAATATAAGTTGATAAATATAACTCTATAATATAATTTGATAAATATTATATCCATGCGACAAATGTAGGTACATCCAAAGCTTCGGAGAATTAGTATATCGCTATTTTTACTTTTTTCTGAGACAGGCTGACAACAAGTAAGGTAAACTGTTATTAGAAAACAATGAACTGGTAAACGCTAACCAAATAAATTTATCGAAAGGACTACAAGCCATATAGAATGTAATAGCGCTTATCAAGTCATTTTTTTTTCTAAAAAAACGATTTACCTGAATTATAGTCAGCCCATCTCATAAAAAGTATCATACATACATATATTGCCTTTGGCGTCTTTGACAGACGGTTGGTAGCAAGCAATCTTGTTAAGTCTATATTTAGTAGAAAATATTAGTGTCTTATGCTGGATCCTGCTTTGTTAAACATCTTCTCTCGTAGTTGAATATACCAACATTGGACAGACAGATCCATCTGTCGAACGAAGAAGATGTATTCGTGGTGCCTGGCTTCGTCTTTCTCCGGCGCATTTTGTCTTCTGAATTTGATATCAGCACTGCCTTGAAAGTTACTGTGCCATTTTTTAGTTTTGTTCAACATATGCTACGATCGACAGCCATATATTCCCTATATACATTTATAAATTATATATATATATATACTAGGAAGGAAGGAAGCGTTTTTTATTCTAAGTTGCAAGTGTACCGCATGCGATATTATAACCGTAACAAATTGTTGCTCATATATATGTATATCAGTGGCCTATTCTCTATGATACCGCAGCTACCGCCGGTAGCCTGAACATATTAACGAAATACAAAAGGAAATGATAATTTAATTAATTTTTTAAAATAATTATATTACAATATTTTCGAATATTCTATTACACATTTCGTAGGCCAATATGATTTATTTGCTTTGATTTGCATTTATTAAAGCAAGGTTTTCCTATGGCCACTATAACGTTTGTGAATGTTATAACTATTATACATTGAAAGCTCTAGGAGCTAGCGGTACATTTTTCCTTTATCCGAATCTAGTTTAACGACCTTGACATTCAAAAATTCCCGTCAAAATAATGTACCGGTTGTTACCTCTACACTAATACGTTTTCATGGGTTATTTTTAACTTTAGCCAATCAGAATCATCAAAAAGTGAAAGTGAAACTGTCTGATTACCAGAACTTCCTTAGTTATTTTTAACTACGGTATGCGCATCAGCATCTGTAGAAAGAACTTTTTCTGCTCTCAAGAGAATCAAATCTTATTGTGGCTCAACTCAGACACAACAACGCTTATCTGGTTTGACATTGATGTCCATTGAGAAATAATTCCCTCAGAATCTTAGAAACCAACCCAACAGTACTTTCAATGACAAAGTCATCAAGAAATTTTCGTCCCAAACAAGACGGATATAGTTTAAATATAAATAAGTAATTTAAAATGTAGTGAAGTCATTAGAAAATATTACTTTATGTTAGCCTACTGAATATAATGTATGTTTTTATTTATTATGTCAGCGGTAGCCCAAACCCCAAAACCAGTATACGCCACTGATATATATATATATATATATATATATATATATATATATATATATATATAACATCTTAAGCTATGAATACGTTCATTTACTTACTCATTTACCGCTGTCTCAAAAGAATGACGTGAATAAAAGCAATAAATAGAATAAAAACACAGCTTGGTTTGAAGAAAACTGTTTTAATTTTAACAATTTTCGTCTACTTTTTTAAAAATTATTCCCCCACCCTTCAACAAAGTAAGCACGGCCCACTTGTCTTCATTTTTGTCTATCAATCTCTCATTGGCTATACAGTGATCCACATTTCCCTAGACCTCTATTGGTTTTTCCCTCGGCCATTGACGAGCTGGGTTCTGCAGTTTCATGAAATAGGCGAAGGAATATGTTTAGAAGTGTAGATTCAGCTTTAAGTCTCAACATTTTAATGCACTGTTTCTGACTCAGAGTGTATCGAATATAGAAAAGAAGACTACGTATAACGTCTAAACTGATTTACACATTAAACACACGTTAAACAAAGTAAGGCGAAATTTGCTCTGATATATATATATATATATATATATATATATATATATATATATATATATATATATATATATATATCATTTCTGCATTGGAAACTATCAGGTGTCTGTATCGATGGTAACATACCTAGTAGACCAAAACTTTAGAGGAGTTAAAAATAAATAAGCCAAAGAGGCGATACAATTCCATTAATCCTCATAAATAACGCATTTTAAAATTATATATGGAAATAGAGAGAGAGAGAGAGAGAGAGAGAGAGAGAGAGAGAGGAGAGAAGAGGGGTAGAGTTGTCTTGCACTGTGGCCTATAGAAAAATTGTTATTAAAAAATTGTTATAGAAAATTTGTTATAGAAAGATAAAATATCTTTATTTCCCCCACCTGGAAAAAAAAATACAAATGAAGCGGTTCAAAACACACCAATCAGACAGCATGAAAGTACATAGGGAATAATAGAACAAAGAAGTATGTGTTAGCACTCGGAAAAATTGACAGACAAACAACAATAGAAAAAAACGAAGAACAATATATGGTCCGAAGTGGGATCGAACCCGTACTCAGTGGCACCGCGCCTTGCCACGAGAAGCCGAACGCTTGGTACACTGCCACGCAGCCAACTAAAAAATTGGCTATTGCAGTAGTGTCTTCCACGAAAGGCGATCTCAATGAATATAGCATAGGGTAACGATCACAGACCGGAAATAAATTGTATATTTGTACTTTCCTATTAATGCAAGTATCTCCCAGTAGGGCTGAATACTTGTGTTGTAGACAAACATTTATTGGACGAAACAGCACGAATAGTAGTTCCCAGTGGTTATATACTGGGTACTTGGCTGCGTGGCAGTGTACCAAGCGTTCGGCTTCTCGTGGCAAGGCGCGGTGCCACTGAGTACGGGTTCGATCCCACTTCGGACCATATATTGTTCTTCGTTTTTTTCTATTGTTGTTTGTCTGTCAATTTTTCCGAGTGCTAACACATACTTCTTTGTTCTATTATTCCCTATTATCGCCTCGGAAGTTCCCCATATAATAATATTTATGTATTATTATTTGTACCCATGAAAGTACATAGTTTCTTCTTGTTCTTGGTAAATGTACACATCCAGTTGAAATTTGGGTTGTTTAATCTTTTCTTTGACTCAATTACTTTCCCAACAAAATGATATTTTCAACCATTTTCTTGTGTCTGCGCGCTGTTCTATTTGGCCGTTCCTTAAGATTTCTTAATCACATTGAAGAAACTCAAGTCAGGAGGTATAGTCAGGAGGTATAGTCAGGAGGTATAGTCAGGAGGTATAGTCAGGAGGCATAGTCAGGAGGTATAGTCAGCAAGAAACTGTGAATGGAAGAAGAGAACAACAAAACAGAAGGGAATATCAAACAACATCCGTGAACGACTTTCACTTTGCTAGCTCACAAGGAGCAGAAGAAGAACTCAGAGGAACGGTGTATTCCGAATGTTGTCCCAAGAACTCTGATGGTTACGAGGAAGGAAGGAAGGAAGGAAGGAAGGAAGGAAGGAAGGAAGGAAGGAAGGAAGGAAGGAAGGAAGGAAGCGTTTTTTTTAAAGTTGCAAGTGCATCGCATGCGATATTATAACTGTAACAAACTTTTGCTCAGCTGTCTGCCCGGATTGCCAATTACTTGCCTCTTCTTTCATGTACATATGCTCTGTGCGATTATCTTAAGTGCAGCCGTTTGCTTTGAATCATTCCTCCCTTTATCTAATAAAGTAAATATTAACAGGTGCACAAGTGAAAACAGGTGTAAGGCTGTCACATGACACTTTCATGTGTGGTATTTTGAGTACCAGTGATCCCATGGTGGATGTTTGTATTCCCAGGCGTTCAAATAAACGGTAACTGGTATACATTTTAAAAAGCATCGGCATTATTGAATTCCTTTCCCAAAAAATTCAATAACAAACGAAATTATCATCTAAGGTAAATTACATTTTAAATATGGCTCATAACTGTGAGAGGTTTCATCTGCTAGTTAAGGAAAGTATAACGCATACCATAAGTTTATATGTTATAATAGAAACAACAATTGTTAGAAACATACTATGTTCTAAACATAACATTTACTAGTATTTGAAATGTGGCATATGTTGTTTACACAACATCTGCTAGTGCCAGTGTATAATACCAACTAGTATTTGAAGTATAGCATATGTTGTTTACACAACATCTGCTAGTGCCAATGTATAATACCAACTAGTATTTGAAGTATGGCATATGTTGTTTACACAATATCTGCTTGTGCTTGTGTACAATACCATCTAGTTTTTTAAAAGCAACATTTGGCAAAAGAGTTGAAACTCCTGGAAGTATAGTATTTACTTAAAGAAGAATATTTGTAAGAAGTATAACATTGTCTAGAAATGTAATATTTGTAAGAAGTATAACATTGTCTAGAAATGTAATATTTGTAAGAAGTATAACATTGTCTAGAAATGTAATATTTGTAAGAAGTATAACATTGTCTAGAAATGTAGTATTTGTTAGAAGTATAACATTGTCTAGAAATGTAATATTTGTTAGAAGTATAACATTGTCTAGAAATATAGTATTTGTTAGAAGTATTATTATCATTATCAATAATCATAAGCAAATTAAAACACCCATTAAACATCAAGATCAAAGATAAAGAAATAAAACAAGTAGAATTCAAGTATTTAGGCACAATGTTCACAGAAGATGGAAAACTAGACAGAGAAATTAACATGAGAATACAAAAAGCAAATGCTGTTACATACCAGCTTTCACCATTGCTAAGACATCCAAACATTTCTTTGCCAGCTAAATAACAAATGATAAATAGCATCTTCATACCAACTTTGTGCTATGAAAGTCAAACATGGACCCTTTCTAAATCACATTTAAGAAAGATAAATACATGTGAGATGCGTTGCTTGAGAAAAGTATCAAACAACACAAGAAGAGATAGAATACCAAATGAAACCATAAGAAAAATAGTAGGAACAAAACCCTGCCAAGAATATATAGAACAACAACAATTTAAATGGTTTGGCCACCTGGTCAGAATGAATCCTCACCAATCACCATCAAGGGCGTTCTTCTCGAGAATGCATGGAAAAAGACCAAGAGGAAGACCCAGAAGAAGATGGATAGATGCAGTGACATAGACATGTAACAACACAGGTAAATCACTAATTCAGACAATTCGAGCAGCACAAGAACGACAAATGATATAAACCACGACACCTTTTAGGTATCAGTGAAAGAGAAAAGAAGAAAGAGGAAGAAGAAGTTAGAAGTATAACATTGTCTAGAAATATAGTATTTGTTAGACGTATAATGTAACATTTGTTATAAATACGTTTTTTAGCAGGAACATAGCATATGCCACAATTATTATTATATTATTATTATAATTATTATTATTATATATGTGTGCAAAAATTATGAAAGAAATTAGAATTTTGTTAGAAGAATACAATCTGGTACAGAACGTTGGTAATGAGGAATTTATAATAACATTGATACAAATCTTTTGGTGGATTAGGAAGCGGTTGATAAAAGAGGAATTTTTCAGACTTCAGCAAACAAGGTTCAAGTATGGTTCAACTATGACTGGGAAACTTAAAAGAGTATTGAATAGCGGACTATGTGAAGAGCTAGTTTAGAGAAGAGATGAAGAAACATGTAGTACTGCAATGCCAAATCTATAAATCTGTGATAAATTATTATTACGAATAAAGCCACGATTGACTTTCAGAACATATGGCATTCTTCAAATAATAGAAGTAATCTCTGCAATAGGGGTGGAATTTTGGACCATTCAATAGCCTTTGAATAATCGTTTAAAATATTGACATATTTGAATACACAGATCCAGAACGCAATTAACTCTGTGTAACATACTTCGGGGTTAAACAAGGATGTATTTTATCGCCCTTGTTATTTGGAATTGTTATGGACTTCATAATGAAGAAATGCTGCACTGGTAATAAAGGCATCGAATGGATACAAGGAGACCATTTGGAGGACCTGGACTTTGCTGATGACATAGTTCTCATCAGCAATCAGATAAAAACGATGCAGGAAAACACAAATGAACTATCATCAATAGCCAGCAAAATTGGGCTTGAGGTCAATCATGAAAAGACTAAAGTCATGAAAAGTTTAATTCCAACAAGTGACAAAATATACATGGAAAACAAACCAGTAGAAGAGATCGATCACTTCATCTATCTTGGAAGTCACATTGATCGAGAAGGGGATACGAGCAAAGAAATTAGAATCAGACTGGCTAAAGCAGCAATGTCTTTCAGAAGCCTTGAAAAGTTGTGGAAATCAAAACTCATTAGCACAAACACAAAACTTAGGCTATTCAAATCAAATGTACTATCAACCCTTACGTATGCGTGTGAAAGCTGGAAAACAACAAGAGATATAGAAACAAAGTTGAACGCATTCGAAAATAAATGTCTAAGGAAAATACTTGGTATAGAATGGAACGAATTCAAAACAAACGAGGAAATTAGAGAAATCGCCAATCAACCACTAATATCTTCAGTAATAAAGAAAAGACGATGGTCATACGTTGGACATGTGATGAGAAGAGATAATAATCGAATAGCAAAGCAAGCCCTCATATGGGAAACAACAGGTAAAAGAAAAAGAGGAAGACCCAGGGAGACACTGAGAAGAACATTGATGAGAGAGGCAAGAGCAGCAGGAATCGGCTCCCTCAATGAGATAGAACTGCTTGCACAGAACAGAGACAGATGGCGAGATTTGATAAAATATCTTTAAAAGAAAACTGCTAGAACAAAAATTCATATAGGAGAAGGTGTATCTTGGTCTACGCCCTATGGGCCGGTTACGGCTCGAAAGGTCAATAGATAGATAGAACATACTTCGTATAAATAGGCAAGATTTCCGTGATAAATTTGAATCACGGTGCAATTACACAATTTTCGGGCGAAAAACAGAAAGAATTACCAGCGGCATGTCTTATATACGCGTTTCTCATATTTGGCGGATAAGACACACTCTGCTACTTATAATTCACATTATTTCAAAATTTTGACACGGTCTACAAATAAAAACTGATTTCTTAAAACTTTTCGTGTTTTTTAAAGGCATTTTTCTCCCAGTGGTATACCATTTAGGTCTCATTACAACAGCATAATTTAGTGATTTTCTCTGCGCAGTAATACTGAGCATAAAGCAAAAAGCGTTCTTATTTTTCGCTTAATAACCACTAGAATAACTAAGAATACAGAACTCAGTTTTTGAAGTTTTAGATGTGTATCGACAAATGGTTTTTCGGGAATTTTGCGTCTTTCGCTGGACAGACAAACCGGCAAATGGTGACCACAGAAGTAGCGAAAAGCTTGACCTGTGAGAGAAAACAAAAATACATGAATTGGCATCTGCAGAAATCAAGGGGTATTTCGATGAAGATTATAACGTTGAGCTGAATTCCTTGAAGTGTTTGAATCTGAATTGCTAGGAACATTCGATTTTTGATGCTTGTAAATGAAAACACTCCCAGAGGGGCCCTTTGATAGCTGGAACACGACATGTTTTCTAGTTTTTAAACCATTCATTTCTGAGTCTGTGAGAGATACAAAAATTCACAGTGAACATTAAACCATATTGTGGCCGCTTCATTCAAGTCTCCATCTTTCGCTTAAAAAAAGTCTCCTGGAAGAAATGCTCTGCCCAAGGATTAAAAGCTGGAAACGTTTGCTCTCATAGCAATACATTTATTCATGTTTTTTCCTTCTCTATTATATCCTAAATGTTTCAACTTTTATATTGAATCATGTAAATACACAATGATTGCTAATTAAGCTTTGAACAGCTTTCATTTTATGAACCAAAAGTTGTTGGGCAAATCCTGTTCACATTTTTAAAGTTTTTATTCCGAGCACAAACACCCTAGATAACAAGCTGTACAAACGAGTATCTGACTCTCAGTTTATCATTTGTGCAATGTTTTTGAGCGCTTACGATCATGCCCGTCCACATTCAACAGTCTTTCAGCACTTCACTGCTATGCAAGATTCCTATTTCTCTATTGACACTATGTTATTCCACTTGCGACTTCTTTTATTTTCTGTTTACTACTCTTGCTGTCAATTTTTCACCCTGAGCAGGTAGTTCTTGTTAGGATCATCATGACCGCACAACGGACGAACTCATAGGTTCTCTGTTATCCCCTACGAGTATCTTCAAATAATTCCAGGAGCATCCTGGTCGACAAGCGCGTACGCACTCCGTAGCGCGGCAGGGATACACAGTATGGATAGGTTATTACTGACAAGTTTTCCCCGATCAGCGGGCAAATTTGATGGCCTGCTATTTTCGATTTTGACTGCCACTGGTTCATTAACGTACGCGAGTATACACGGGACAATTCTGGTCTTTCTATATATGTTTTCAATAGACCATACCTGTTATTTTATTTTAATGTAATTCAACTGTAAGTAACAACATAAGTAACAGCTAAGCTGGCAACAGCTTGGACTACAAACGTCTCAGTAAACACATTTTATTTTTCATTATCGTTCACAAATTCAGTAAAACAGAACCGATAACCTTTGTAGACACACCCATTTCTCATCAAAACATTCCCAGCAGTATAAAACTAGATATGTCAGTTTTAAGAATAATGCATGGGTAGATAAGATATCATATAAAGCAGTATAACACACACAAACAAAACATTGCAATTAAAAAAAATTAAGAAAAATAATATTAAATAGTATTAAAGATAACACAAAGGTGATGAGTCAGCCTGTTCAGTCGTTCGCCTACCGGCTGCGGAGGTCTAAGTTCAATAATTTGGGGAAATGAGATTCTTTTTTTCCGAAATGACTTTTCTCAAGGAAAGTATAGCGGCCTGGTGTGATGCCGACCACATCATCCACAAAAATATTGACGGCCGGTGAAGATGAAAATTATGGGCACTAACATCATATTCCCTTTAAAAGCCACTAGAAGTAATCATAAACCTTATGTTTACTTACTTAATAACGACACAAACAGTTAATTCATGCATTGAAAGACAATAGAAAACCTAGTTTTAACAAGGAACACAAATAAATTCAATGCAGAAGATGCAGATGTATAAAGAATCGACTATATATGAAATAACCATATGGTCCACATCGACCAATAATGTTACCAAAACGCTCACAAAACAGTTGAATGTGTAGAGAATAACCAACAACGTAACACAGTACGACACATAATGATAGTTGTTTACAGAATATAAACTGTCAAAGCCTCGGCGATGTTTCTAGTTGGCATCTGCCCCTCCCGACGATCCTCGTCCCATTTCCTATCTATCACATTCCTTCACTCCAAACTGCACAACCAATTGATTTCCTTTCCAATGCTCTGGACTGTGATATAGAATACAGAGTGTCTAAACAAAAATGTTCAAATGAAGACAAATCAAATGCATTTTATCAAACCGCAAATGTTATTTACATTATATTACAGTGTTATTTATTGAGCTTCCAGCTCCAAAGTTTACAACAGAGTAACTGTTTTGTTGTTATTAAATGGTATGATATTTGGTTTTATTATTTGTCTGGATACCATTTAAGTTACTTCGAAAATAAGCTATTTGCTGAGTCTTTTGGGACACCCTGTAGAATGGCAGACGGTTTTATGAGCGTGTATCTGTTACATGCTGAACGAAATTTGACCACAGAGATGAGGACAGTTTGATTGGAAGAGGTCAGATGTGAGCTCATGACATATTCCCTGGAATACGATGAATAGGAAAGGAGAGGATCAAGTTTGAACATGTGGTATTATTGATGTTTTCATGTTTTTGTATTTGTGCGTAGTTAATTGTTATTGTTTAAATTGTATCATTTTTCTTGCGTGTTCTTGCTTAACCAGTTCAACTATTGTTTTTCTTTTTAATTGTTCTTGTTTAACTGCCATAATCTTCAAAAATGGTTCCTTTGTTACCTGTTATCGTTTTCCCAAATTATTGCTAACAAAATGTACTGCCTTTCTAAATTATTCTTCTTTAATTATCTTTTACTTCATTGTTTTATGTAATTTTTTTTTTATTTTTATTATTAACTCTTGTTTAAATGGTACAGTCTTCTCTAATTTATATTTTCTCTGTGTGTTTTTGACATTCCAACTCTTTTGCTTTGAATGTATCCATTAATCATGTTTACTAGTCTCCAGAAATATCGTCTAACGAGGCTGGGCCACCAAAACCGAATAATGAACGAAAAGATTTTTTTTAAAAAGACATCTGTACACGTAGCGACAGCCTCTGGCATAAGAAGGAAATGAAAAATGCACGTCTCCTACATGGACAACAAAACATAATTGAAATAGTTTGGCTGTCAGATATAGCTGCTGAATTGTAATAAGTGATGGCATACTCAAATTTAGACGGGCTGTGATTTATAGAAGTGCAGTAAAAAAAAAAAAATGACAATTTCAAAAAAGAAAGGAAAAAAGAATACACAAACGAGGACTAAATCCAACATTTCTTAGACTGACAGGGACTCACACTCTCACCTTGCTTGCATGGTAACATTTACTTGTTTGTTTAGATCTATCTATCTATCTATCTATCTATCTATCTATCTATCTATCTATCTATCTATCTATCTATCTATCTATCTATCTATCTATCTATCTATCTATCTATCTATCTATCTATCTATCTATCTATCTATCTATCTCTATCTGTCTGTCTGTCTGTCTGTCTGTCTGTCTGTCTGTCTATCTATCTGTCTATCTATCTATCTGTCTGTCTGTCTGTCTATCTATCTATCTATCTATCTATCTATCTATCTATCTATCTATCTATCTATCTATCTATCTATCTATCTATCTATCTATCTATCTATCTATCTATCTATCTATCTATCTATCTATCTATCTATCTATCTATCTATCTGTCTGTCTGTCTGTCTGTCTGTCTGTCTGTCTGTCTGTCTGTCTGTCTGTCTGTCTGTCTGTCTGTCTGTCTGTCTGTCTGTCTGTCTGTCTGTCTGTCTGTCTGTCTATCTATCTATCTATCTATCTGTCTGTCTGTCTGTCTGTCTGTCTGTCTGTCTGTCTGTCTGTCTGTCTGTCTGTCTGTCTGTCTGTCTGTCTGTCTGTCTGTCTGTCTGTCTGTCTGTCTGTCTGTCTGTCTGTCTGTCTGTCTGTCTGTCTGTCTGTCTGTCTGTCTGTCTGTCTGTCTGTCTGTCTGTCTGTCTGTCTGTCTGTCTATCTATCTATCTATCTATCTATCTACATATGAAGAGACCGAAGACTGCATGCCGAAGAAAATATATTTCATATAAAAGCAACACTTTGTGCACTGCATTAGTAAAGGGGGCTCACAAGGGATTTCCAAGAGCGCTTGTCTCTTTGTCTTACTAACATGCTCTCAAAGATTGTTATTTTTCAGTTCAATGGTGATGTGGCCGCAATGTTGCAACACTTTTCCCCTTATTTAGGATAGCGTCATATTTGGGAATTTATCAGAAAAATTAGACATAAAGGTAATAGAAAGGCGTGTGAGAAGAAAACATGAGATAAGAAAACTCATTAATAGAAAAATCATTTTGTAATTGTGTTGAAACCAACATTTTTAAAAGCAGTAATTATGAGCCAAAATTATAAACGAGGAGGATATAAAGATCCATATTGTTGTGTGGGCTGGACTGATTACAGGCTTAAAAAGTTAATAAAGAAAAATTAAAATGGCATAAGATGAGGCGTGTAGAAAGGTTTTGAAAGCTTTGATAAAGCTGGCCATGTAAAGGATAAGGGAAAATAATTATAACTGCATTTAGTGAACATTTAAACTATTACTGAAGTAACCACATAAGTTTCAATAATGAAAATAGAGAAGGACAGTAGAGTAGTTAATGTCTCTGCATGAAGACTGATCTCTTCCCCAGACATATAGAAATGTTATATATATATATATATATATATATATATATATATATATATATATATATATATATATATATTACACATTATTATATTAGACATAAAGTTGTGTCAAGAAAGGATTGCCTACTCCAACAGACACGGTACTTGACAGCGATACCCTTATGTCTTACAATCAAAATATAATAAGAAATAAGAATTACTCAAGAGATAAAAATGAAAGAGATCCCATACGGCGATAGCAAAAAATTTGGATAGATAGAAACTGTTCTCAAAAAACAATCAAGTAAATATAAAAGGGAGAGTAAAGAAGCACACCAGTAAAAACCGGAAGTAGAACAGTGGATACCTTCTTCTACTTCCGGGTATACATCTACATTTAAATTAACGTTCGTACAAAGCGTTTGTCAGTTCAAGATTGGTAACATCTTCTTGCAGCTTGTATGGTTGGTACCGGTGATGTTTACTTTTGTTAAACTGTCTAGCGTCATAAACTTTCGAGCGTCATATTTACTTTTGTTAAACTGTCTAGCGTCATAAACTTTCGAGCGTCATGTTTACTTTTGTTAAACTGTCTAGTGTCATAAACTTTCGAGCGTCATGTTTACTTTTGTTAAACTGTCTAGCGTCATAAACTTTCGAGCGTCATGTTTACTTTTGTTAAACTGTCTAGCGTCATAAACTTTCGAGCGTCATGTTTACTTTTGTTAAACTGTCCAGCGTCATGTTTATATTTGTTAAATTGCCTAACGTCATGTTTAAATTTGTTAAACCATCCAGCGTCATGTTTAATTTGTTAAACTGTCTAGCGTCGTGTTTACTTTTGTTAAACTTTCTAGCGTCATGTTTACTTTTGTTAAACTTTCTAACGTCATGTTTACATTTGTTAAACTCCCTAAAGTCATGTTTACATTTGTTAACTGCCCAGCTTATTGCTTTATATTTATTTTAAATTTTCATTAATGTTATTTTTGACCGGATCTATTCTGCTGTTTATTTCTGTAGTGCATCTTCCATCTGCTAGAAACAAAATTGTCCTCAATGTTCACTCTAAAAACTGTCAAGAAATGTCTGAGAAAGAAGTTCAGTGAAGTACGTTTCAAAGCGATTTCTTGTTTGTGTTTTTAATAACTTTTAATAGCTGAAGAAAGAACTTTCACACACATAATTACTACCAACAATTAATATTCTTTCAATTTTTTTAAAAATAATTTTTGGGAAAACCAATTGATTATTAGTATTCTCTAAACGGGTTCAGGGTACAATGGTTTATCATTGATACTTCAGTTGGTTTGCATAATTGTAACTTTCCAAGAAGGTAAAATACACATGCGACTTCTATTATATATTCAAAGTAATTAGAAACGGCTAAATCTTTAAATTTTAAAACTTCTGGTTAAAAATTGAATATTGCATCCCCCGAAACTCTCAGACTCCGACCTTCTTAATATCTTTGAGAGTATTATTCTGCTAAAATAGCATTAATGCGTGAATATTTACTTAAACTAAAAGGTTCACATTTAGTGTTGTGGTGTCACAATTTGAAAGTACTTTCATAAAATATCACTTTCAAGATAGAGGGGACTGTACTAATCTCAGGACATCTACTCCCAAAAGTGATACAAAATTAATGACCAATATTGTAACTAAAATTCCAGTGTGAGATGACAACAAACAGCTGTGATGAATATCGCTTTTTTTTTTAAAAATAAATTGATCTAACTGATTATATCAGAAATCTCTTTTTGAAGGCAACAGTGTTGATGTCTCACGGAAGGTTACATTGGATTATTTTTAAACAATGAAAGTTTTGGCTTCAGGACCTGAAACTTGGTCTTATCTTGTTTGGAACTCCTCTGTTTTAATAACAAATTAATTTATGGAATTGAGTAGAATGTTTCACTTTTTCCTTCACACAACTACCTGCATGATGGGAAGTTTACTGTATCTTGCATTTGTTGCAATTTGCAAAGCTAGTTTCTTACAAAATCTTCCAATGTTTCCAAAAAATATCTAAGAGATATTTGTTTACTACCTAACTTTCTCAGATGTAAAACATTCAAATCGTATGTTAAATTAATAAGAAAGAATAAGAATGCTAATGATGATACGAATTTCTTGTCCTTCTTCTTATCTACATATGCATTTATATTATATTTTTTTGCACCTGAGAAAGACAAAAATGTTTTTCCTTTTTTTTCCTCTTCTTTCTCTTTTTCTCTTCCTTTTTTCTTCTTCTTCTTCTTCTCTGCTTCCTCTTTTCTAACTTCAAAGAAGGTGAAAAGTAGACTATTACATTGAAAGATAGGTTGCGGAATGAATTACATGTTGTAGCATCTAGGAAAGGGACATAGGTAAATTAACGTTCAATGGAATCTTCGACGAATAAACGGCACAGCATAATGATAACAATGATGAGAATCCAAACATGAACAAGGGTTATTCTATGCATTTTGACAGACGAAATTTAATAATCCTAGCAACTGTCTGAATTGGATAAATTATGTCTTTCATGTTCTTGATAGCTATTGTTCAATGTGTTTAACTAAATGTTTGTTTCGGATTTAACGGTTTCGTATTTTAAATGTACGATCATCATCATCATCATCATGTGCCATACCGGTTGGCGTAGGCGATCATGTCCCTCCACAATCTTCTATCTACAGTGCATCGTATCAGTTCTGTTGTTGACTGTTTTCCATGCCATGACACCAAGCTATCCAGTATTTTCTCTCTTTGTCGCCCGCGATCTCTCTTTTTATTTTGCCAGTTGTAACCAAGTATTCCAACTTTCCTCTTCTCATGATGTGCCCAAAAAATGTTGATTGATACAAAAAAAGAAGAGTTTTATAGTTTCATGGTTATATTGATGACAGATTAGTGAAAGTTGATACATTAGTAGAAGGTTGATAGATTAGTGGATTACAACTACATGAATAAATTATTACTAAATGAATAAATAGTTAAAACATAAGTGTACGGCTAATAAATTAATGAATGGCTAATGCATTAGCGATTTCTTAACGTTTAAGTAGTTAGAAGTTGTAGAGGCATCCCGCCTTTAGGAACTGCTGTAACCTTTTTTATGAGGATTGTCATAAATATGCGTAGCTTTATTAAAGCTGATTAACTTATTAAGTGTTAGCTTCAAAAAGAAAGCAATATGTTTGGTTGCGGCTTTACGGTAGCCACAAGAACACAGACAATGCAGTCATATAGAAACTAAGGTCTATAACTATAACACCTTCTTCTACCTTTCAGCTCCCTGTGGAGCATAGGTCTTCAACAAACACTTTCCAAGCCTTTCTGTTTCTCGCCATTCTTTTAAGATCGTTCCAACTACAACATAGTTGGCTAAAAATAAAGCGAAATCGATTTTTTTTAAGGGTTGGGTTGGGGGGGGGGTGTTTGCGGATGGAGTCATCAAAGACAAAATGAGGGATAGCTTGGAAGCGAGGCAGACAGCAGCAGACTACTTAAACTTTAGGCGATTATATAAGTAGGCAAGCTCATAAAAGAGAGTACCAGTGGATTTAATACTGCAGGGGAATAAGAGGAACAAACTATAACATAGGAGTAGGTATACAACAGCAAACGCCCTAGCGCATCCACCAACATCCAAAACATATGTATTTAACGATGAATAGAATGTGGTTTTATTTGTGTGTTCTTCTCCACCACTGAGTCACTTTTGAGTCCATCGTCGGTTTTTCCCCCCAGTCATTTCCCGTTTTATGTGCAGCAGTGCAAAATGCTATTTTTAGAAATAAAATGTTCCAATTAAAAATTCAGACACGAATTCTCTTTATTCAGATGGCAGCAGAAGTCATTAGCATTAATACTTTTCAACAACTGATGTAGACCGAACACTTATAGGGCAACCTTGACTATATGTAGCAATACCTAATTTTATATATGACAACCCGGCAAAGCATTATCATCATTGACTACCCAATCTAATCACTCTGACAATTAATTTCGTCAATGACCAGGTCTCATTGGTTCCCTTAGATGTCATTTAAAGCTTAATAGTAGCGCACACGTTAGAACTTACTTTCACAAGCAGAAACTTGATGATTGGATTTTTGAAGAACAGTTACAACCTGTGCATCTTGTATTGTTGTGTATACTCCACGACTTGGTGACTAGTTGAGGCACTGTCGCAACTAGTCACCTCAATATTTCTTTGTCTTTCGATGCTTTCTATCAGGCGGCTATAGCCATCCTTGACGTTGTTATTCTGTTTCTTCTTTTGGCTGTCGTCGCATATTTTTTTTTTTTTTTTTGCCAGACTTAAAGAGAGTGTTTTATGGAAACCTAATTAACCAAGATCCGGTGACTATGACTGTCTAAATGCATCAAAACAGTTCATTTTGATGGGTTAGAATTCTAACCATTTTGTTCACAAATTTTACAAATCAGGTATCATCTCTAAAATTAAATAAATTATTTACAAATTATTATTATTATTGGTTATTATTGGTTATTGGTTATGGAAGGCCTCGGTATCACTGCAAACGAATTAAAATCCATAATTGCTCAACCGCCCGTGCCAGTGGAATCATCCGAAATACTAACTCATCTCCCAAATAAAGAAAGTAACTGTAGTCCCCATCGTAGCAGTCTCAGCACACGCCAAAAGACATAAGGCGAAACCGCGCAGAAAGTGAACACAGCCAACTGTTCCCTGTCATACGATATCATCATTCATCGTAAACAAGTGGGATATCGAAACAGGATCAAAAAGGATGAGACACACAGCTCACGGTGTGCACAGGTTCATTTAAAATTATTATTATTATTATTAACAAGTAAGGTCTTATGTGTTTCAAAAACTATTTTAAAAAATAGCTCACGGTGTGCACAGGTTCACATAGCTCACGGTGTGCACAGGTTCATTTAAAATTATTATTAACATGTAAGGTCTTATGTGTTTCAAAAACTATAAAAAGTAATAAATTTACTCTGTGTCCAGCAAAATGGGAGCCGCGATAGCTCAGTCGTTAGTGAACTGGACGACAAAGGACAAGAGGTTGGGTTCGATCCTGATGGACGGCTTCCAGGATCACCCAGCCTTAAATGGATACCGGATTTTTTTTTCTGGGAAAGTAAAGCGGCACGGGCGTAATACCGACCACATTACCACAAAAATCATGTGACGATGGTAGGTAACAATTATGGTCAATAACACCAAAATTCCCTATACGCCACTTGGCGTGACGGGGTTCTTTACTTACTTACTAACACAATACTAAACAGGGCCATTTTATAAAGGATCTTCACAGTACCAAACCTGAATTAATGAAAGAGCGAACATCTTTTAAAAGGGGCACATGTTCTATGGGCCATATCTTGACTTTTATCAATTGTTGACAGCATACATATAGAATTAAATAGCATGATAAATCCAAACCAAATGATAACAACTATTAAAACTAGAAGTGGGACGAAATCTAAAAGGTTCTCGAAATTCCCGAAACTCAAATCCCTCATATAACATTTTTTTTTTCTTTTGTCCTTCTGTAGTTGCTTTGAAGTGCCGCAGGAAAAAGGAGAAACGTTAAAATAATATTTGTGTAGATGTTACAAGACTTGTTATTTTAATCACTTCCTTTTTAGATATAGTCTCGTTTTGTTCGTATGGGGACACTCTTAGGATAGAAAGAAGAAGAGGAAGATGCAATGCAGCAGGCTTTAAATTGGCCTCGTTGGATATGCCCCCACCTCCTAATTAAAGAAGGATAACGAAAAAGTCTGATTGACACTGATTAACAAAGAAAAGAGTATAAATATATAAATATATATATATATGGACGCGACACTAAATTAATCCATTAACAACGAATGAATAATCCAATTCCCACTCTGCAAAGAAAAAAAGAATATACAGGAACATTGCTGTTTGCTATTTCTCCTGCATCTGTTAACTTTGAGCACTTCCGTCTATTTTTCGCTCTAAGATCAAATAAAATAAGTAGCAAGCTGCGTGTGCGCAGTTTCTGATTCCTTCCCAGGACGTGACCTATCACGTGATGTTATCCATCATTTCTTACCAGATGTCAATTTTCAGAAATCGCTCCCAGCGTGAGATTAGCGCCCCTGGCAAGAGGAGAACAACGAGATTAAGTAAAAAGCTATCAAAGTGGGATAAACAAAAATTCAGCAAGAAAAGTATGACTATCGAAAGAGTCTATTGGAATGAATGTCCAAAAATCCCAAGCGAGAAAAACGTACAATGGTGTTAAGTGTTCTTATTGACAAAATAATAGACCGGCTAGACAGGAAAATGTATTCCGTAATTGTACCAGAAATATAAATCTTCAGCAGAGTAAATGGTGGACAGTGGCCATTAAAGATTATAGTTGTAGGTTGTCGGAGAGCTCTGATGTATACATAGAACATCTCTCGCTGGATTATTCAATGAATAGACAACTGTGGAAAGCGAAATTAGTTGAGCAAATATCCATTCAATGGCTTAAAAATAGCGTTTCTTTCAAGTTGGAATGAAGAGTCGCATGTCTGCAGAAAAGTGGCGCTTTCTTTGTAGTCGTTATCCATTGGTAAAATAAAACCATATCAGACATGAGAAATGGCAACGCTGCTTTAGAGTGCATAGAGATACTTGTGAAGACTGTAAAAGAGATGCAATTTTGGAAAATGCGAGCGCTGACATTTTTTTTTACCAATTTGATAGCCTTTTTTCTCTTTGTGGTCGGTACTTTTATTATAACTGTTTTTGAAGATGTACGCCATTACATTTTTCCCATGAAAACTAAATATAAACATATTTTCACTAGCCAGAAGGAAATTATTTATTTTAAATCTCACTCTTCCTCCTCTTTCTCTCTCTCTCTCTCTCTCTCTCTCTCTCTCTCTCATTTATCTCACTTTCTCATCTCACTCTCTCACTCTCTCCCTCTGTCTAAAATGTCGACGTTCGAAATAGTTATAGGTCGAGCTATGTTCTTTTTTCTGGTTCAGTAAGATATTATTAGTATCTTCAAATTACAATTTTGTTAGTAATTTATGAACATAAAACGTATTCCTTTATTTTTTATTTAAAAGAATGTGTTTTTTTTTAACAAAACGATTTCGTCACTAAACAATCTTAAAAGTTAAAAAATCTTAAAAGTAAGAGGCAAAAAAACAATATTTATACATCTCGTCACTTCCGTATTTGATTTGCTGGAAAAAAGTCATATTAAAGTTGCTCTAGTGTGTGGGCGGTGTTTCAACTTCACAGAATTAAATAACAGTCTTTAAAAGTAACAACTATTAATAAGACCTGAGTACAACTATTAATAAAACAAAAGTAAATAGCCCCGTCGTGCCAAATTTGTGTATAAGGAATATGGTGTGACCATCATTTTTATAGACCATCGGCACACGATTTTTGGGGTAAGGTGATTGGTATTACACTCGTGCCCGTTTTACTTTCCAACAAAAAATCCGGTACCTTTAAGGCTGAGTGAACCCGGAAGCCGTCGATCGAGGATCGTACTTGCTCTTGTCCTTTGACAAGTATTAATACCTTTTCTTAAATCTCAAAACAGATATCCGTTCTTTAACAGCTGAACGACCGAAGAGTGATCATGAGAAAGCAAATCATACGATCATGAAGTCTGCGCGCTGCCTCAACGATAATTTCAAGCTCCAGGAAAAATGAGTAACAGAAGCTGCACTAACAGATTTGCCATGAGCAGTGACCAATATTATGAGAAATGACATCGACAGAATCATTATTCAAAAGTAACTAAGAATAATAAAACATTTATCAGTCTCTTTTTCTGAATCGTGAAAGGCGGATATTCCCAAAGCAATGGATTAACGAAATACTATTTTTGTATTCTATTATGGAGAACTTTCATTTATTTTTGCACTCAACCGGTGTCCATTAGTAATCATATATCTTCCTTGACCATACAGAAAGACCTTAGCGCAAGAAACGAACTCTGTAATATTGAGACGGTCTCTGGAGAAATTTCGCATAGTTCGTATCTTTTTAAATATGTTATAGGGCTATTTTTTTTTCTTTCTGGGCAGAGAAATACAGTTTATGTGCTTAACCAGTAAACGTTATTTTGTGTGTTAAACTTGAAGCCGTGGTTTCTGTTTGTTATTTTGTGTGTTAAACTTGTAGTAGTGGTTTCTGTTTGTTATTTTGTGTGTTAAACTTGAAGTCGTGGTTTCTATTTGTTATTTTGTGTGTTAAAGTTGTAGTCGTGGTTTCTGTTTGTTATTTTGTGTGTTAAACTTGTAGTAGTTGTTTCTGTTTGTTATTTTGTGTGTTAAACTTGAAGTCGTGATTTAGTTATAGGCTAACGCCGCGATGGCTTGTTCAATGCAGAATTAACAACTCGTAGTCAACATAACAGTAATTTTAATGACATGAACTGTGCAACATCTGCTGTAATTCCCAGTCTTCCACATGCACAAACCATCCAGTAGTAACATGTCTGCACCTGTTGGCGACCGGTGGGAGAGAGAGACCGTTTTTCTCTCCTCCCAACTATTTGTACTACCCTACCATTTACTATCTCAGAATCCTCTGCCCAATCAATTATCATCTACCCCTTTGTTTACCACGCATACTTAACACTTCACCCCTTAACCTTGAACCTAGCTACGTCTGTTTCTAGCATACGGTCCGCGCTCAGTGGATTTCATGTTTCCCACTGACTGCACGCCTTTCTGGCGGTCACTTACCTCTAACCTTGGCGATATACCCTTACCTCTTAACTATCGTCTATTTCTCCCATACCTCGTCTCTCCCCCTGAATGCACTCCACTCTTGCCTACCCGGCGATTCCCTATATTACACATTTGGCTAATATACTATTCCAATTCAACTCTTGACCAATTACTATTACAATTTACATTTTGCTATTTTGTGCGTTAAAATTGAACTCATGGTTTTAATTTTGCTATTTGTGTGCTAAACGTTAACTCGTTGTTTCTGCTTTATTATCCTAGTTTGATAAGACTAGAGAATCAATGTCACATACCCATAAACCAGTGATTACTAAAATGATTCTATTCAAATCCATGAATGTACCGTGACGTTGCCCTCCTCTGGTCTCTGGATAATGAGATCCAATGTCTAGTCCTATGAGATAACCTCTGGTCTCTGGATAATGAGATCCAATGTCTAGTCCTATGAGATAACCTCTGGTATCTGGATAATGAGATCCAATGTCTAGTCCTATGAGATAATCTCTGGATAATGAGATCCAATGTCTAGTCCTCTGAGATAACCTCTGGTCTCTGGATAATGAGATCCAATGTCTAGTCCTATGAGATAACCTCTGGTCTCTGGATAATGAGATCCAATGTCTAGTCCTATGAGATAACCTCTGGTCTCTGGATAATGAGATCCAATGTCTAGTCCTATGAGATAACCTCTGGTCTCTGGATAATGAGATCCAATGTCTAGTCCTATGAGATAACCTCTGGTCTCTGGATAATGAGATCCAATGTCTAGTCCTATGAGATAACCTCTGGTCTCTGGATAATGAGATCCAATGTCTAGTCCTATGAGATAACCTCTGGTCTCTGGATAATGAGATCCAGTGTCTAGTCCTATGAGATAACCTCTGGTCTCTGGATAATGAGATCCAATGTCTAGTCCTATGAGATAACCTCTGGTCTCTGGATAATGAGATCCAATGTCTAGTCCTATGAGATAACCTCTGGTCTCTGGATAATGAGATCCAATGTCTAGTCCTCTGAGATAACCTCTGGTCTCTGGATAATGAGATCCAGTGTCTAGTCCTATGAGATAACCTCTGGTCTCTGGATAATGAGATCCAATGTCTAGTCCTATGAGATAACCTCTGGTCTCTGGATAATGAGATCCAGTGTCTAGTCCTACGAGATAACCTCTGGTCTCTGGATAATGAGATCCAGTGTCTAGTCCTCTGAGATAACCTCTGGTCTCTGGATAATGAGATCCAGTGTCTAGTCCTATGAGATAACCTCTGGTCTCTGGATAATGAGATCCAGTGTCTAGTCCTATGAGATAACCTCTGGATAATGAGATCCAGTGTCTAGTCCTATGAGATAACCTCTGGTCTCTGGATAATGAGATCCAATGTCTAGTCCTATGAGATAACCTCTGGTCTCTGGATAATGAGATCCAATGTCTAGTCCTATGAGATAACCTCTGGTCTCTGGATAATGAGATCCAATGTCTAGTCCTATGAGATAACCTCTGGTCTCTGGATAATGAGATCCAATGTCTAGTCCTATGAGATAACCTCTGATCTCTGGATAATGAGATCCAATGTCTAGTCCTATGAGATAACCTCTGGTCTCAGGATAATGAGATCTAATGTCTAGTCCTACGAGATAACCTCTGGTCTCTGGATAATGAGATCCAGTGTCTAGTCCTCTGAGATAACCTGTGGTCTCTGGATAATGAGATCCAGTGTCTAGTCCTATGAGATAACCTCTGGTCTCTGGATAATGAGATCCAGTGTCTAGTCCTATGAGATAACCTGTGGTCTCTGGATAATGAGATCCAGTGTCTAGTCCTATGAGATAACCTCTGGTCTCTGGATAATGAGATCCAATGTCTAGTCCTATGAGATAACCTCTGGTCTCTGGATAATGAGATCCAATGACTAGTCCTATGAGTTAACCTCTGGTCTCTGGATAATGAGATCCAATGTCTAGTCCTATGAGATAACCTCTGGTCTCTGGATAATGAGATCCAGTGTCTAGTCCTATGAGATAACCTCTGGTCTCTGGATAATGAGATCCAATGTCTAGTCCTATGAGATAACCTCTGGTCTCTGGATAATGAGATCCAATGTCTAGTCATATGAGATAACCTCTGGTCTCTGGATAATGAGATCCAATGACTAGTCCTATGAGATAACCTCTGGTCTCTGGATAATGAGATCCAATGTCTAGTCCTATGAGATAACCTCTGGTCTCTGGATAATGAGATCCAATGTCTAGTCCTATGAGATAACCTCTGGTCTCTGGATAATGAGATCCAATGTCTAGTCCTCTCTTGGTAATGAGATCCAATGTCTAGTCCTCTCTTGGTAGTGAGATCCAATGTCTAGTCCTATGAGATAACTCTGGTCTCTGGATAATGAGATCCAATGTCTAGTCCTATGAGATAACCTCTGGTCTCTGGATAATGAGATCCAATGTCTAGTCCTCTCTTGGTAGTGAGATCCAATGTCTAGTCCTATGAGATAACCTCTGGTCTCTGGATAATGAGATCCAATGTCTAGTCCTATGAGATAACCTCTGGTCTCTGGATAATGAGATCCAATGTCTAGTCCTCTCTTGGTAGTGAGATCCAATGTCTAGTCCTCTCTTGGTAGTGAGATCCTATGAGATAACAGTGACAAAAATCTGGTCCTGTGTGCACTCTGCTCACATTATAGAACCCTTGACAGGTAAATGTCGACAAGAATTATCTAACTTTGCCTCTGCCTGCACAAAATTGGTAAGTAAATTTACTTGTGGCGAAGACGGATATGCCGGGTTGAAAAGCGTGGATATCACGGCTCAGTCATAAACTAGAGACCCTACGCATCGACTAACGGGATGGCGAGAGAAGAAAAACTAAAAAAAAAAACAATAAATAATCTCAGTTATTCTGGAAAAGTTTTCGTTCCATGTTGTGTTTGAACGATTGGCTTTATCATTGCTCATAACAAAAGAGAAATGAGACTACATAGGGGAAAAGTGTACTCGCCATAAAATTGCTGAATGGTACTTGAGGTCTAATATAACAAAGAAGGCAATATAGCCTGTAGTTGAACAGATAATGTCTCGTCAAGAAGAAAGCAAAAGGACAATGAACATAAGGTGATCAATTAGCCTAAACACACAATGACCCTCCACAAGTGATTAGAGTGGAAACAACTATCATCATGAATGTCCTTGTGAACTTAAGGTGAATGATCACCATACTGTACTTTACAATTTCCTGTAAATGGTTTAGTCTAGATCCACCATGACTCAACAAGTGAGTTACTTCTTGCAGGTAAAGAAGATAAACCGCAACAGCATCCAAATACGCTCCACCTAGCTCCTTAAAGATAAAATAAAGGTAATATACTACATGGTAGGGGTTTCAGAATATTTAAAATCTCGTATTATCCTTCAGCATTTGGAGGTTAGATTAAGTATGTTTTTCCTCGCTGTTATTACCTTCCCAAACTGAAGGTACCCATTTGTTTTATCTGGTAGATTGAAGAGTGCTAGGCTAGGATGGAAACAAACGACAGGCGACTCACTGTTTGCCCAAATAAAAAGTAGACAGAATGGAATAACAAGTCCTCTTACTATCTCATCCTCTCCTACTCTTTCTCTGCCGCTCATATTTGTCTCGATCTTATTCCTTCATGAATGCTATACCCACAAGTATAATTGTTACTCATTTAATTAATAAATTGTCGCAATAAAAGTAGCTGAATCGAATTAGCACTGACAGTATAAATAAAACAAGGCTAATTCATTCTTGTTGTTCAATTATCATTGTAAAATTGCACACAAATCTGTCAAGACATTTACGACTCACCCGAGGTAGTTAGTTTACCCATTCACCTGTGAACGCCCACAATTAAGCGCATTAGCTATCACCATCATTAATTGTTATCGTTTCAATCCTATTTTATGTTTCTTTACACCATAGCAAGTACATGTATTCATTCATGGAACTGACTTTTACTATTCTCGAGGGTAATTTGTGTTCCCGCTCTCAATTCTCCGAGAACATATTGATCGCTTTGCAAGTGCATTACGGCATGATTAAATGTGGAGTCTAAAACTCAAATAATGCAACAGATTACAGAAATCATCGTATAACATTTGCACTGTTGCTTCACTGCAAATGATAACGTGCACTAATTATATTCGAAAAGGCTTATAAACCTGCTGTTTTCCGCTGTTTTTTTTCAGTTGTACGAGTGGTCCGGTAAAGATTTTCAGGTAAATCTCAGGTAAGAATTATTTTAAAGTGTGTATTATTGTTATATGATCGATTCTAGTTATGTAGACGTTTGCACTTAAAACTGAGTTATCTGAATGATGAGAGAATATCTTCATCTCTGCACCTGAATTGCACCAATTCATCAAAGTTTAATGTTTATAGGGAGGTCAAGGCAAAGAAATGCATAAAAGTGCGAAGTTGCAGTAAAGCTGAATGTGAAGGAGAAATGAAACAAAAATAGTATGGATTAAAAAAATAGATCGAACAAAAATAGAATAAAAATAGAAAAAAATGGTTTGGTTAAAAGTTTCCATAATTGATTGACGACACAAAATGGATCGACGTGTCGGCTCAATAAGCCTTCATCAGGAACAAACAAACAACACACACACACAAATGTAAGGAAATAAAACTAGTACTACATAAGTAAAGTAAAGAATCCCCGTCACGCGAAGTGGCGTATATGGAATATGGTGTTAGTGACGCTCATGATTTTTGGGGTAATGTGTTCGGTATTACGCCCATGCCACTCTACTTTCCCAGAAAAAAATCCGGTACCCATATTAAGACTGGGTGAACCCGGAAGCTGTCGGTTGGGATCGAACCCTACCTCTTGTTCTTTGTAGTCCAGTTCACTAACCACTGAGCTATCGCTTCCCCTAGTACTACATAGCTAACTAATAATGAACTATCCAAAACAAAATAATTTCAAACTAGCATGAGAAACAAATGTCTTTCCTGTATAGTGGACCGTGGCCTGAATGAAAATGAACGGATGGCGCAGGATGCGCACTATAATTGACAAGCCAATGGGAGGTTCAACAACAAGTTAAAGGGTTCTAAAAATGTGTGGGGTGGGGGGGACATTGTATAGATTACCTCGACTACCATGCCACCAACAATGTCTATAGGTATCTATGCACCTACATGTATATATATATATATACACATTGGAGTTGCGATAGCTCAGTGGTTAGTGAGCTGGACTACAAAGGACAAGAGGTAGGGTCCGATCCAAACCGACGGCTTCCGGGTTCATCCAGCCTTTAATGGGTACCGGATTTTTTCCTGGGAAAGTAAAGCGGCACGAGCGTAATACCGACCACATTACCCCAAAAATCATGTGCCGAAGGCCTGTAAAGTTTATGGTCACTAACACCATATTCCCTATACGCCACTTGGCGTGACGTGGGTACTTTACTTTTTTCTTTTATATACATATACATACATATATATATATACACGAGGCCTATTGGGCCGAAACGTCGTTCAAATTTGCGTCGTCCATTATTTACGTAAAGATTTAACCATAAAATGTTTTATATGTTTGTTCATTTCTCCTTTAATATTTACACTAGTGAAACTAATCTTCAAAAACGTCACTATCCTTAGTAGTAATAAATTAAAACATTATATTTTAATGTTTATCACAAAATTAACTATCTCAAAGAAATAAATATCTCAGTATTTTAGAAATGTAAAAGTAAGTAAAGTACCCCCCGTCACGCCAAGTGGCGTATAGGGAAATATGGTGTTAGTGACCCTATATTTTACAGACCTTCAGCACATGATTTTTGGGGTAATGTATTTTAGAAATGTAGAAAACTTATAAAATCCGGAACGCTTTTTAAAAAAACGTACGCCTTTGTATTTGTATAACAACAATGAAAATATCACTTTGAGTAGAAAATGGCTGCAGCGATAACAGCTCAATTTCTCTCATTAGGTGGCGCAGCTTCGCTAAGTTTGGTTACTAAGAATTTCATTACCTCGTTGGTTACTAAGAATTGAATTAGCTCGTTGGTTACTAAGAATTGAATTAGCTTGTTGGTTACTAAGAATTTCATTAGCTCGTTGGTTACTAAGAATTGAATTAGCTCGTGGTTACTAAGAATTTTCATTAGCTCGTTGGTTACTAAGAATTTCATTAGCTCGTGGCTACTATAAATTTCATTAGCTCGTAGTTACTAAGAATTTCATTAGCTCGTGGTTACTAAGAATTTAATTAGCTCGTTGGTTACTAAGAATTGAATTAGCTCGTGGTTACTAAGAATTTCATTAGCTCGTTGGTTACTAAGAATTTCATTAGCTCGTAGTTACTAAGAATTTCATTAGCTCGTTGGTTACTAAGAATTTCATTAGCTCGTTGATTACTAAGAATTTCATTAGCTCGTTGGTTACTAAGAATTTCATTAGCTCGTTGGTTACTAAGAATTTCATTACCTCGTTGGTTACTAAGAATTGAATTAGCTCGTTGGTTACTAAGAATTGAATTAGCTCGTTGGTTACTAAGAATTTCATTAGCTCGTTGGTTACTAAGAATTGAATTAGCTCGTGGTTACTAAGAATTTTCATTAGCTCGTTGGTTACTAAGAATTTCATTAGCTCGTGGCTACTATAAATTTCATTAGCTCGTAGTTACTAAGAATTTCATTAGCTCGTGGTTACTAAGAATTTAATTAGCTCGTTGGTTACTAAGAATTGAATTAGCTCGTGGTTACTAAGAATTTCATTAGCTCGTTGGTTACTAAGAATTTCATTAGCTCGTAGTTACTAAGAATTTCATTAGCTCGTTGGTTACTAAGAATTTCATTAGCTCGTTGATTACTAAGAATTTCATTAGCTCGTTGGTTACTAAGAATTTCATTAGCTCGTTGGTTACTAAGAATTTCATTAGCTCGTTGGTTACTAAGAATTTCATTAGCTCGTTGGTTACTAAGAATTTCATTAGCTCGTTGGTTACTAAGAATTTCATTAGCTCGATGGTTACTAAGAATTTCATTAGCTCGTTGGTTACTAAGAATTTCATTAGCTCGTGATTACTAAGAATTTCATTAGCTCGTTGGTTACATATACTTTTGTTAAAACTCTTAAAATCGCCGTCAACCTTAACCCCCTGTTTATATACAGTTATTTTTTTTTATTAAAAAAAATTAATGACTACCATATTTTGCATCTACTGTGACATTGTATGTAAAACGACATTTCGATGTTTGAATATAATTTGTACAAGTGAAAGATTTACTCCACTTCTGACTGCATCTAAAACACACAACAACAAAAGCTGTAGCTGAAATAATCCCGCATCAAAATTGTCTTGATTTCTCATCACACAAAGCAGCTTTACATCGTCCTAAATTATTATTTTGTTCTGCGTAAACCTTCAGATAATCATCATATTTTGGCCATGTAATGAGAAGAGAACAACTGGAATATATTGTAACTACTGGAAAAATAAAAAAAAAAAAAATAAAAAAATACCAGACAGCTTAAGAGAATGGCTTGACAGAAGGTCCACAACAGAAATGATAAATAACTGTCGAGATCGAAAGTTGTGGAGAGACATGATCACCTACGCCAGCTGGCCCGTACTTGATGATGATGATGAAACCTTCAAATGTCAATATCTTATAAGCTCGAAGAAAGCGTTCATCAGCCCAAGATTGGTAACATCTCCACATATCTTGTCCCGGTATGGTAATATCACCAGCCTTTCAGCCTTAGTCCTAAATTGAATCCTGCAACCTTGATGCCAAGTATGTCGTCTTTTGTACCTAATCTGAACCTGTCAAAGTTTGACATAGCATCATGCCTTAGCTTTGGCGGTAGTCAGGATATAGTTGGGTAGTTAACATAATACTATAGTAAAGTAACAAAGCCCGTGCATAAACACTGAATCCAAAGCTTGAAAACAATTAGCGCTGGTACAGAATCAGAAGCATAAACTATCTTAGCTCTGGTGTTACTCTTTCATCAGTGTCGATAAGGACAACGAGTCGTCGTTCTTTGTTATTGTGGATACGGAAGTGACAGACAAGGTCAAGGCAAGTCTTAAAGAGTTAAATAATACTTGAATAATAATATAATATTATTTGGATAACAGAGTATGCTGGTAAGGAATTCGATTTCAGTGAGAGAGAGAGAGAGAGAGAGAGAGAGTGAGAGAGAGAGAGAGAGAGAGAGAGAGAGAGAGAGAGAGAGAGAGAGAGAGAGAGATTTGCTCCGCTTGATTCAACGTCTTAACAAAAATAAGACTACCATAGCTTAAACCACTTTTTAATATTTATTCTGATGCACAATCATCATCATGTGCCATACTGGTTGGCGTAGGCGATCATGTCCTTTCACAATATTCTATCTACAGTGCATCGTTACAATAAAGAGATAGATTAGTTGATGCCAAAGATTGATTGAAAGAATTGTCTAGCCAGACATTCTTTGATAGCATATTATTGGCGCATTATATGATTAGTGATATGCACCAGACAATGCACTGAATTGGTAATTTCTTCAACACCGCTGTATATTTTTTAATGTTATCCGAATGAAATTAAGAAAGCGGTGATTAATCCAACAATTACTAATTCCGTTAATAATTTAACTTGAAATGCCCGTTGCTAAGAATGAATTTCTATTTCAAGTTTTCATCAACATCAAATAGATAGAAAATGAACTAAAACTTGAAATAAACTCCTACAGGAAAAGTGTTAATTCAAAAATAATGAAAAGATGTTCATAAGGAGGAAATTGGTGGGATATGGTCAATCGAAGTCTGTTGCGAGAGAATTGGGGAAAACAAGGGTGGGCAGTATATAAAAGCCACATTAACACATGATTAATGTTATATAAGAACAAGAAAAGAACAAAAAACAAAAATGGATAACTAACACCATCTTAGAAAAAATGGAAGAAAGGAGACAAGCGAAGAGCACTGCCCAATACAATAAAATAGATAATGAAATACGCAAAATGTGCAAAAAGGCAAAAGAAGACTGGCTCAGCCAAAAATTTATAGAAATAGAAACTATGGAAAGCAAACAAGACTAAAGAAGAATGCACACAGAAATAAAGAGAATGACTAATAAAAATAAAAAAGTCACAAAAGGTGGATGCATGGCAGACAAAAAAGGAAAAATGCTAACAGACAAAACATATATTATAGATAGATCGATGGAATATATAACAGAACGATTTCATGATCAAAGGGACAAGAAACCAGTTATAAAATTTACATCAGGCTATAAAATCTTAAAATCTGAGGTGGAAAAAGCTATAAAAACAATGAAAAGGGGAAAAGCAGCAGGACCTGACAGCATACAAATAGAGATGATACAGGCACTAGAAGATCTTGGCATTGAAGTGATTACAGACATATGCAACGACATATACTACATACACACCAAATGAACTAAAAACATCAACTTTCATTGCATTGCCTAAAAAGAATGGTGCAGTTGAATGCAGTGACTTTAGAACAATAAGCCTAATGAGCCATGTTCCAAAAATCTTGTTAAAAGCTATGCAAGGAAGAATTCAGAATAAAATCAATACTGAATTAGATGAGCAGCAATTTGGATTTAGGAAAAATAGCGGGACAAAAGAAGTACACAGAAGTAAACAAACCAATATATTCCTGCTTCATAGACTACACCAAAGCTTTTGATAGAGTACACCACAAACAACTTATAGAATGCCTAAAAGAGATACATCTAGATGACATGGACATACGACTAATATGTAATCTATACTGGGAGCAAAAAGCAATAATAAAATATAACAGAGAGAACTCTACACCCATTGATATAAAAAGAGGAGTAAGACAGGGATGCATCCTATTACCAAGCTTGTTCAATCTATACACTGAAAAAATCTTTAAAAATATCATAGAGATGCCAGGCCTACAAATTAATGGAAAAATAATCAATAACCTAAGATATGCTGATGATACTGTACTACTAGTAGAAAATCCTAAAGATCTACAACAATTACTTAATGAAATAAACATGACAAACAAAAAATATGGGCTAGATATGAATATCAAAAAGACTAAAACTATGATCATAAACAAAGAAAGTACTCAAAACCCACAGGTGGATAACAAAATTGAAGGAATAGACCTGGAGACACGTCGGAACTACAACTACCTTGAACATACTATAACCAGTGATGGAAAACGTACAACTGAAATAAACAAAAGAATAGGAATGGCAAAAAGTAATTGTAATGTCATGAAGAACATACTAACCTCAAAACAAATAACACCAGGGCTAAAACTAAGAATAACAAAATGTTACATCTTCTCAATATTCCTGTATGGTGCAGAAACATGGACATTAGACAAGAAAACAGAACAGAGAATTGAAGCCTTTGAAATGTGGATATATAGAAGAATATGTAGAATTGGATGGAAGGAAAAGAAAACATATGATTAAGTCTTAAAACAACTAAAAATGAAAAGAGAACTACTAAGCATAATTCAAACAAGACAAATGCGATTTGATTTTTGGGGCCATGTTAAAAAACACAACAGCATACTAAAAGTAATCCTGGAAGGGAAAATACAAGGTGAAAGAGGCAGAGGCAGACCAAGAGTAACATGGACGTGTAACATCAAAAGATGGACAAATCAGCCTATGACAACCTGCACCATCAAAGCAAGAGACAGAGCAGAATGGCGCTCCATGGTAGCCAACCTTCGTTGCGGAGACGGCACTCGATGATGATGAATGGGATATGTGTGTAATGAACTAAGTAGATTGATTTCAGACTGAATTTTACTAATTGAGATCAGGTAAGGAATGAAATCGTGAAAAATAATGATGGATGTATCATTAATTATTGACTATATTAAACAAGAAAGAATCAGTTGGTTTGGACATCTGAATAGAAAGGAACCTAACCAATTGACAGCTCGTGCGCATTGATTGATCGTATGAAAAGGAGAACCCAGAAAGAGATGGGTAGATGGAATCTAAGAGACATCAAGTAACTTAGACATGACACCAACTCAATCTATGCGACTAGCAATAGCAAGACAACAACACCTCCCTCCTCTCAGAGACGTTATATAGCACAAACAGTATGAGAAGAAAAGGAAGGAAAGAAGGGAGGGAGGGAGGAAGGGAGGGAGGGGAAGGAAGGAAGGAAGGAAGGAAGGAAGGAAGGAAGGAAGGAAGGAAGGAAGGAAGGAAGGAAGGAAGGAAGGAAGGAAGGAAGGAAGGAAGGAAGGAAGGAAGGAAGGAAGGAAGGACTTACCTTTCAATGGCATCTATTATTTTGGTGTGACCTGTGAGGGAGCAAGAAAGTTTTTAATTTTAAATAGGTAAGTTTTACTTTTGAAAACTACATAACATGTGCAATAGAGAGGTGAAATAATAGAGAGGTGAAATAATAGAGAGGTGAAATAATAGAGAGGATGACAGCTAAGAAGACAAATAATGTTCAGAAATTAAGGAACGAGATACAAAAGAAAGTATAAATAAAAATAGTATTATATATAAATATATATGGTTGGAATTTTTATCTATGATTTCTCTCTGCGACAACCACCCCTGGTCTCAGCAGCAAGGCTCAGCATCAAAACGTCAATTACTCCTCGACGGAAAAAATATGAGTACCTCCGAAGTCGGAGTTATCTGCCTGTGCGGCGGATCCTTATCCTGTGCACACGGCTGTCAGGAAAAAATGGACTAACATGAAAAAAATTCAGTTCCTAGTCTCTAGGGACATTGTCAGAACCGGACCTAGTGGCGTAGGTGATCATGTCTCTCCACAACTTTCGATCTCGGTAGCTATTTATCATTTCTGTTGTTGACCTCCTGCCAAGCCATTCTCTTAAGCTGTCTGTTATTTTTTCTCTTTGCTTCCCTCTATCTCTTCGTCCCTCAATTTTTCCAGTTGTTACAATATATTCAAGTTGTTCTCTTCTCATTACATGGCCAAAAAATGATGATTGTTTCTTCCTAACATTGGAAATTAGCTCTCTTTTTGCTTTGACCTCTTTCAGAATATTTTCATTACTTTTCTTAGATGTCCGTGGTATCTCAATATTCTTCTGTAAAACCACATTTCTACAGACTCCAGTGATTTTCTTGTTTGTTATCCTATTGTCCATGGTTCACATCTATATGTTAAGACTGGCTCTACCTAACATTTAAGAACTCTTTTTCTTGTTTCTATCGTTAAAAATGTATTGCATAGTATCTTCGTTTTTTGGAAAGCTGCTCTTGCTTGAGCCATTCTGCATCTCACCTATTTTTCTCAAGAATGTATAGAAATTAAAAATACTGATACCAATGAACATGTGTTTACTTTCGCTACGTGTTGATAAATTTGCTGTGTGACCTATAAAACCAGGACAGATAAACTGTTCGGTCTAATGAAACAAATATCGCATCTTCGCAGTTAATTGTAAAACGACAAATAAGCCAAAGAAAATTTGGATTTTATAAATAATCGGGAAAGGAATGCAAATGAAAATGTTGAAGTGGATAAAATGCTTTGTCTAGGATGGGCTTACGGTTTTAAAGTCAGACTAGGAGATAGCAACAAACATTTACTATACCCCACAGATCACTCACTACAAGGTGGATTCTAATATATTTTTTAGCCTCTCTCACTCACTCATACAAACACACACATATACACCCTGTGTATGTATATGTGTGTGTGTGTTTGCGCGCGCGCGCGCGCACGTACGAGTGGTGTATGCATAAACGACCTTCTAAAGATGTTTGAAATTAACATCACAAAAACTATAGATGCAAACGATCAGGTTAATTATCGACATGATTGTAGTACACAGTAGTAGCAATATCGAGGGATTAGAACAGTAGATTTCAGTGAGTGATTGTACTAAAGCTTAGAGTGTACTAATAAACAGAAATAAAACATTATATTCCTCATGAACAAATTATTAACAATGCACAGAAATATAAGAAAATGCAAATCTGAAATGTGTATATATAAAAAAAAAAAAAAGTAAAGTACCCCCGTCACGCCAAGTGGCGTATAGGGAAATATTGTGTTAGTGACCCATTTTACAGACCTTCAGCACATGATTTTTGGGGTAATGTGGTCAGTATTACGCCCATGCTGAAATGTGTGTATATGGAGGATCGAAATTAATTAAAGACTGAAATTGATACCAAAGAATTAGAAAAGATCATCATCATCATGTGGCATACCGATTGGTGTAGGCGATCATGTCCTTCCACAATTTTCTATCTACAGTGCATCGTATCAATTCTGTTGTTGACCGTTTTCCATACCATGACACCAAGCTATCCAGTATTTTCTCTCTTTGTCGTCCGCGATCTCTCTTTCCTTCTATTTTGCCAGTTGTAACCAAGTATTTCAACTTTCCTCTTCTCATGATGTGCCCGAAAAATGTTGATTTTTTCTTTCTTATATTTTTTGGAGCTCCCTTAATGTGTTGGCCTCTTTGAGGATTTCCTCATTGGTCTTTTAGCTGTCCAGGGAACTTTCAACATTTGTCTAAGAAATCCCATCTCTGTTGCCTCTAATCGTCTTTTCATTTGTTTGTATACTGTCCATGGTTCGCTTCCATATGTCAGAATTGTTAGAAAAGCTAGCCACACATAAAGAACAGCTCATGAATAAACTGACATAGGCTTCTTGAGGCCGGAGTAGCGAACTATAAAAATGAATTATCAGTATTTTGTTTACTCAAAATCAACCTTAGAGTACGGAATAAGCAAAAATACAACAGCTTCAAACACTAAATCTCAAAATTATAATAATAACATACAGAATACACGACCTAGAATAATAACAGATGGTCTAATAAGTACATCGATAAGAAACATGTAATCCGCAACAGAATGACTGAACTTTAAAAAGTAAGAGAAATTCTTTTCACAGAAATATGCAAGTCTCTTTTACCACAGGTCATGTACATTAAAATACACGAGCCCACCACAACTTGCTAAAAAGGACTACGTTTTAATTACTTACTGAAAAAAATGGGTACAACGTTTATTTACACGTTTGACCAGAAGCGATCAACGTTGAAATTCAAGTTAATATACCGATGACTGTTATTGTACGGCGTTTGTTCATTATATCAGTTTCAGTTCTTGCGTAATATATATTTGTCCTTGATTTTAAAATTTAAGAAAACATAATGTATGTAGGGCACACATGGAGAGATGTCACGTATTTTACTTGATCACGAATGCGTGATTTTTTTCTTCACAAGAATACAAGTTTGGCTAGGACATTTCCGAGTAAAAAAACGTGGAAGTTAACATGTTTAAATTGAAAAACAAAATGATCCAATTGATCCATTTGCATTTCACCTAGTTAGACCCACTAGCTGGACTTCTCTTATGGAATCTCCAGACTCATTTCCGTTGGAAAGTGCCATCAACGACACGAGATCATGATTTCGCACAGACGGTGATGTCTTCTGAGCCATTTACAATCACGCACATGGAAATAAATAACTTTGATATAGAAGTGAAACTGTTGAAATGTTGGAGTCTACTATACATTATTTCATTCCTTGATACCGTTCATATTCTTCATTGCGAAAGCGAGACATGATCAGTGTATAGACAAATGAAATTTTTGGGGCATGTTAAAAGACACAACAGCCTAATAAAAGTAATATTGGAAGGGAAAATACAAGGTAAAAGAGGCAGATGCAGACCAAGACTAACATGAATGTAAAAAGATGGACAAGTCAACCTATGACAATCTGCACCATCAAAGCAACAGACAGAGTGGAATGGCTCTCCATGGTAGCCAACCTTCGATGCGGAGACGAACTCAATGATGATGATGATGATGATGATGATGATGATGATCAGTGTACAGAAGACGCCCTGAAAATCCTCTTTCGTTCAAGTTGTCTCCTCGCTGTTATAATAAATCATTTGTTTTGAATTGAATGATTGAATATTTTAGTGCAATGAACACTGACATCATAATAACACTTTTGTGTTGATAAATAAAGATTCTCATGCCATTGTTTCACTATATCGGTTTGAGAGCTAAGAACTGCTCACTTCAGGAATTTACAAATAATTCTTTCACTAATAACTATTCAAATATCACACATTGTAATTGGTTTTGAAGTAGTGAGGTGGTTAGTGTTCTCGTCTACTGACCAACTGGATCCGAGTTCAATTTTCCGAATGTGGTGGATTTCTATCAAACCAAAAACGGTTTTGGAATTCACACAATTTACGAAAATAGGTAGCAGAGATTCTCCCTGAAAAATTAGGGCGCCCTTTCGTAATGTTTACCGCATCACTGCAAACAGTCGTTAAAAATATAGACACAATATTGCCATAAACGAGGCGTGTTGGTTGTTGTCTTATTAGTCGTCTCTAACAATTAACTTTACTCTTTACTTACTCAAATAAAAGACTAACTTCTTTAACAGTTTCATCTTTTAATAATATGCTCGTTATATACCAAATTAAATAAAAAGTATGTATTATTAACATTCTTTATTTTACATTATTTTTAACCAACTGGGGTGGGGAAAAGTAAAAATAACATAATTATAGGGCACAGTCTATCTTCAATTAGTTTGTAAGTCTAATTTAAAATCACTACTAGGTGTTTTTTTTTTCCGAGGACTACTTAATTAACAAAACCTGGCTTCAGTTATAATTATTGGCTTGAAATAGTAACATACTATGAATATATGGGATCTGTAGTAGCTAACTATAGAGACGGTAAGCAGGCGGTCAAAAGAAGATTAGCAATAGCAACAAACAGATTAAACGTCATGAAGAACATGTAGCAACAACACTAGCAAGACAGTGAAATTAAAATTACTGAAGACATGTATGTTCCATTAGCAACAAATCATTATGAAAGATGAATAATCTCGCAAACGGCAAGGAATAAAATCTATCCATTCGAAACAAAATGTTGTATGAAAATCCTTGTCACATCAAATGAGACAGTGGGCTGGAAATAACAATAATGGTCAGCATGGATCCTTGGCGGTGCGATAGTGGCAGTCCTAGAAGAAGGTGGTTTGAAGACATCAAAGGGACATTGAACAGGACAACATAAGAAGTGGGAGATCTGGCTAGAGATAGACATTCTTTCAGACGGGCTATGAGGCTGTGGTGAATACAACGTTCTGCAAAGAACATACGACCAGATGGTGATTGCTTCTTTACACTTAGGTACATTCCCTAAAGTACTCAGTGATTGTCAACAAATGACGATGAGTATAAATAAATGCTTATGATTCTAGAAGCGTACCTTTATCTCCCACATCCCCAACTCTTTTATCAAATAGTTTATGATTCATTCTGATGTCTTGCTTGATTTAGACTGAAATACATCTTAGATGCACAGATTTAAATGTTTTAATAATTTAACTGCCATTTAAAAGCAGAATCTCCACCAGAAGATCCATGTCAGCTGGGCAGATGCGCGTTTACGAGCCTTTAAGCGTGCTCTCTTGCAGCGGAGATAAAGCAAAATGACTTTTGGACAGATGCAGTTCACGAGTAACAAACGCGATAAAGTGGTTGTGTGTGAAGGGAGATTAATTCTGTATCGTTATATGCGTGTAGTTTCTAGAATTTGTGTTTTATTCTGATAAAGACTATCATTACAGCATCTATTTATGAGTTGTCTATGGGACTAGTATGTAATGACCACTGCTTAATGTTCAATGCTGTGGGGAGATACTTGTCTTAACAGGGAAAATACAGATACACTATGTAATAGTCACACTTGCGCGAAAAAAACCACTGCTTAATGTTCAATGCTGTGGGGAGATACTTGTCTTAACAGGGAAAATACAGATACACTATGCAATAGTCACACTTGCGCGAAAAAACATTTTCCACAATAGTTAATTTCTAGTTAGCTGAGTGGCAGTTCCCTAGCGTTTGGGTTTTCGTGGCAAGGCGCTGTGCCACTGAGTACGGGTTCGATCATGCTTTAGTCCATATTTTTTTCTGTTGTTGATTATTTGTCATTTTTTTCGAGTGCTGTAAACATATCTCTTCCCCTGATTCGATTCGTTGATCATCGTCTCGGAAGTTTCCCTCTATAATAATATTCATTTATTATTATTTGTCTCCGGTCAAGTAGTCTACAGGACACAATTTAAAACGTCACCATCTTCCTCCAATTAAATGGAAAAAAAAACGTTGACCCACCCGGGAATCTGATCCATGTCCACGTGATTAATAAACAACATATTTGGAGCTATTCCGACATCCTGCGCTCTTATTGGCATTTAAGAGAATTTGAAGTGATAAGAATAAGAGAAGGTAAACACAATTGTCAACAAATATTAGTAGACGGTATAAGAAGTTATTGTTGCAGCACAAGTAACATACTAATCTTAGTTTCTTGGTCACTAGAAGTAATGAAGTACTTGATGGTAAAGGAAACTGGAATGAGATCATTTCTTCATTATTAGCGGTAGCACTGGGGATGCCTACTGAATACTCTTGTTTATTTTTACATTCTATGTTAGCTGATTATAAAGCACGGACAACAGCTTCCCATAAGGATACTGGTCAGTGGGACAAATTATGAGATACGGTCCCAAAGATACACTGACATAGTGTCTTACATTATCATCACCGGTACAACCAGTCAAGAAAATGTGAACCGTCTAGAAATCTCATTTTCTCTGTCATAGTTCATAAGAATAAATAATGATGTAATAGTATTCATTAGTACGGTCTCTGTACAGATTGTTTACCCCAGACAAACTGTCTTACATCAGATAGCATGTAGAACGAACCAACACTGGTAGGAAGAGATGGGAATAATATTTGTGAATCCCAAGGAATACTTGTATCCGATATTTCGAGCTCCTCCGGGACAGGCGGATGTGTGATTGTGCTAAATCATAAATTGTTTTATCGATGTTGGCATTTGAATAAAGAGCAATGTATGGCGTGTCCGTAGAGCTTTGTGCATTCGAGAAGAGCCATGCTTAAGCAAAGTGTAAAATACATTTTCTTTATCCTTACCTTGATATTCAACCAAATTTGTTCATGTGAATCGAATGTTTCAAGGGCCTTAATTCGGGGTGGTTATTGTTTTGTAATCAAGGAAAAGGTGTCAGTTTGCATGGTTTCATTAATGGTGTCGAGTTAGAGAATTCTACTTACTCATATACGGTGTTATATTAGTTGTTCTATGATGGAAGAGTAAACGTAAACGGGTGAATTATGAATTAGTGTATGGATATAGAGATTACTTAAATAAAAATGGAAACATGGATTCTATCACATTTAAGTTGAGGAATATGCACAATACATTGATAAATTGAGGTTAAGGAAGGAAGGAAGGAAGGAAGGAAGGAAGGAAGGAAGGAAGGAAGGAAGGAAGGAAGGAAGGAAGGAAGGAAGGAAGGAAGGAAGGAAGGAAGGAAGGAAGGAAGGAAGGAAGGAAGGAAGGAAGGAAGAAGGAAGGAAGGAAGGAAGGAAGGAAGGAAGGAAGGAAGGAAGGAAGGAAGGAAGGAAGGAAGGAAGGAAGGAAGGAAGGAAGGAAGGAAGGAAGGAAGGAAGGAAGGAAGGAAGGAAGGAAGGAAGGAAGGAAGGAAGGAAGGAAGGAAGGAAGGAAGGAAGGAAGGAAGGAAGGAAGGAAGGAGGAAGGAAGGAAGGAAGGAAGGAAGGAAGGAAGGAAGGAAGGAAGGAAGGAGGAAGGAAGGAAGGAAGGAAGGAAGGAAGGAAGGAAGGAAGGAAGGAAGGAAGGAAGGAAGGAAGGAAGGAAGGAAGGAAGGAAGGAAGGAAGGAAGGAAGGAAGGAAGGAAGGAAGGAAGGAAGGAAGGAGGAAGGAAGGAAGGAAGGAAGGAAGGAAGGAAGGAAGGAAGGAAGAAGAAGGAAGGAACGAAGGAAGGATGAAGGAACGAAGGTGAGGAAGGAAGGAAGGGAGGAGGGAAGGAAGGAAGGAAGGAAGGAAGGAAGGAAGGAAGGAAGGAAGGAAGGAAGGAAGGAAGGAAGGAAGGAAGGAAGGAAGGAAGGAAGGAAGGAAGGAAGGAAGAAGGAAGGAAGGAAGGAAGGAAGGAAGGAAGGAAGGAAGGGGAGGGAAGGAGGGTGGGAGGGAGGGAGGGAGGGAGGGTGGGAGGGAGGAGACAGAAAAACAAAAAGCGAGGAAACCTGAAGAAAAGAAACAAGAAATAAAATACAGAAAAACATAATTGATCATTAGAATATAAAAGAGTTCACACTTGCATAGCATAAACAACGTTACTTTCCTGCTGCGAAGATGCACATTACTCCCTCTGGGTTTAATATTGACAAAAATTATATCTGAGCTCACATTTATGTGAACTAAACGTGTATGTTGAACTAACGCGTGCAATAATAACGTTTTCATTTTTATACTAAACAAAAATGTATCAAACCACAGAAATAATTATAGATAATCGGAATGTGAAGTTAATGTGACATATTGGTAATCGTTGAAATATTATATGAAGATCTCAATCTACAATGTCACGTGTCGTTAGTGATCAGTGTCTTTCATTGCCAATTTAAGTGTAGTACTCCACGTTTTAGTTGATTCACATTTCCAATAATAAAATGCAGCAAGAAAATATAGAAATCAAGACCTCGCAGGTGAAATTTTAGCGAAATTTCAAGTGCTATACAAACTGCTTTATTGTAAGAAAGTTGTAGAACTTTGTCAATATTTTCCCGTTCTCCCTCAACGCTGTAAGGTACAATCAGTGGTTAGTGAACTGTAGTACAACGAACAAGAGGTCGAGTTCGATCCTGATCGACGGCTTTCGGGTACACCCATCCTTGAATAGATACTACTGGATTCTTTTCTGGGAAAGTAAAGCGGCATGGGGGTAATCCGACCACATTACCCCAAAAATCATGTGCCGAAGGTCTATCTAAATTATGGTCACTAACACCATATTTCCTATACGCCACTTGGCGTGACGGAGCTCTTTACTTTTTTTTTTTTACTGTAAGGTACAAGAGGAATAGAAACAGAACTGAAGCCAAACTTCTCGACTTAATTTGTTTCCTTCAAAATTATTTATCTTCACTTCTTTCAAGATTGCTTTTCTCTCTATCCTTCTTGGATTTACTTGCCCTTCAGTGTTTATGTTGACACTACCGCCTTCATGGAGCCGCGATAGCTCAGTGGTTAGTGAATTGGACTACAAAGGACAAGGGGTAGTGTTCGATCCCAACAGACGGCTTCCGGGTTCACCAGCCTTAAACGGATACCGGATTTTTTTCTGGGACAGTAAAGCGTCACGGGCGTAATACCGACCATATTACCCCAAAAAAGCATGTGCCGAAGGTCTGTAAAATGTATGGTCACTAACACCATATTCCCTATACGCCACTTGGCGTTACGGGGGCTCTTTACTTTTTTCTTTATCCGCTTTAATGCTTTACTTTTCAAAGAATGTCCTCACATGTTGACCAAATATGAGCCATACCACAATTTTAAATGTTTGGCATAAAAGTGCTATTTAGCACAAAAGCGTTATATAGCATAAAAATGTTATTAGCATGAAGGTTTTATTTAACGCAAAAGTGTTAACTGAGTATATTTTTATTCAAATTTGTGCGACTTCATGTTCAATTTGTTTCCTCGTGGAGCGCTTAACTACAAATTGCATTTCAGACATAATCTTGCCTTTCTTTCCTTTATCCAAAGATCAAAGCAATCCATTTTTGATCAAGAGCAACGTTCCTCAGTTCTGCACAGTCCGCAATATCCTTTACCGCATCTTTACTGTTTGTCCTACGCTATTTATTTTTGTTTACAGTTATGAAGACTAATAGGAAAATATTCTAACAGTGGATAAGGCCAAAAGACACCGTATCGCCAACTTTCTGTGGAAAGCATAATTAATTTTTGAAATTTGAAAAACTAAACTGTACACTTTATCAAAAGAATTAAGAAGCAATCAGCTTTCTAGTAAAATGTCTTTAATAACAGCGAAAGAAGCAGAGAAAGCAAATGTTGTACATGTAATTATGTAATTGTTGACAATTTACATTATAATATTACCTCTCATTATCGTGTTGTAAAACATAAAAAATTACGCACTTGTTTGGTGTGAAAATATATTTAAATATGTAAACACATGAAAAAAAAAACAAATTAGCAGACACAAAAATCATAATAATTTGCATGCAGAAAATCTATTGTTTATACTTAAAGAATGAATATAAAATGAATGGTGAAATAGAAAACAAATAAACGAAATCTTGCTATTCGTTTGAGTTCCTGACATTGCAAAGACACTATGCTTCTCCTTATGTTAACTGCAAGAAATACTTTTTTTTGCAAAGTTCACAATTTTCAGGAACCTAAATTCTTTAATGCTCTGTGATCAAAACTTCAATTTTGAGATTAATTCTTTTCGCAATTGTATAATCTTCAGGGAATTGCTCCAATCAAATTCCCACTTTTGGGGTTTTTAATTTGTAAAATATATTTTACAGTATATCTATGTTGCTCTCGATGCGGAAATTACTTGAGTGCGTCATTTCTCGGGGACAGCAGCTTCAACTAACACAGGCTTTTTATTATTTTCAGTCAGCTTTTTTCAAGAACTTTCCGGTTCCAAATGCAACAGGATGAAGATATATGGGAGTCATTTCAAAGACGGGCCTGCCAAGTTGGAGTGACAAGATGCCGAGTGCCTAAAAACGTGTTTGTTGAAGTGTGTGTGGGAGGGAGGGAGGAATGATGGTGATCTTTGATCAGATCGTCCCGTCTATTGCTAAGATATATATATATATATCCTAATTGTCAAAGTGACTTTCTGCACTCATCTTCACGACATCTACAACACATCCTAGTTTTTGTGCCATTCTTATCTTTACTGCCTGTTCGGTTCAGAAAAGACCAAAACAAGATCATAGTTGAAACTTTAACCATCCTAATTTCCCAGAAATGTTCTCCCATGTCTATTTTAAAAGCCTTGTTCATTTTGAGCCCAGAAAACTTGTTGGTCAAGAAAATAATTAAACATGTCTAGAAATGTAAACCGGAACCTCGTGATTTGTTGATGATCGCACTAACC
The DNA here is from genome assembly GCA_032433765.1 of Megaustenia siamemsis. NCBI lineage: Eukaryota > Metazoa > Mollusca > Gastropoda > Stylommatophora > Ariophantidae > Megaustenia > Megaustenia siamemsis. The sequence goes on along the minus strand of JAVIAB010000092.1, from coordinate 64,927,985 downwards.
TCAGCCACATGAGCTTCTAATCTAGTAACAGACGCATAAAAAAACATAGACAAAATATCGTAGACAAAAAAGTGGGTATGTATTGGAAACACTGGATGACAAGATATCCGAGTTTGATTCGTAATCATTCGAAAATAATTCCCCCCCCCCCCCATTGGAAATGGTTGCAGTCACCCTTCCAAAATTGGTACCGAGAGGTTTTTTTTTTTCTGGGAAGAGTATAACTGATACTTAGATACTTACCACATATCCCATGGATATGCTGATTGTCAATTGGAGAATAATTGACGCTGACGTTATTGTTCCAACAGTTATCACCCTTGTCCTCTCGGTAAGTCCTCCAATAATAATGTGCGTCAGTATAGACTGGATGAAGAGGTATCATCAAAACAAATAACACCAGTGCTATAAGTAAGAATAGCAAAATGGTATATCTTCTCAACCTTCCTGTATGATGCAGAAACATAGACATTAGACAAGAAAACAGAATAGAAAATTCAAGCCTTCGACAAGTTGATTTATAGAAGAATAGGAAAAATCAGATGGAAAGAAAAGAAAACAAACGATGAAGTCTTAAAACAACTAAAAATGAAAAGAGAACTACTAAGCACAATTCAAACTAGACAAATGAGATTTTTGGGGCATGTTAAAAAACACAATAGCCTCTTAAAAGTATACTCGAAAGAGAAAATACAAGGTAAATGAGGCAGACGCAGACCAAGACAAACATGGACGAGTAGCATCAAAAGTCAGCCTATGACAACCTGCACAATCAAAGCAAAAGACAGAGCGAAATGGCACACCATGATAGCCAATCTCCGATGCAGAGACGACACACAATAATGATGATGAATGGTGTATCACTTTAGTCCTCTCAGCCCCCCACAAAAATTGTGCGTCAATGTACACTGACTAGCGAGATATCACTCTAGTCCTCTAAGTCCCCCACTAAAATTGTGCATCAATATACACTGGCTAACGAGGTATCACTCTAGTCCTCTCAGTTGGTCCCCCGCTAAAATTGTGCGTCAATATAGATTGACTAACGAGGTATCACTCTAGTCCTCTCAGTTGGTCCCCCGCTAAAATTGTGCGTCAATATAGATTGACTAACGAGGTATCACACTAGTCCTCTCAGTTGGTCCCCCGCTAAAATTGTGCGTCAATATAGATTGACTAACGAAGTATCACACTAGTCCTCTCAGTTGGTCCCCCGCTAAAATTGTGCGTCAATATAGATTGACTAACGAGGTATCACTCTAGTCCTCTCAGTTGGTCCCCCGCTAAAATTGTGCGTCAATATAGATTGACTAACGAGGTATCACACTAGTCCTCTCAGTTGGTCCCCCGCTAAAATTGTGCGTCAATATAGATTGACTAACGGTTATGGTATCACACTAGTCCTCTCAATCCTCCACTAAAAATGTACGTCAATATAGACTGGTTAACGAGGTATCACTGTAGTCTCTGAAGAGGAATGTTGGTACAGAAGACCTAGTATTGCAGTACCACTAGAATAAACAAGATCAAACTTCTTTAGCAGAACTCAGAAAATCAAGAAAGAAATATCATTGTTTACCTTTACCTTATCATTTTTCACTTTACTACGCTTTTTTCTGAACAAAAATCAAATATTTTCTGAAACTGTTATCATTGATTCTATTAAACATGAAACTTAGTTATACAATATTTATCTCGGAACCGTGTAAATCTGTCCTAACTCATTAGGGATCGCGATCCTGGACCGATCTTACGGGAATATCACTCTCTCTCTCTCTCTCTCTCTCTCTCTCTCTCTCTATCTATCTATCTATATATATATATATATATATATATATATATATATATATATACACACACACAGTGTTTCCAAGTCAAGATATGTAAACTATGGTGCCTTTATGTAATTTATAATGTCACTTACTGGTGGCAAACGAAAATGAGATGCTTTTAATCTTCCTTTTTCTATTCATTTTCATTAGCACAAATGCCCCGATTCTCATAAATGTCCTTTTATCGAAACAGATAATTTTTTGTTTTTCTTGGATCAGAAAACTGATAATAACAAGAATATGGCATTTATTATTACAAGCATAGGAGGGAAAAAATCGGCAAGCCATCAACATCGCGAGATTTCTCGAAAAGAAATTTTACACAGATCTTGTGTTAACATTGGAAGATTGAATATTTTTCTTTACATCTTCAATATATGAGAAAGTGCAAACAATTTTATTGATAAGCCAGTGTCAGAAGTGGGCGATTCTGTCTCGGGTATTTCTTTCTTTCACCACCAGCAGATCTGAAAGTGGTCGCTTTAATTTGCCTTGAAAAAACAAAGGATCCGCAGCGTTGAAACAGAAATCCAGGAAAGGAAAACTCGACACGACAGCTTGTGGTTTTGATTAAAATACTGACAAGTCCTGGGTGTATATTTCTTTGGCCAAGTGAAGTTCGTGGGGAAATTGGGTAAACTTTGTTAGTGTTGGCTAACGGGATACGGCTGCAATTTATAGAGTCTCAGGCCAGTGTCCCAGCACAAAGAAGGAAATGGCCTCTGTAATGAGAGTAGCAGATGCGGCCGAGGACAATGTTTGATGATGAAATGAGAAGAATAATGACCCAATGTGAACCTTGTCTAGTTGAGATCTATGACAACACTTTAGAGTTGTTTTCAGTTGTGCTCTGGAATGCAATTATTTCTTTAAATCGTTCTTCATGGGTCTGAAGAAAACTTCAAGGCAAAGGACACATTGTGGAACCGCAGTCTATATTTAGGCAGTCTCTAGAGTAGTTCAGAATGGGTCTCAAGATGTCCTCCTGGAGAGAAAGAAGGCAACATGATCTGAGAATGATTTGACTCTTTTTTCACTCTTTGGACCGGAATGAATGGGGGTATCTAAAAGAATTATAAATAGCTGATGACGTAAATGAAAAAAAAAAAAACGCTCACTCCAAAGAAGTGGCTGTTTAGGATGTTCACTTTCTGGCAAATATGTTTTTATACAGACATTAGGCCGAAATATTTTCCGTATTATGGCGAGGAATTTTTGTTAGATGGCACACATTTTTAACATGGAATCCATTAGATTAAATAAATACCGTAGTTTTCTTTTGTTTGAAAGCATAAATTAAAACATAAAAAGGTACAAAAATTAAATAATATTGTGTTTGCCATATTTTTTCTTTTAACATGGGAGAATTACTTAGCTAAGTATTTTTGCACGTAATGATTTATTTTATCCAAATTTTAAAAATATATATTTTGTAAGCTTTGAGGTTGGACTTATGTACGATACTTTTGCATTTCTGTTTCTGGAAATGTTGTTAACGAGATCTAAACTTGTTGTTCTCAATGAGTCATGCCATGCATGAAATTCTGGCCCAATATCAGTTATAAAGCATTGAGCATTTTGTTTAATTTACTCTTGACGACCATTTTTAACTTTTAGTGTGCATGATGTCTGCATAGTGGAAAAATCATTGAGCGGTTAAAGCATGACTAATGAATAGGCGCATAGGAGTAATTTGTGGTTTAAGTGATTGGGTTATGGTTTGTCTGTAATTTCAACGTTTTTCCACATACAAACACACATTCGAATACATACATGCCTTTTATTTCAGTTCCTCAATTTAAATATCTTTCCATAAATAAATTAATATTTTAGCGTGCTGTAAAAGTTAAAAAAATGTTCGTGTTACATACATACTTTGTTAATGATAGAATTCTTGCTTCTCTGATAACCAAAATATCTCATATCGGTTTATCCATGACAGACCCTTCCAATAAAAGCCATCAGAGAGTTAATAGCTTATGTCAGCAGTAAATTTACCAAACAAAATAAAGGAGTTTTTATACGATGCTTGGACAAAGAAACGTGAGTGAAAGAGCTGAGAACAAAAAATGAAGAGAGAGGGAGAGAAAGTGAATAAATAATTAAAAGTTTTGTGTGGCTCCTTTCATAATCCAAAATCATGAATGTGGAGAAATTTTAGACAAAAACCGATCCAAAGAAAAAGATAATTCCAAAGCCCACCGCAATTTTGTTACGAAAAAAAATGTATATATATATCATCATCATTATCATCAAGTACCAAGCCTGCTGGCTTAGGTGATCATGTCTCTCCACAACTTTCGATCACGACAGAATTCTGTTCTATTTCTCAATTCTGTTGTTGACCTTCTGCCAAGCCATTCTTTTAAACTGCCTGGTATCTTTTCTCTTTGCTTCCCTCTATCTCTTTGTCCCACAATTTTCCCATTTGTTAAAATATATTCCAGCAGTTCTCTTCTCATTACATGGCTAAAAAATGATGATTGTTTCTTCCTAATATTGTAAATTAGCTCTCTTTTTGCTTTGGCCTCTTTCAGAATGTTTTCATTATTCTTCTTAGCTGTCCATGGTATTCTCAACATTCTTCTGTAAAACCATATTTCTACAGACTCCAGTGATTTTCTTGTCTGGTGTCCTATTGTTCATGATTTGCATCCATATGTCAAGACTGGCTCTACAAAACATTTAAGAACTCTTTTCTTGTTTCTGTTATCTAAAATGGATTGCATAGTATCTTCCTCATTTTTTGAAAGCTGCTTTTACCTGAGCTATTCTGCATCTCACCTCTGTTGTATATCTTCCGTCTGAGGTCAACAAAGTTCCCAAATATTTAAATTCATTTACTTGTTTTAATATTGTTCCACTTGTCTTTATTTTGCACTGAAGTGATGTCTTTTACATTGATGAGAGAGGCAAGAGCAGCAGGAATCGGCTCATCAATGAGATAGAACTGCTTGCACAGAACAGAGACAGATGGCGAGATTTGATAAAATATCTTTAAAAGAAAACTGCTAGAACAAAAATTCATATAGGAGAAGGTGTATCTTGTCTACGCCCTATGGGCCGTTACGGCTCGAAAGGTCAATGATAGATAGATAGATGTCTTTTTCTTTGTTGTTACCATTACTTCTGTCTTTTTGCTATTAAGGCTGAGTCCTTTATTTTTGCTTTCTTTCACAATAATGTCTAACATTTCTTGTGACTCATTTTCGATCTTAACGATTAAGACTGTATCATCAGCATACCTTAGATTATTTATATTATGACCTCCGATTGTTATTCCAGGCATGCCCCTTATGTATCTTAAAATAATCTCATTATAGATATTAACCAAATTTTGCGACAGCACACAACCTTGCCTAACACCCTGTTTTATTTGTTGAAACATTCCCAATTGGTTTCCAGTTCTTATATTGCCATTACATGTTCTTTATTATTTTTAGATCTTTGCTGCCTACGTTTATGCTGTCTAAAATGTTGATTATTTCTTGGTGCTTTACTTTGTCAAATGCTTTGGTATAATCTATGAAACACAGGTATAGATCTGTTTTCATCTCCGTGGCTCTTTCTACTAAAGATCGTATGATGTATATGGCATTGCTTGTTCCTTTATCTCTAAGAAAAGTCACACTGTTCATCGTTATTTTCTGGACTGATTTTGTTTCGCACTCTTTGCATGATGATTCTTAGTAATATCTTAGTCATGTGACTCATAAGGCTTATTGTGCAATGATCATCGCATTCAATCGCACCAGATTTCTTTGGTAGGGCTATGAATATTGATTTGAGCAGGCCGTCTGGTATATATCCGTTGTTGTAGATATCATTCAATATTTTTGTTATTATTTCTATTCCAAAATCACCAATATAACGATATTTTATATATATATATATATATATATATATATATATATATATATATATATATATATAGTATATAGTATATATAAGATAATTCGCGTGCACAAGATATTGAAATAATGTAAAAAAAAAAAAATTTATTGATGAAAAGCAGAAGATGTGAGTGAAATGTGAGAGGGCGGGGCGAAAGAGGAAGAATAGAGCACTGAACAATAAACTATAAATATTAAATGAAGAGCTTTAATGAGAGAGATGTGCTTGTACATGATAGAAAAATAACTCCATCTTTCCTGAGAAGTACAAAATTCTGTTTCCACTTTTCTTTGCTTGATAGTGCCATTGTGTAACTACGTCATAACCACTAAATTTGCATCTAGAGTTATTTCCTTCTTGGACAATAATGGTGATAGTTGACAAATGATTTGATAAGCTTGGTTGCATATTGAGTCTAATCCTGATGCTTGTGAATTATCATTTATTGCTATACTTCCTGGGTATTTAAATTTCTCCACTTGTTATATTTGTCTGTTGTCTATCGTTATATTGATGTTCTGTTTCTCTTTTGTGATATTCGTGATTCTGTTTTGTTAATGTTCATTTTCATGTTGTATTGGTTGCCTTGTTAAGTCTATTTTAGTGTTCTTGTAGGTCCTCTATTTTTCAGTGCATTAGTGCCTGCTCGTCTGCAAATAGAAACTCATTAATCTCTTCTGTCCCCGAAGGAGTGACTAACTTGCATATGCAGTTCATGTAGGGTAGGTAATAGATAATAATGAAGATAGAACGCATCGATGTCTTACTCTTGATCAAACTTCGAGGTTGTCTGTGTAGTCTGTCGCTGTTCTGAAAGTGCAGCTGGTATTGATCTAGAGACCTTTAATTAAGTTGGTTAGATGTTGGAATTGTCAAAAGTTCAAAAGAATGTAGTCGTCTAAGAGTCTCATGATCTAACTTTCAGTACCCTTTTTATTAATATGTACTCACCATCCATTTCCACTACCCTGATTCATTAACCATCCCAACACCTAAGATAAAGCAACACGAACTATTTTGTCTTGCAGAGTCGTGGAAAGTATAAAAGATTGCCGTCGTATAAGTGTCTGGTAAACAAAGACACTGATCGTTGCAGTCTTGCACGATCAAAGATTTAATAAAATCGTGTCTTTCCTTTTTTTGGTGACATTGTAAGCAAATATGTTTTTTATTGTTGATTTTAAAATAAATTATTGTGTCCTTGTTTACCTTCCAATTCATTTTAATTTCAGTCTAGTGACCGGAGCGTATGGTAATTTTTTAATCAATCTCGCGGACCGGTCGGTCAAAAGTGCTTGGTGGATCGATTCTGACCCACGGGCTGTATGATGCCCACCGCTGAGCTGAACTATAAGGTGGCTGTCATCGTCCTTCTCTTTCTTTAACTTTTAGAGTGTTTATCAGCACACGATGTTTCGTTTTTTTTTATTCTTATTTAATCGACATGTATTTCGACATTTAGAAATGGGAGAGATTGAGATTTATTCCAATTTGTATCGTGCCAATGTTATCAAATGTAAGAGAGTTATGGAAAAATAATAAATAAAAGCCAAATTTATTTAGAACAATTAAAACGAGTAATGGTAAGTGACTGAGATGAATTAATGAAGACATGTAACTAGCGATACAGTAATTTATAATTCCTGAATGCATGAGTCCATTATAATAACAGCCACAATTTCAAAAAAAACTTACTCACTTTGTACTCCAACATTAAAGACACGAAAGAAGTGAAATAATAGACGTGTTAGATAACATTTGATACAAGTAACAGAAAGACGTTGAATTTTTATTAGATACATATATCAAAGCCAGCGAAGGACCATACGAAAATGCAGGATTATCATATAATCACCATGAATAATACGATAGTTAAGTCGTTGGGAAAGATGACTGTCAATGATAAAACCTGCGACATATTGAATAGGCGATAGCATCCCAGTAGAGAGATGTGTGACAATACCAGTGTGTTTGCTCATGATATTTGTGAAGGTTTTTTTTAATCTGAGACTGAATTAATGTGCTGCTTTACACGACGTCTCAACAAGTACAATATAATATTTGTGATTTCTTGGTGACTCAGTTTCTTCTACTCAACATCAGCCCATTCCTCCTTAACAGGATATCTTAGGCCCTTTTTCAGCGAAAGGTGATTTTCAAATGCGGACCGTGGATCTCTGAACCAAAAAAATATACACCGTAGTCTACCATAGGGATCTCTGAACAAAATAAATGTACACCATAGTCTACCACAGGGATCTCTGAACAAAATAAATGTACACCGTAGTCTACCACAGGGATCTCTGAACAAAATAAATGTACACCATAGTCTACCACAGGGATCTCTGAACAAAATAAATTTACACCATAGTCTACCACAGGGATCTCTGAACAAAATAAATGTACACCATAGTCTACCATAGGGATCACTGAACAAAATAAATGTACACCATAGTATAACATAGGGATTTCTGAACAAAATAAATGTACACCATAGTCTACCACAGGGATCTCAGAACAAAATAAATATACACCGTAGTCTACCATAGAGATCTCTGAATCAACAACTGTACACCGTAGTCTACCATAGGGATCTCTGAATCAACAACTGTACACCGTAGTCTACCATAGGGATCACTGAACTAACAAATGTACACCGTAGTCTACCACAGGGATCTCTGAACCAACAAATGTACACCGTAGTCTACCATAGGGATCTCTGAATCAACAACTGTACACCGTAGTCTACCATAGGGATCTCTAAATCAAAAACTGTACACCGTAGTCTACCATAGGGATCTCTGAATCAACAACTGTACACCATAGTCTACCATAGGTATCTCTGAATCAACAAATGTACACCGTTGTCTACCATAGGGATCTCTGAATCAACAAATGTACACCATAGTCTACCATAGGGATATCTGAATCAACAAATGTACACCGTAGTCTACCATAGGGATCTCTGAATCAACAAATGTACACCGTAGTCTACCATAGGGATCTCTGAATCAACAAATGTACACCGTAGTCTTCCATAGGGATCTCTAAATCAACAACTGTACACCGTAGTCTACCATAGGGATCTCTGAATCAAAAACGGTACAACATAGTCTACCATAGGGATCTCTGAATCAACAAATGTACACCATAGTCTACCATAGGGATCTCTGAATCAACAAATGTACACCATAGTCTACCATAGGGATCTCTGAATCAACAACTGTACACCATAGTCTACCATAGGGATCTCTGACTCAACAAATGTACACCGTAGTCTACCATAGGGATCTCTGAATCAACAAATGTACACCATAGTCTACCATAGGGATCTCTGAACCAACAAATATACACCGTAGTCTACCATAGGGATCTCTGAATCAACAAATGTACACTGTAGTCTACCATAGGAATCTCTGAATCAACAAATGTACACCGTAGTCTACCATAGGGATCTCTGAACCAACAAATGTACACCGTAGTCTACCATAGGGATCTCTGACTCAACAAATGTACACCATAGTCTACCAAAGGAATCTCTGAACCAAATAAATATACACCGTAGTCTACCATAGGGATCACTGAACCAACAAATATACACCGTAGTCTACAAAAGGGATCTCCAAACCAACAAATATACACCGTAGTCTACCATAGGGATCACTGAACCAACAAATATACACCATGGTCTACCACAGGGATCTCTGAACCAACAAATAAACAACATAGTCTAACATAGTTATCTCTGAACAAAATAAATGTACACTGTAGTCTTCCATAAGGATCTCTGAACCAACAAATATACACCGTAGTCTGCCATAGGGGCCTCTGAACAAATTTAAATGTACACCGTAGTCTACCATAAGGATCTCTGAACCATCAAATATACACCGTAGTCTACCATAGGTATCTCTGAACCAACAAATATACACCATAGTCCACTAAAGGGATCTCTGAACCAACAACTGTACACCATAGTCTAGCATAGGGAACTCTGGAGTAACAAACATACACCGTAGTCTACCACAGGGACCTCTGAACCAAAAAAAATATACACCGTAGTCAACCATAGGGATCTCTGAACCAAAAAAAATATACACCGTAGTCTACCATAGAGATTTCTAGGCCACAAAAATATACACCGTAGTCTACGATAGGGATCACTGAACCAACAAATATACACCATGGTCTACCACAGGCATCTCTGAACCAACAAATATACACCATAGTCTACCATAGGGATCTCTGAACAAAATAAATGTACACTGTAGTCTACCATAAGGATCTCTGAACCAACAAATATACACCGTAGTCTACCATAGGTATATCTGAACCAACAACTGTACACCATAGTCTAACATAGGGAACTCCGGAGTAACAAACCTACACCGTAGTCTACCACAGGGACATCTGAACCAAAAAAAAATATACACCGTAGTCTACCATAGGGATCTCTGAACCAAAAAAGATATACACCGTAGTCTACCATAGGGATCTCTGAACAAAATAAATGTACACTGTAGTCTTCCATAAGGATCTCTGAACCAACAAATATGCACCGTAGTTTACCATAGGTATCTCTGAACCAAGAAATATACACCATAGTCCACCAAAGGGATCTCTGAACCAACAACTGTACATTATAGTCTACCATAGGGAACTCTGGAGTAACAAACATACACCGTAGTCTACCACAGGGACCTCTGAACCAAAAAAAATATACACCGTAGTCTACCAAAGGGATCTCTGAACCAAAAAAAAATATACACCGTAGTCTACCATAGGGATCACTAGGCCACAATAATATACACCGTAGTCTACGATATGGTTCTCAGAACCAACAAATATACACCGTAGACTACCATAGGGATCTCTGAACCAACAAATAAACACCATAGTCTACCATAGGGATCTCTGAACAAAATAAATGTACACTGTAGTCTTCCATAAGGATCTCTGAACCAACAAATATGCACCGTAGTTTACCATAGGTATCTCTGAACCAAGAAATATACACCATAGTCCACCAAAGGGATCTCTGAACCAACAACTGTACATTATAGTCTACCATAGGGAACTCTGGAGTAACAAACATACACCGTAGTCTACCACAGGGACCTCTGAACCAAAAAAAATATACACCGTAGTCTATCATAGGGATCTCTGAACCAAAAAAAAATATACACCGTAGTCTACCATAGGGATCACTAGGCCACAAAAATATACACCGTAGTCTACGATATGGTTCTCTGAACCAACAAATATACACCGTAGACTACCATAGGGATCTCTGAACCAACAAATAAACACCATAGTCTACCATAGGGATCTCTGAACAAAATAAATGTACACTGTAGTCTTCCATAAGGATCACTGAACCAACAAATATACACCGTAGTCTACCATAGGGACCTCTGAACAAAATAAATGTACACCGTAGTCTACCTTAAGGATCTCTGAACCATCAAATATACACCGTAGTCTACCATAGGTATCTCTGAACCAACAAATATACACCATAGTCCACTAAAGGGATCTCTGAACCAACAACTGTACACCATAGTCTACCATAGGGAACTCTGGAGTAACAAACATACACCGTAGTCTACCACAGGGACCTCTGAACCAAAAAAAAAATATACACCGTAGTCTACTATAGGGATCTCTGAACCAAAAAAAATATACACCGTAGTCTACCATAGGGATCTCTAGGCCACAAAAATATACACCGTAGTCTACGATAGGGATCACTGAACCAACAATATACACCATGGTCTACCACAGGCATCTCTGAACCAACAAATATACACCGTAGTCTACCATAGGTATATCTGAACCAACAACTGTACACCATAGTCTACCATAGGGAACTCTGGAGTAACAAACAAACCGTAGTCTACCACAGGGACCTCTGAACCAAAAAAATATACATTGTAGTCTACCATAGGGATCTCTGAACCAAAAAAAAATATACACCGTAGTCTACCATAGGGATCTCTAGGCCACAAAAATATACACCGTAGTCTACGATAGGGATCACTTAACCAACAAATATACACCGTAGACTACCACAGCCATCTCTGAACCAACAAATATACACCATAGTCTACCATAGGGATCTCTGAACAAAATAAATGTACACTGTAGTCTACCATAAGGATCTCTGAACTAACAAATATACACCATAGTCTACCATAGGGATTTCTGAACAAAATAAATGTACGCCGTAGTCTACCGTAAGGATCTCTGAACCAACAAATATGCACCGTAGTTTACCATAGGTATCTCTGAACCAACAAATATACACCATAGTCCACCGAAGGGATCTCTGAACCAACAACTGTACACCATAGTCTACCATAGGGAACTCTGGAGTAACAAACATACACCGTAGTCTACCACAGGGACCTCTGAACCAAAAAAAATATACACCGTAATCTACCATAGTGATCTCTGAACCAAAAAAAAATATACACTGTAGTCTACCATAGGGATCACTAGGCCACAAAAATATACACCGTAGTCTACGATAGGGTTCTCTGAACCAACAAATATACACCGTAGACTACCATAGGGATCTCTGAACCAACAAATATACACCAAAGTCTGCCACAGGGATATCTGAACCAACAGATATACACCGTAGTCTACCATAGGGATCTCTGAACCAACAAATATACACCGTAGTCTACCACAGGGATCTCTGAACCAACAAATATACACCAAAGTCTACCACATGAATAATTGAACCAACAAATATAGACCGTAGTCTACCATAGGGATCTCTGAACCAACAAATATACACCGTAGTCTACCACAGGGATCACTGAACCTACAAATATACACTGTAGTCTACCATAGGATCTCTGAACCAACAAATATACACCATAATCTACCATAGGGATCTCTGAACAAACAAATATACATCGTAGTCTACCATAGGGACCTCTGAACCAAAAAAAATATACACCGTAGTCTACCATAGGGATCTCTGAACCAAAAAAAAATATACACCGTAGTCTACCATAGGGATCACTAGGCCACAAAAATATACACCGTAGTCTACGATATGGTTCTCTGAACCAACAAATATACACCGTAGACTACCATAGGGATCTCTGAACCAACAAATAAACACCATAGTCTACCATAGGGATCCCTGAACAAAATAAATGTACACTGTAGTCTTCCATAAGGATCACTGAACCAACAAATATACACCGTAGTCTACCATAGGGACCTCTGAACAAAATAAATGTACACCGTAGTCTACCATAAGGATCTCTGAACCAACAAATATACACCATAATCTACCATAGGGATCTCTGAACCAACAAATATACATCGTAGTCTACCATAGGGATCTCTGAACCAACAAATATACACCGTAGTCTACCATAGGGATCTCTGAACCAACAAATATACATCGCAGTATACTATAGGGATCTCTGAACCAGCAAAAATACATTGTAGTCTACCATAGGGATCTCTGAACCAACAAATATGCACCATAGTTTACCATAGGGATCTCCGAACCAACAAATATACACCATAGTCTACCACAGGGATTTCTGAACTAACAAATATACAACGTAGTCTACCACAGGGATCTCTGAACCAAAAAAAAATATACACCGTAGTCTACCATAGGGATCGCTGGACCACAAAACTATTCACCGCAGTTTACGATAGGGTTCTCTGAACCAACAAATATACACCATAGTCTACCATAAGAATCTCTGAACCTACACATATTCACCATAGTCTACCACAGGGATCTCTGAACCAACAAATATACACCGTAGTCTACCATAGGGATCTCTGAACCAACAAATATACACCGTAGTCTACCATAGGGATCTCTGAACCAACAAATGTACACCGTAGTCTGCCACATGAAGCACCATTACCTTTACCCAACGTTTACCTTGTGAAAATCGTACGTTAACAAATACCTGGTTCTGGGAAGACAATGTCTTATAACGACGATGTTTTAGTGCGCTACCAGGAAAAAGACAAAGTAGGTTGTAGGAGAACTGCAAATACAACTTGACCGCTTAAATATGAGATAAAGGGAGTCAGGTGTACTTGGCAACCCGACAAATGCAACTGTAACATGGTTCTCTGTGATCAAAAGTATTGTTAACAAACCAACACGAATATTGCGTCTGTGTGAGGAGGTTGTGGAGGGGACCAACTTAATTGAACACCTAAAAGTGTGGTTTAATCGAGGACTTGTTATTACTAAGAACATAGTAGTTATGAAAGTTTGAAGGGCTGACTACTATGAGGGTAATGGTAGAGCAGGCTGTGAGCAGCATCACCTTGTTCTCTTATATCAGGGACTGTTCATTTGTGTCTTTGAGTTTGCTCTGGTTATTCTAAGACTCTTAGTTATAAGCAAATAAAAAGATTGAAATGAACTCATAACGAAGCTATGTGCGTCACTCTTTGAAAACATACAAAAATATCAAATAAACATCATGCTGATTTGTCCACTTTGAAAGACGGAATAAATATATACCTAGCTCGCTGCATTTATCCGTTACACAGTTAAATCTGGAGTCAGAAAGGAAGTAGGTAAAAGATAGAGAAATGTTGCATATGTCAGGCCATGGGCCTTATTTAACAGCTTTTTTTTCACTTGAGTACGTAGAACCTGATAAAGAATTTTTACTATTGCCAGCAGAACGATGCACATCCTTTGTAGTATAGAACAAACTGAACAGAGAATATAGAAAACCAAAAAAATTGCCGTGGAAAGAGAAGTCAGAGTTTATTTTTTTAAAATTCTTTTAGGGTGAAATAGTCGCATTCACATATTGGATCTGTTGTTCGACATAGCTCATGGGCGTTCATATATCAGATCGAGGTGAAGAAATGGCAATGAAGACCGCTGTGCATTTGTCGTTATTATAAATAGTTCAACAAATGAGATCATGTAGGTAACTAAGGCAAAGGCAAATGCTTGGCTTGAGAAACAAACTTTTTTTTCCGTATGTGTGTGTTTTTTTTTCTGATTCGGTAAATATGCTCATGAAAATCGAAATGTGCTTTGCTCGAAGGCAGTGTTGGAGTTTCCGAAAAGATCAACGCTGATTAAAATCTGCTTTACTTTTGTGCCAAGAGATTCAGGTGCTAGAATGAATGAACGAGTAGACAGATTTTCTTGATTGGCTTTTGTGAAGAATGGACCAACAATTGACAGAGCTGAAAAAATTCTAAACGCTCTGACGGAAGCAGGACGTATACGTGGTTCGGGCAATTAATGTGAATCTACAACCTTGAATTATCGCAAGAGAATCACGTCACAAGATGTGATGTGAATCACGTCACAAGATGTGATGTGAATCACGTCACAAGATGATAAGAGCGCTACAATGGGTGCTAAAGAGACTGATAAATCAACACACAACTGGAGTTATCAATTGCTGCACGTTGAAAGTATACCGAAGAGAGGATCTTGGCAGTTATGGAGTTGTTCGATGTGCAGTGACTATGATCTGTCGATTAACTAACTAGAGGCAGGTAGCTTACGTTATCCTGGGTCGCATGCAGGAAATGACATGAAACACATAGATCATAGTAAAGATTATTTTTTTAATACGGAGCTGAAGATAGAGAGGCTATGCCCTAACAACTTAAATCTCTGCTAAGCTCTAGTTTACGAACGCTATAGCTTCACTGACTCATTAGTTAAAAAAAACATTAAAAATAAAAAAACACCATGATCTTTTATCTGGAGTCTGCCGATGGGTCAATTGAAGAGCTGAGAACAAATATTGCATGCATAGCAGTCGTCATGCAGTGAACAGTAATAAGTTGTTAATACGCGCCGATTACCAGAAAATACTATTCACATCTCTCCTCTACTATAGTTCGTTCACAAATTCGTGCCCACAGAGTTGATCAATTATCTCGGAAACTGATGAATTTCTGTAATTCTTTTTCATGAAATCTTATTTTTTCACCGACCTTCAGATTTTATAAAATTTAAGTACAAAGATAGTCTGAATTTTGCACAATCGTTTTTTGTTATATAATTTTAGGAAAATATCAAACCGCGTGCTCTAAACATTAGATATTACTGTAAATTATGTTAATTTTCTAACAATGCAAGCCAAAGGCGTATCTGTATTACATTGAATAGTAATATAACCGACCCCTTTTAGATTCCTTGCAAAAGTACATGTACAATAACACAGTTAATTTTTGTATAGTGATGAATTTACACTTTAAACTCTCCATGGTTTAAAAATCAAGTAGTCACTTCACCACACCTTACAAATTATCACACATAAAGGAATATTCATTAATAGTAAATATTTTGTCAAAATACGCCTCTAGACCAATTTAACAAGAAACCGGAATTGAAATTACCAAAAAAAACCTCGGAGTGGTGTGCGTCTTACAAGTTAAGAGTGCGAAACGGTGCTAAGATTGTGTAGTGTGCACGTGAAAATTGCCTTTTTACTTGGTGCGTTGACAATGTGGGTACTGTAACAACAAATGTGGGTATTGTAAAATCCTAAAATTTAGGACAAACAGGGAAATTATATTTTTATATACCTCAAATAAACACAAATCTTTCCTAAATGCATGACAGTATGGCAAAAAATCAGACTGAAGGTCGGTGAAAAATAATATTTCACGAAAAAAGAATTACAGAAATCCATCAAACAGTTTCCGAGATAATTAATAAACTCTGTGGGCACGAATTTCTGAACGAACTATAGACCACACTGCAATACTTCCGGGTGTCCCTAAATCTCTTACCCCACTCTGCGACATCTCAATTTTTCCTCCTCTCGGGTACTCTGTATTCTTGTGGTCTGTTCTTTGAGCTCTGTGTATGCATACGGACCTCTGTGTGGGAACTTCTGGTTATTCGTGCCGTGTAAGCAAATTTTCACTTGGGTGCGCACTGGCGTTCATTTTCCTTCTGTCCACTGCAGTGTGCAGGTAAAAGTAAAGAGCCCCCGTCACGCCAAGTGGTGTATAGGGAATATGGTGTTAGTGATCATAAATTTTACAGACCTTCAGCACATGATTTTGGGGTAATGTGGTCGGTATTACGCCCGTGCCGATTCACTTTCTCAGAAAAAAATCCGTACTCATTTAAGGCTGGGTGAACCCGGAAGCCGTCGGTTGGGATCGAACCCTACATCTTGTCCTTTGTAGTCCAGTTCACTAACCACTGAGCTATCGCGGCTCCTTATTGAATGACTGCACTTTTACAAAATGATGGCTGTCGATGCGATGTTACAAGCGATGTTAACAGCTTCAGACTTGTGTTGATGCAGCTCTATTGTACGTACGAAATGCATTGTGTGTATGTTTTTAGGGGTGTGCTTCTATGAACTTCGTCTTGGCGACAGGGTCAAACACATAGCATGACCAAAACCTTCTCGAAAGAGGAGAGAAAGAGAAAGATGAGTGAAGAAAACGTAATAAAGCCGCCCCGAACTAAACCAATGTACACAGAAAACCTTTGAAAAATGTTAGGAGAGAAAAACTGGCCTAGTGTCTTTGGTCATACCTACATCCAACTAGAAAGGCCAAAGAGGGAAATCCCATCAAATCCCCACAATGGTGAAGTCTTCAGCTATAGACAGCTGACGCTGTTCCGCCCACAACCGTCTCTATATTATAATTGCAAAGCTGAAAGCGTCATAAAATGTGGGTAATTCCTTTCTGCCATTTGACCTCACTACTATAAATAGCTGCAGGTCATAACATGAAAAACAGAAAGTTTGAAAATATTGTAGCAACGTGCAAGACGGAAGAAAACAGTGACTATAGAGCAATGGTAGAAAATACTAGATAGTTTAACGGTCTGGGAATGGAACCACACCAGTAGTCAATCACTGACCACCTCTATTTGTAGGGCTCTATTGAAAGTATTTATGAGGTAATTTGGTTGTCCTTATGAGTGACTATGATTAAGAGTGCCTAGATGTCATGGACTTTGTTTTAAAAAACAGGAATAATTCTGAAGAATAACTGGAAATATGTTATCCCCCCCCCCCCCCCTAATACAATTGAACTAAGCAGAAGGGTTCGTTGCTAAGATTGGGTGCGTAGGTCATTAGTTGAGAATTTGAAGCCGCGTATATATGGGATCATGGGGTCTCGGTGAAAGAAAGAAATGCAATTCATGGACCGCGTGATTCAAGGAAAATAAGAGTTCAGGTCATTATGTGTCTACTTCAACTTCTTTCCTTTCTAATTTGCCTTTCAGTGTCGATGGGAGATATATTTTGCGGTCTTTTGATCTTCTGTTCGCCTCTGCTGCTGCTATGTTTCCAAGTATTTATAATATTCCGTCAATCCATCTTTTTAATGGTCGACTCTTGGATCAGGTGTTCTCGCAACGTTTATGTTATGTATCTAAGGAGTAGAGTAAATCGCACGTTAATAACGTAGTTAACATATCTAATACAAGCAGTAGAGTCGGAAAGAGATCTTTGTGAAGTAGAAGAGTTAGCTTGTAAGTAAATCATGAAGCAGAGAACAGAGAGAAACAGTGATGGTGTCCGTGAAGTGTATTGTAGCAGAGAACAGACAAAGAAACAATGATGGTGTCCGTGAAGTGTATTACAGCAGAGAACAGACAGAGAAACAGTGATGGTGTCCGTGAAGTGTGTTGCTGCAGAGAACAGACAGAGAAACAGTGATGGTGTCCATGAAGTGTATTACAGCAGAGAACAAACAGAGAAACAATGATGGTGTCCGTGAAGTGTGTTGCTGCAGAGAACAGATAAAGAAACAGTGATGGTGTTCGTGAAGTGTATTACAGCAGAGAACAAACAGAGAAACAATGATGGTGTCCGTGAAGTGTATTACAGCAGAGAACAGACATAGAAACAGTGATGGTGTCCGTGAAGTGTATTGTAGCAGAGAACAGACAAAGAAACAGTGATGGTGTCCGTGAAGTGTGTTGTAGCAGAGAACAGACAGAGAAACAATGATGGTGTCCATGAAGTGTATTACAGGAGAGAACAGACAGAGAAACAGTGATGGTGTCCATGAAGTGTATTACAGCAGAGAACAAACAGAGAAACAATGATGGTGTCCGTGAAGTGTGTTGCTGCAGAGAACAGACAAAGAAACAGTGATGGTGTCCGTGAAGTGTATTACAGGAGAGAACAAACAGAGAAACAATGATGGTGTCCGTGAAGTGTATTACAGCAGAGAACAGACAAAGAAACAGTGATGGTGTCCGTGAAGTGTATTGTAGCAGAGAACAGACAAAGAAACAGTGATGGTGTCCGTGAAGTGTGTTGTAGCAGAGAACAGACAAAGAAACAGTGATGGTATCCGTGAAGTGTATTACAGCAGAGAACAGACAGAGAAACAGTGATGGTGTCCGTGAAGTGTGTTGCTGCAGAGAACAGACAGAGAAACAATGATGGTGTCCGTGAAGTGTATTACAGGAGAGAACAGACAGAGAAACAGTGATGGTGTCCGTGAAGTGTATTACAGCAGAGAACAGACAGAGAAACAGTGATGGTGTCCGTGAAGTGTATTACAGCAGAGAACAGACAGAGAAACAGTGATGGTATCCGTGAAGTGTATTACAGCAGAGAACAGACAGAGAAACAGTGATGGTCTCCGTGAAGTGTATTACAGCAGACAACAGACAGAGAAACAATGATGGTGTCCGTGAAGTGTATTGCTGCAGAGAACAGACAAAGAAACAGTGATTGTGTCCGTGAAGTGTATTGCTGCAGAGAACAGAACAACATCAGCATGGTCTGTTCGGATATTAATTCTGCTAATTTATCAGGGGAAATAGAAAAATCCAGAAAAAAAAGATACAATTATTTTTCAGGATTGTATGTAACTAAATATTATGTTGTATGAAACCAGTGGCAGTTAAGAAACACATTGCTTGATTTGTTAGAATTATTTAATTTCAAGTGAAGATGAATGTTGGATGTAGAACTTTAAACCTGAGTGGAGCGTCAAGTTTTAGACCAAGAGATAATCCGATCAACTATCGAAGAATACCAATGTCTTAATGAGTTTAGAAACTGAGTTGTTTATAACAGTAATACATGATTCTTATAAACATTTCGCTTGACAACTATACATTTAGAATTTTTTACAGTACGCTCGGCAGACAGAATAGTCAAGGAAAACAGTAGTGCCTATATTATGACCACAAGTAGCATGACGATGGAGGTGATGGCAGTGACTAGGGCATTTATCTGGTTAGAGTCATAAGACTACACCCACGTCTGCATACTGAGTGATTCGATGAGCATGATAAAAAATGTGGAGGCGATCTCTGTACGCATGCAATGGGTAGAGTCATCATTGCAGAAATAATAAAAAAAAAACGGTCACCTTTTTCCTACGTCCCTGGAAATGCAGAAGTACTGGGAAATGAAAGAGCGGATAGGTTGGCTAGCTGCGACTTCGTTGAAGACGGATAATGGATCGGGCGGGTATCTCAATGCTCTCCGAGATGTAGTAAGGACACAGGACTTCGACAACCATGAGTCTACGTTACTCCTTCGGATGAAAGAGATGGGAGTTAAGATGGGCACAGCCAGAAACAAGAAATTTAGTGGACACATAAGAAGACTTACCAACTAACACAGAACTGGAGTCGTCAGTCGCTGGATACGGCGGGATTTATTGCGGAGTGGGATCTGAGCACTTATGGACATGATCAGAGTGCAATGATGATGACCCGTAAATAACTCAATAACTCGTTTTAAAAAATACTAAAGAATAGTATTCATGATGTTATGTTATGACTCTTCGTCTACCTCTAACTACTTGTAAGCTGGCATATTTAATATCTAAGCTTCAAACCAGACGAATAGTAGAAATGATAAAGTGTGTGCTATGTAACACTGTAAGTGTTGCGAGACTAATATTAATCAACATGTGTGATTTGGCAGTTATTAATTAAAGAATAAACTGTGTTGATGTGTTGTGTTGAGAGTCTCAATAAACAAGATGTTAAGTATTCTGTGGATTATCTTTGTTAGTACTACGAGAACACACATGCATATATACAAAATCACAATATATCAACATTAGCGCATACATGCTTATATACAAATGTACAATATATAAACATTAGCACACACATGCTTAAATACAAATTCACAATGTAAACATTAGTACACACAAGCGCATATACATATTCGCCATATATCAACATATACATTTATATATTCTCGGTTTAGATGGAACCGTGGCAGAACAGTAAATGCATCCCCGGACAAATTTGCGAAACCTGCAAAAAAAAGTGTGAATTGTCGGTAGACCTAAATGAAATACAGATACAGTTATATGCAAAGTAAACCGGAATACATGTATGGCCTACTTGTTTTCACATCTCGAAGTGCCATTTTTAGTTCTAATGCTAAAAAAAACGTAGAAAGCACTAAATGAATTAAATAGATCAACATTGTTTATGGGGGCATCGGTAGCCTAGTTGGGAAAACCACCCGATTGGGCTACCGACGGTTGAACAACCCGTGTGCGATTCCCGCTGGTAGGATTGTGAGTTGCACTCATGGTTGAAAAAAAAATAACCCCGCGGTCGACCCAGCCGCTGGCAGAAATGGGTACCGGGGTATAATACTCTGAGAAGGTGAAAAATGGTGCCTCGCACTGTGAATTTCTATGCTTAAAGCGACACTATCCAGAAGTCTCCGAACACCTCTGGATAGGCGGCCAAGCACATATGGGTGAAAAACTCGCGTGCTAGGCGCCGATTCAAGTATCGTACTTTATATAGTTTACATGACTAAACGGGCGATCACCACCCACATATAAGTAAATCAAAAGCAGAAAACTGCTGAGTCATAGAACAATTAGTATTGAAAAGAAGCATATAAAAAAGGCAATCAACACTCCTGAAAGCTTCTAAATGATTGGAAACATTTTTAATGCATTCTTTATTCATTGGGCTTCACATCGAAGGTTGACTACCTTGGAGCGACATTTTACCCTGTCTCTTGCCTTGATTGTGTACGTTATTATATGATCACCTGTCTACCTTTTGATGTTACCGATCCGTCTTAGTCTACATCTTCTACCGTGTACTTTCCCAGATGTCTTTTAGTAGGGTATTGTGCCTCTCCACATGGCAAAAAATGGGGGGGGGGGGGGGGGAAATGTGTTTTGTTCAAATTGTATAGTTCTTTTTTTTTCCTCAGTGATATCTTATTCTAGTTTTTTAAAATCTGTTTTGTCACCACTATTGTCCAACAAGGAAATAACTCTAGATACAAAACAGGCACTCTTCGATACAATCTTCATCCCTATATTGTGCTACCAATGTCAGTCCTGGACCCTAGATGCAAGAACAATAAGAAAACTAACCTCTACTGAGATTAAATGTGTCAGACGAATGACAGGAAACAACCTGAGAGATAAGATCAGAAATGAAGAACTGATAAAAAAAAAAGCAAGGAATAACCCCCGCCATAGAATATATAAATAAACAACAAATAAAATGGTTTGGTCACGTGACAAAGCAATGAGTCTTTATGCGAGAACACCAGACTCAAGGGCCAACCACAAAAAAAGATGGTAAAAGATGATGAACTGACGGAATATTAGAAACAGGGAAACAACATCAGCAGAGGCGAATAGTAGAGCTAAAGACCGCTATTTAAATCCCCCCTCGACGCTGAAAGGCAAATGAGGACGGAAAGCAGAAGTTGTCTTTTTTCCCCCTTCATCTCAGGTCTCCCTTTTTCCTATAAATCCACATTTCAAAGGCTTCGATTTTCTGTTCCGTTTTCTTATTTAATATCCATGTTTCTGTACCATGTATGAATATTGAGTATATTATATAACATTTACTATTTATAATTTTAATCCTGATGTTATTTGCTTTGTTGTGAGTTTAATTTCAAATCATATTATTAAAACTGCACATCGTTCTTTGGTCGTTGTCATTTGTGTTTAATTCAACTATTTCAAGCAAAGGACAAGATACCGATTTAGCTATAAGCAGATAAGTCACCTAATATTTCTGACAAACACTCTCTTAGAGTTTAGCACATTAACAAGAACACTGGAACAATTGTGAGCAAGATATTTCATACACGATCAGAGTGGGTTAGTTTAATTTCGACACCGCTATTGGGAAACTCTTATTTCTTGAAGTTACAAAAATATCTCTTCACAGCTCTTGATGACGTAGTTCACAGAGAACATTATTTTTCTGGCGGCTTCAAGATCTAGGGAGCTAAGACTCGGAACCTATGGCTCCGAAACCAAAATTTCAAGAGGGTACAGCTGAAATCATTGTAAACCTGTTAACTGTCCATCAAACTAGACATTGTTTTGCACGTATTTGATTTTGAATGCGACCGAAACACGAATAATTAAAATTATAACTCTACACACTGTCAATTTAAATTCTATGATATTAATAATAATATTAATACTAACACTAACAGTAACAGTAACAGAAAAGTGAACTAGATTTAACTGTTACTTTAACATGCTAGACTACAAATACTCAGCTAGACTAAATACTGTCTGTCTTAGTTTACTTATATAACTACTAACTTAGCTAAGTTAATAACTTAGTTGTACTATAATAACTATATAATATATATTATATACGCTAATTTAATTTGACTGAACTGAAGTCGAAGTAAATTATAAAATTAATGAATAATAAATATATATTAATTATTAATTAAATAACATACTTTAATCATAAGAAGGCATGAGAAGGAGGTCTTAGTTAGTCTTAATTAATACGAGTTAAGAAGTAGTTAATAATAATAAAGAAAGAAAGAAATATCAATATTTCAATCTAACTAACTTAACTAGTAACAACTACTTCCTACTTAACTAAACTAAGTTACTTATATATTATATGAGTAATTTGTACAAAATAAAACTAATTATTAGTTAATAGTAAAAAAAAACTTCAACTTGTACTTAATTTCTATTCTTTATGATCTTTCCGAAAAAATGTTTATTTGTTTTATTTGTTGAAATATTCCCAGTTGATTTCCAGTTCTTAATATGGCTTCTGTTTGTTGCCAGTACATGTCCTTCTTAGATCTTTGCTGTCAGTGTTTACACCTTCAAAAATTTTTATTATTTCTTTGTTGCTTTACTTTTTCAAATGCTTTGATACAATCTATGAAACATAGGTATAGATCTGTTTTAATCTCTGCTCTGTTGCTCTTTCTCCTAAAGATCTTATGATGTATATTACATTTATTACAATTTATTATTGTTATTGAGTTATTTGCGGGTCATCATCATTGCACTCCGAACATGTCCATAGGTGCTCAGATCCCCTCCTCAGCAATTCCCTCAGTGTCCAGCGACTGACGACTCCAAATTTATTTTGTTAATAATTTATATGCAGGAGGTAAATGTATGAACAATAATTTATTATTGTTCATACATTTACCTCCTGCAAAACCACACTGTTCACTGTTCTCTCTAAATTCTGGGCTGATTTTGTTTTGCACTCTTCGCAAGATGTTTCTTAGGTTATTAAAAAAAAAAAAATTACTTACCAATAATGTGAACAAATGGTTATAAATAGAGAACCTTTTGTCTGTTTAGTTTTGTAGATGGATCATCTTTATTGCACATTGAACACGTCCATAATTGCTGAGATCTCTTCCCCAGTATGTCTCCTTGTCTTTTTGTAAGCTGTAAGTGTATTTACTTACTAAATCATCACTTAGACTCCATCTTCACATAAGATCATCATCATTTAGTGCAGTCTCTGCATCGAAGGGTGGCTACCCTGGAGCACCATTCTGCTCTGTCTCTTGCTTTAATGGCGTAGGTTGCCTTAGGCAGACTTCTCCATCTTTTGATGTTACTTGTCCATGTTAGTCTTGGTTTGCCTCTATTACCTTGTATTTTTCCTTCCAAGATTACTTTTAGTAGGCCACTGTATCTTTTTACATGCCCCAAAAATCTCATTTTTCTTGTTTGATTGTGTTTAGTAGTTCTTTTCATTTTTAGTTGTAAGACTTCATCATTTTTCTTTTCTTTCCATTCAGTTCTTCCTATTCTGCTATAAATCCACATTTCAAAACCTTCAATTTTCTGTTCTGTTTTCTTGCCTATTGTCCATGTTTCTGCACCAAACAGGATTGTTGAGAAGATATAGTATTTTGCTATTCTTAGTTTTAGCCCAGGCATTATTTGTTTTGATGTTAGTGTATTTTTTATGGCATTAAATTACTTTTTGCCATTCCCATTCTTTTGTTTATTTCAGTTTTACATTTTCCATCACTGGTTGTAGCATGTCCAAGGTAGTTGTAGCTTTGAACTGTCTCCAGGTCTATTCCTTCAACTTTGATATCCACTTGTAGGTTTTGAGTGTTTTCTTTGTTTATGATCATTGTTTCAGTCTTTTTGATATTCATATCTAATCCATATTTGTTGCTTGTCATGTTTTTTTCATTAAATAATTGTTATAGATCTTTAGGATTTTCATCTAGTAATACATTATCATACGTTATTGAATATCTTTCCATTAATGTTTAGGACTGGCATGTCTGTGATGTTTTTAAAGATTTGCTCAATGTATAGATTGAACAAGCTTGGTAATAGGATGCATAAGATGGCTAAACCATTTCAGTATTTCTTTTCTTTGTTTCAAGGTGTGGTTTAGCTTGTTTTAATCGATATTTTAAATTATATTTTCTAGTAGCATCAATGCCTAATCTTAAGTGTATCGTGGAGCCTCTGTGTCTGAGTGGTTACTGTGCTCGCTTCCTGATCAGAAGGCTCCAGGTTAGAACTCCAGAAATGGCGGATTTCTTTTTCAGACTGACAAGACTTCAAGGCTCACCCAGGCTTTAAAAATGGGTACTAGAGATTTTATTGGGAAGTAAAGACGGCCTGGCATGATGCCAACCACATCACCCAAAATGTGCAAAAAAATATGGTCACTAACACCATATTCCCCATATGCCTAGCAAGGCATGGAGGGAATCTTTACTTTTTATTTTTAAGCATATTGTCTCACATGTTGTGAGCTTTATTTTTTGTGTTTTAGAGAGTAATGATGTCATTTGGGATGCGCAGCTTTGATCATCTATAATCTTACTTTTCTTCCTCTATCAATACTTCCATTGCTCATTGAAAATACTTCTCAAATACTTGCATTCTAGACCGTGTTTTGCTTATGTGAACAATAACATAATTGCTTATGGGTCCCAACCAATATATTTTTGGCATGATCACACTGCCTTAAAACAGTAATTTTGTTCACTTTTATAGTGTACTTCCAAATGATTGTTGTGAAAACAAGTCACATCAGAAATGCTTAGTTTCAATTTTTCTTTTATTTTTATAGGTGAAAAAGTTTTATGCTACCATGGACCACTGCTCTATGAAGCCAAGGTTGGAAAAAGTTTTCTTTGTCTTACATGTCTTTTATGCTACAGAATATGTGATTGACAGAATACGGTTACAAAAACTATATAAAGTAACGTATAAATCATATGTAATTTTAATATGGGTGATTAAAATATATATGCGCATTAGTGAGCATTACAATGGTCAAAGTGTTGGCTTTATCATTAACAAATTTTGAATTTTAATTCCAATAATAAACACTCATCATTCAGTTCAAGTGAGTTCATATGCAAATAAATACCTGAAAGATATGAGGAAAGTAAGAATTTTCAGTAAACCCTTCATGCTTTATCTCCCTGGCTGTAATAACAAAAATATGAATATGTCTAAAAACATTTCAATCGGCAGCAACAAAAGAGATGGACAGTACTGTTGTAAAAATAACTTTTAGAAAGGCATTTTTTGGGTATCATGTTGCCTTTCTTCATTTGTTCCGACTTTCTTGGCTAATTTGTTAGTCTGTTTCTATGGCCACCACAGGGAGGTGTATTAGGGTCTTGATCAGTTCCCACTTACTAATCCTGACACGAGCAATAACTATGAGTTGCAGACTGCTTCCAGCCCAGATACTGTTGAACTTCTTGATCCACTGATAACAGCAACAGCACAATCTACATAACTTCACCTTGTGCTGAATATTTTTTGGTGTGAAAGCATTTGAAATGCTATTTATGCCAGATATTGAATTATAAATTTTATTTTATTTGCAGAGTTGTGTATTTTTCTCTGATATCGTATTTATTGTTCTTTTGAAAGACATTTGACATTGCTTTCATCAATATGGTTTTGAAAATAATTTATACTTGTAGTAATTCATAATATAATCTTGGTGGCATTTCTTTTCACAGTGTATGCGAATTGAGGTCAAAGAGGGTAAAGTTCAATATCTTATCCATTACAATGGATGGAACAAAAAGTAAGAGCAACAAATAATTGATAATGCCAGATATTGCTAAGTAGGTATACTTTATAGAATGAAGCACCAGAGTAAATACAATAAGACCTCACTTTTTATGTGATTCATACACTTATTATGAAACGTAAAAATTACGGCATCAGAACACAAATTCTTCTAAATTTGGCAGTTTGCTGTAGTCAATCATTTTCTCCCTCCATGTGCCTTCCTAATTACCACTTCCGATGATCCCTGAGTGTTTGATTTGTTTCCTTTGGTGTTTGATTTTTTTTTCCATTGTGTGAAATACAATTTTGTATAATGCGGAAAAAAATCGCCAATTTGCAAGAAAATTTTTTGGTTTTAGCTATGACCAGCTTCCTCAGCCATCGCGCTAACATCAAAACAATTCTTTGTAATTCAGGAAGTGTGGTGAATAATGCTGTGAGGTCGTCATACATACTGGTGGAATTAGAATGACTATACCTGTAGACGTTGTAATGTGTCTAGTCCATGAAGTAAAACTCAGGTCATAAATCAACCTGAGCCAGGAATTCCGAGTCCCTGTGTCTTGCCTAGTGTGAAAACATGGCGATGTGTCAAAATTTAAGAGTAAATACTATTTTTATAGCACAAAATGTTTAAGTGGTAGTAATTTTGATTGCGATATTGTAAGTAAGTCAATCACAGATAGTTATCGTAATTAAGAGTAAAGTTAAGTAAAGTGTGAACATTATGCACACACACACACATATAGTGAAACCTTATACTTTGAATGACCCAGATTTCAAACACTAAATTTGAGTTTTTGTATCTGAGTTCAAATTGTGCAGGTTAAGTGAAAAATATCATCTGCAGATGCATTCAATCATTTGAATATGTGTGCAAGTCATCTCTTGCCTTTTGCTAGCGTGTTTTCAGTACTTCTTTACTTGATTTATTTTTGGAGTCTTTAGTTATATTATCTATTTACTGTAGCATCCAAGAAAAGTGTGGAAGCAACAAAGCAAAAAAGAAAGATTATAGTATCAACAACTGAAGTATGAAAATGATAAATGTGTACAAATTCGTAGAAAAGAGAAGTTTGTCTCCATCTGTTTCAAATTTTGTCCTCATTTTCAATGCATCATGGCTACCATGACAAAGAAGAAATGTTCATAATGGAGTATCTTGGCTACCAATTTTTCCCATCACTGTAAGATCACCTGAAACAAACACACACACCACTGGAGTATTTTGTTACAAGATAGTTTGAAGCTGCATTAACAGCAAAGAAATAATATTTGGTCACAAATCTACATAAGAAACCATACACAGAAGGGAAATATGTATATATATTTAAAATGAAGCTGCATGCACAAATACATCATTTAATAACATAATATATCTGTGGTGAAGAGTTCAAATCAATTTATATATATGGCCTTTGGTGTCTTGACAGACGGTTGGTAACAAGCAATCATGATAAGTCAGTAGTTTGGTAAAAGTATTAGTGTCTTATGTTTGATGCTGCATTGCTGAGCAGCTTCTCTCATGGCTGGATCTGCCAGTAATGGATAGACAAATCCATCCTCAGAACGAGCAAGATGTATTTGTGGTGCCTGGCCTCATCTCCTTTCTCTTGCACCTTTTGTCTTCTGAATTTGATATCAGCACTGCCTCAAAAGATGCTGTGCTGTTTTTTATTTTTGTTCTTCATGTGCTATGATCTGCAGCCAGATTTTCTAAGTTTCTTTCCCTAATAGAGAATTCCCTCAAGGAAGTTCTGCACACATCTTTTCAAACATTTGGTCTCTTTTTGTGCTTAAGTTCGCCATACAATATTTGTTTGGGAATACGAATGATTGCCATTTTTCTACATGACTCAGTTACCTTAGTCTACGATTCCTAAGTGTTGCCATGATGGATGGGAGTTTGGCTCATTGTAAAAAATTAGAGTTTGTTACTTAGTTTTGCCATTTGATGTTCATAATCTTTTGAAGGTAGTGCACATGAAAGCTGTTTAACCTTTTCTCCTGCCCTGCATAGGTAGTCCAAGTTTCTGATCCGTATAGATGTTTACTAAGCACACAACTTTGGTAAATTTGAATCTTTGTCCTGAGAATTTATATATATAAATTATCTCTCTCTCTCTCTCTCTCTATATATATATATATATATATATATATATATATATATATATATATATATATGCAGTTAATAGATTATACTTTTATGACAAAATGAGAAGACACTGTAGCATGTTTTACATTTTTTTTTTTTTTTTTAAATAGCTGGGATGAATGGGTGCAAGAAAGCAGAGTTGTAAAAAATAATGAAGCTGGTATTCAAAAACAAAGAGAGCTTTTGAAGAACCATGGGTATGTATAACATAATATTAGAATACTTTAATTAGTACTTGTTAAATATGAGAATAAAACTGAATGTTTAGACAAATCTAACACACTTAAGTTATTGGAGAGGTACTGATAATTCTTCTTTCACACTATTTTATTATGTTTAGTTCGACATTGTTTTTTCACTCTACTTTTAAATGAAAAACTCTAAATGTACAGTATAATTATAAAATTACACAAATATAAAAAAAAAATTATTTTACATAACTTTGCATTTTATGTTCTATAATTAGTCTTTTAATAGCCAATCACCACTTGGGCCATAGCTGGTTTCTGATCACGAAGAAATTCTAACATTTTAAACATTCATTTATTTTCTCTTGATCTCAACACAATGTAAAAGGAAATTATTCTAGTTAATTTTGTTATATTGGCATTTATAATTTTGATTCATAAGTTTTGTGCTTTCTACAACCTGTATCAGAAAGTCCTCTAGCATAGACTGTCAATCATTATATATTTAGTTAATAAATAACATAAAATTAGGCATGGAAAAAAAGCAACGCGTCTATTGCTCAACAGACATCAAATTTTTGTGAATAGACATTTTAATCAGGCAAATTGTCCTGTCAAGGAGAGGTCAGATGCCTTTTTCATATGCAGTGTTTGCCCTTCCAAAATCGGCCTGCATAGCTCTATATATATATATCTATGTGTGTGTGTGTGTGCACATGACACACACACACATACACTGAGTCATAAACAGATAATAATCTGGAATGATATTATTCAGTGTTTTACGAGACAAAGAGACCTATTGTAAGTCTCAGCACTAATCATTTATAAATGTACTATTTTCATACTTTATATATGCATCATCATAAAGTTACATGAGTTATGTCATTACTTTTAGTTTGTCCATAACAACCTATATTTTTATCTCTACCATTTTATGAAAGATTTTTACTTTTTGTTTTCCTTGTTTTTTTTTTTTTTGGTCATCTCATGTATTTTCACTAGGTTTCTTTTTGAAAATTACTGTGTTTCATGCTATACAAATTCTTATCATGATTCTGTGACAATTTATTTTCACAGAGCTTTATCAAAAAATTCAAAGACTGCAAAGAAACTGGAGAAAGAATTGCTAAAGCAACAAAAAACTCCTAAAGATAAGACTGTATCAAAAGAAAAAGAGCCAGTGAAAGAACCAAAAGAGAAAGAAAAAACCACTGGTAAAGAGAAACAGACACCAAAGGAAAAAGACAAAGATAAAAAGGAGAAAGAAGTTCGACAGAGACCTAGTACTCCACAACCTGTACCTGAAAAGAAGAAGGATAAAGAACCAGAAAAGGAGCAGAAGGAAAAAGAAAAGAAAGAAGAAAAACCTGCTGGTAATTATTTATATATATATATATATACACACACACACATGAAACAGGTTCTATTCTTTCTTATTCTTTGCTGCCTTGACTCCTTGGATGATTGCCCCATTCATTTGCTTCAGGACTCTGTGAACCGCGTGTTGGCTGATAAACTTCTGAGCCCTCACTCCCTGGCCGGTTGTGCCCTCCTTGGTTCCGATGAAGCTTTCTTGCTCCGTGGTCGTGCTTGGACAGACTGCAGCTGACAGAGGCAAGGCTCGTTAAGATCTGAGCCCGACCTGGTGTTCTGCTGACAGAGGCAAGGCTCGTTAAGACCTGAGCCCAACCTGGTGTTCTGCTGACAAAGGCAAGGCTCGTTAAGACCTGAGCCCGACCTGGTGTTCTGCTGACAGAGGCAAGGCTCGTTAAGACCTGAGCCCGACCTGGTGTTCTGCTGACAGAGGCAAGGCTCGTTAAGACATGAGCCTGACCTGGTATACTGCTGGAATGGATGGACAGACTCCCTCCGCCTTTGCCACCCCTCTGGCCCTTGATCACTTTCTTCTTGAATTCACGTTGTGATGCTCATGGCGCGCGACACCCTCGTCCGTTCATTGCAGTGACAGAATACAGCAACAATGGTAAATGATGGAACTGACACTCGTGAAAACTGCACACACCTGCTTTATTTCACTGCATGACCACTGTGAATGGTCTGACAAAATACATCGTTGCTAGTCAATCATACTTCCCCACAACCGCTCACGTATGCAACTCTCACTTCCCAATGTCTTGTGTATCTCCTCTTGGACACACTCTCTATCTTTTGACGACTTACTATTAGCCTGTTAGTGGTCAGAAACAACCCTATTCTCTAAAGTCTCTGTACAAAATATTGAACATACTGAGTTCACAATAATGTCCCTTAACAGCTTACAATCAGCCTATTAATGGTAAGAACAACCCTGTTCTCTAAAGTCTCTGTATTAAACTATTGAAACTACCTGGTTCCTCCTACTTGCTAAATAGTCACTTGATTGGCTTCTATCCAGCCTCCTAACTTTGTGAGTGCTACCTACCTCACGATGAATACCTTCTTCCTGTGCGTATCATCACTCCTTATGCTAACACAATTCTTATTTCCCTCGACAAATAAACTCTATCTAGTTCCCTACTCTACACACAATGTCGCTTGCAGATATCACTACTTATTCTAGCACACTTCACGATGTCCAGGAAACGCTATTCTATCTGTATCACAGTCTTCCTTGCTCGACTGTCGTGCCCTCACTAAAATTGAATTTTCCAAACCTACTGGTCCTCATCACTACAAACTCTGCCCACGGTCCCGGCTTGTTAACACGACATTCCGTCCGCACTGAGCGCTCGCAATTTCTCGAATGCCCTCACCAAGCAACTCCCTTGTCTCCCCCAACTCTTTGTCTTGCTTTCAAACTTTGTGTTTCACGGCCTGTTCACCCGATCCCCTCATTTCCTGTGGACTATGAGTTGCTACCTGTTTACGGCTATCTCTCGCCTTCACCCCATGACCTCTTCCACCTAATTCCCCCTTTTTTCCACATCTCAGTTCCTCTGCCCCTACCCTGTTTCACACACACACACCTAGAGTGTCCCACAGAGGGGTTTACACTGTTTCAGTTTTAATAACTTGAACAAAAATATTTTTTTAAGTTACAAAGATGTTCAAAACATTGCTGATGATGTTCTTATGTTAAAGTTGTTCAAAATGTCCTTGCTTGCCTATCCACTTCTCAACAAATGTTTCATCCAGGAATTGCGACGCCACGCGTCTCTATAGTAATGTGATGGTGCATCTTCTTGTTAAAAACAACAATATTTATCTGGGTAGAGTTGGTGAACAGATGACACAATTGCTTCCCACAACATGCATGTTAAAATACACAGCATTGTCACTGTTCCTTCAAAAAAGTTATGTTATTAACATTCATAAAAGTGTGAAGCCTTTTTTTTTTTTTGTGGGACATTGTGTGTATATATATATATATACACATACACAGTTTCAAAACATCTTCAGATCACTGCACCTATAGTTGCTTATATATTTTTTTTCTTACTTCCATCATTCATTGGTCTCACCAAAAGTAACAAAAGAGACTGCAATCAATATAGAGGTATATCTCTTCTCAGCCATGTAGGTAAACACTCTACACCAAAATTGTGGAAAAAAGGCTGAGACCAATAATAGAACTACAGTTATCAAATGAGGTTCCGAAAAAACAGAAGATGTACTGATGCTCTATTCACTTTAAAACAGCTAGCAGAAAAAAATGACCGAACACAATCAAAATGTATACATAGTTTTCATTGACCAGGAAAGAGCATTTGACAGAGCAAATAGAGAACTACTGTGGGAGATATTAACAACATACGGAGTAAGTCAACATCTAACCAACCTAATTAAAAGTCTCTACATCAACAGTAGCAGGCTACACAGACCACTTCGAAGTTAGATCACTAATGATGTAAGACAGGGATGCGTACTATCCCCCCTTACTGTTTATTACATAGATAATCAAGGAAAAATTATATATGCAAGTTAGCCAACCTATCAGAGACAGAGGAGATCAACAAGCTTTTATTTGCATGCGATCAGGCACTCATACATGGAAAAATAGAAGACCTACAAGAACACTTAAATAAACTTAACAGCACATGCATAAAATACAACATGAAAATCAACAAAACAGAAATCATGAATCTCGCAAAAGAGAAACAGGACATTACCATAACTATAAAAGTCAGGCAACTAAAACAGGTAGAGGAATTCAAATACCTAGGCAGTTTAGTGACAAACAATAATTCACAAACAGCAGAGATAGACTCAAGATGCATCAAAGCTTGTCAAATCATTGGACAGCTATCACCTCTATTGTCCAACAAGGAAATAACACTACAGACAAAATGGACACTGTACAATACAATCTTCTTCCCAATGTTGTGCTACCAATGCCAGACCTGGACCCTAGATGCAAGAACAATAAGAAAAATAACCTCTACTGAGATGAAATGTGTTAGACGAATGACAGGAAACAGTCTGAGAGATAAGAACAGAAATTAAGAACTGAGAAAAAAGCTAGGAATTGCCCCCGCCATAGAATATATAAAGAAACAACAGATAAAATGGTTTGGCCACGCGACAAGGCAGAGTGATCACAACACAACGAGCCTTCAGCAAACATTGTAAGAATACCAGACCCAATGGTCGACCACGAAAAAGATGGATCGATGGAATATTAGAAACACTAGGAAACATAACAGCAGCAGAAGCAAACAGAAGAGCACAGGACTGCAAATTATATCTTCACTAGACACTGAAAGGCAAATGAGGAAGGAAAGATTAGTCTCACCTTCACAGCTGCTTATTTCCATAAAATGATCTTCTGAGCTTCAAAAACTAATGTTTAGTTCTTTTAGCTGTACCCTATAAAGTAACTATTTATCGTGCATATTTGCATCCCCACCCTTGCAAAATGATAATGCCTCTTGATCGCAAGATCAAATTAAAGTATTTCTATATTAACAAATAACAGTTATTGCTCTAGTCCAGACATATCTTTGAACGTGGTAAGGAACATAAATCATCCTTTGCATTCAGAATTTGATGTGACCAAAGGTAGCAGACATGGAAAATTCTGGAAGACCAAGATGGAAGAGTCCTTAAGGAGGAAAATATGATCTGAATGATGGTAGGGCTGACAAGGATTGGTTAGAAGTAACAGCGGATAAAAAAAGGAGCTGAGCAAAGTAATCATTCTGCTCTGCAGGGAGTGTTGTAACTGGTCTACGGAACTAGCGAGATCATAATAAAGGAGTCCATTGAAAAAGTATCGTCACCTTAGGGTCCATCATCTACACAAATGGTTCTGTGTACAGTGTTTAGGGTTTTGTGGCATACCAACATGGCAGAGAAGTGGCTAGGGAATCTGGCAATTGTGGAAGTACGGTGTCCAGCATGAGAATGGAGATAGAAACAGCAACGCGGTGATAACATGGCTGGTTGTACAGATTGGTTCACGTAGTCTTTGTGGCGGTGTCACTACAGATGATTGATAGACAGTATCTGCAGCATGAGTGAATGCAACTGTTGGATGGTTCTACAATGGACGTGTTAACCTGGGTGAATTGTCCAATAAGCTCTCTGACACAGAGTGTGACCTTACACTGGACAAAGAAGGCATAGCCAAGTTTGTTCTTCTTTCTTTAAAAGAGGAGACAGCCTGAATGTTCTACAGGATTGCCCCCAGTACACAGACCTGCGAAGAGCAATGTGGTCCACACCCACCTCCCTGGAAGAGAAACTATATGGGGCAATCGAATCACTTAAACAGACAGCTGACATTTTGAGAGAGTCTGGAATTCTACTCTGATTGAGTCTTGATCGCAGAGAGAGAGAGAGAGAGAGAGAAAGAAAAGAGGAGGAGAAAGGGTGGAATAGGTAAATCCGGCATACTGTGTGAAAAACAGATTTATGTACAGTCAACACCTTATAGGAAAAATCAGTCTGCATATGCTTTGAGAAATGCTGGGACAGTCAATGAAGTGGGTATAAATACCTCAACTGCAATGAAGCTGATTTCATTAATAGAATAGGATAATTATTGTAAACTGTGTTTCGATATTCTGATTGCTTAGATGAAGACCATGTGCTGTGATGGGGACTGCAGCTGCCTTTCTTTGTTTGAATTTTTCAATGAGATGAGATGTTAATTCGAATGATTCCACTGGCACAGCCGGTTGAGTAATTATGTATTTTAATTCATTTGCAGTGATGCAGGACCTTTGACTAACTATAACTATAATTTTTGTCTGTGATAAAACCATCATTTACAAATAATACCAACATCATTTATTCTTCATTTGATTACCTCTTTAGTTACCTCATTGCCATTGTAAAATCTTTATGTAACCAGTGACTTCTTTAATCCTATCGCATATGTGGCATGGTTTTGTCCACTTGGATAACCACTATTTTTGTTTAAAATTGTATTTGTCTACATTCTATGGTGCTATCTTAGGATAGTTTAGTTTGTCAAAAACAGACATTTGGTTATCTATAAAGATTTTTATCTTATGATTTGAAGTTATTTAAACCGTCCACTGTGTAGAGCAAAATATAGGTCCTCCCCCTCCAAGTATACCAGAAACTTTCCAGATGTAGCAAAGCTTTAATATGCAACTATAGAGTGTGTCAGGGAGCCGCGATAGCTCAGTGGTTAGTGAACTAGACTACCACGGACAAGGGGTAGGGTTCAATCCCAACCGACGGCTTCCGGGTTCACCCAGCCTTAAATGGGTACCGGAAAGTAAAGCAGCACGGGCGTAATACTGACCACATTACCCCAAAAATAATGTGCTGAAGGTCTGTAAAATATAGGGTCACTAACACCATATTTCCTATACGCCACTTGGCATGACGGGGGTACTTTACTTTTTTATAGAGTGTGTCCTTGTGTATACAGATATGGGTCAGCTCTATAGCAGGTGGCTGTATATGGAAGAACTAAAGATATCCAAGCTTATTGAAACTATTGTTGTCTGATGAAAGGACAAGGGAAGATATAATGCACTAATAGATTAGCAATACAAGTTTAACACAATTGTGTCTATAAATGAATTCCTGAACCATTTGTCGTAACCCATTGCTCTAGTCGTGGGATGATATACACATCCAGTCTTGCTAACAAAAGTAACTTTTTTTCTCATTACTGAGCTGGTAGTGTGTTAAAGTGCAATTTTCTAGTTGAAGAGTACAGGTTCAAACCCTAGTTTGAGTTGCCTAATGTTCTGTGTTTTCTGATGTGAATTTTTCCAAATGCTGTAAAAATGCAAGTGTCCGTGTAATTTGTTTTAAAAAGTGGAGCTGAGAAGCTTAAAAGGAAACATAACCAAGAAAACTCACTTGTCTATAAGTATGGGTTCTCTGCAAGCCTTTGGTGTATGGGTTATATGGTTTTGGCGCCAACATTTTTTTAATTAGCCAATGGCAAATTTTACTGATTTTATCAGTAGCATACATACTAACTATTTAATCATCACTTGCTGAGTCTCTTTGAATTTGGGCAGGACTTGACATTGTACTTGTAATGTATTTTTTCTAGTTCAAAGCTCCCCACCAGCAACCACCATTCCAGATACAAGTACTCCTGTCCAGACACCCTCAGCTGTGGGTGAACCAAAGAGAAAGAGAGCCAGAACAGATCCTACAGTTGAGTCGGTGAGTTTAATAAGTATGCCATTTACAGTTACTTGTCTGAAGAGTTTCCTGAAACTCCCAATTAAAGTAAATAAGATAGCATTTCACATTTCAATTAATTAAAGTATCTAAGAATGCTTACAACTTAAAAATGGTAGACGTACAACAGAGGTGAGATGCAGAATAATTTAGACAAAGACTGGACTCCAAAGATTGAAAAAGATATGCAACCATTTCTGACAGTTAAGTTAGGAAAATAGTTCTTTAATGTTTTGTTCATGTCGGAGCAATCTTAATATGTGGAAGTCAGACTAAATTCCGGTTGTATCCAAAATGGAGGAATTATTTTTCTCCGGCTTGGTATAGAACCGTTGATAAGAGGTTTAACAAGCCGTTATCATTGAGACGATTTTGCTAATGAAACATAGACCTAATCTGCTCCCTCAATGAGATAGAGCTGCTTGTACAGAACAGAGACAAATGGCGAGATTTGATAAAATATCTTTAAAAGAATTGAAGACTGCTAGAATAAAAATTTGGATAAGATGAGTATCTTGGTCTACGTCCTAGGGGCCGGCTACGGATGGAAAGGTCAATAGATAGAGACAAAATGCATAATAAATGCTGGAGAGCACAGAAATGTGCTTGTACAAAAGGAAAATCAAAGTGCTAAAAATAGGGTTACAATGACATCCTCAAAGAGGCCAAAGCAAAGGATAAGCTTATTAATGAAATCAAGGATTAGTGATAATTTTTTTTTGTCCATGCAATGAAAAGGGAACAATTGGAGTATAATGTGACATTAGATAAATGTGAAAGAAAAAGAGACAGAAGTAAGAAGAGAGTGAAGATTCCAGACAGTTTAAAATAGTTTGGTAGGAGGTCAGCAACAGAAATGATCACTACCTGAGGAGATAAAAAAATTTGTGAATAAAAATGGCCACCTAATCAACAGGTGCTTGAAGTTAATTATTTAAGTAATTTTATTCAACCTTTAGGATTTTCATTTTAATTGTTTCATTTCTTTAATTATTAAAATAAATTATAACTTTTCTTCTAACAAATCAAAAACTCAGAGGTCGTAGTAATAATTAGGAAGGTACATGGAAAGGGAGTGATGGGAGGAGGTTTGTTTTACCATGGCACACATCTGAACACTTGCTCTTTAAAACATCTACCTTAGTGTCAAGCAGTCGTGACATCAAATTTAGAATTCCCTTCCACAAAGTCTGACTGGAATGTTTTTATGTAGCCCACCACTTACAGAAAAATTACACCACAACTATATATTTTATATTATGATTCACCTAATTCACGACATTTAATCTCTCTTATTAACATTGAACTGCTATATTTTTTTATACAGAAATTCAATTTCATAATTTCTGTGAGTAAAAGTGAAAGTCATAATTTTTTTGACCACTTCATTGTTAAATTTGTATTTGGAGTAGGTCTATGTTTTAGTGCTCGCTGCACCGGTGACCATAAGTAATGTAATAATTTTTTACAATGTGCCTAATTCACGACATTTAATCTCTCATTTTAACATGGTTCTGGACCTTGCGACTGAGTGAGTTCACATGAGTCTAGACCATCCACAGCATCGACTTTCAGCGACAAGTAGAGATGTATTCATACAATACTATAATTTTTGTGAGTTAAAGTGAAAGTAATAATTTCTTTGACAGTTTCAATTTTGTAGAATTTGTCTTGGAAGTTGAGATATATTCTTGTGCTCACTGCGCCAGTAAAAGTGACAGTCATAAACACTGGGGTCTAATGACAGCACTTGTTATTTTAACAAATTTACAAGATGGACTGAAACAACAGACACAGCAATGTTGACAGCGTTACATAAACAATAACTATTTTAACTGTTTTTATAGCAGAAAGGCGGGAAAAGATAATGAAAGCTGCATAGACAGCAATCCTGAATGTAAGTTAGAAACATCAGAATATTTGTCAGGGGAAGAGCTTCACTTGCATCATTTTAGGGTCTCATTTGCATCGTCATGACTGAGGTCATTTCAGCTAAAGAATGTGTCCTGAGCAGACGTGGACAAAATGGCAAATTGTGAAGAATTTGTGTTTTGATGTGATAATTTTTACAACGGTATTATAATCTAGGGTTAAATATAAAAAAGTGTAGGGAGTTGGTCACGCCTTGTGACATAAGGGAAATATGTGGTGTTAGTTCGTATATTTTTTGTGAACACCTGAACATTTATGACTGATGTGGTCTATATTTATGTTTTAAAGTGGCAACCCATCTAGAAGTTGAACCCCTGTCCCTGCTGTCTAGTGGGTCTTCAGGAGTAAACCCAAGTAAAAATCCTGAGATGGAGTCCCTAAGTCTGTTCAGTGTTGATTTCAACATTGCTTTGGCAACTTCTGCGATGCAGATAGCACCAAATAATTCTGGCCTTGCCGGACCTTTGGGTTGTTTGGCTGCGTGGAAAGAAGAAACATGTTGCATGGGCAACAACTTGTCTTTTATTTTTTTCTGCCCAATCTCATGCCCTGGAGAGGATGTTCCCGCTTTGCCATTTAGGTGTTGATACAACATGAGAAGCAGCAGTTACTGGTTATAAGTCATTCTGCCCATTTGGCATAGGGCGTGATACTAGGGACTGCTTCCGACATGGGAAAATTACTGATTTCATTTGATAGGATTCATAGAAAAGAGGAGACACTGCGAAAGAAAAAAGAAGATAGACAAAGTGATCAATCTCTTCCACTGTCCGTCTTATACTCTAGGTTATTTTTTTAGTTTCTTTCATAATCTATCTCACTCAGCAAAAGCAATTATTTTTATATTATTTATCACAGTAAAAGTCATGTTTCACCTGACATGCCTGAATATTGTTAACCTGAGATTATGATACCTATCTGTGAGTCATGTTTTCATGCTGTCATCATAAAATTTACTACCACATAATATTTACATTTGGAGTTAGGAAAATAAGATTTTCTTTGAACTTTTGTAATACAGCTGTTTGTTTATCGAAGCAAAGACACAGGAATCAGATGCTATAATCATTTCCTGGGTTACGTTAGATTTATGGCCTGATATTTGATCCCATCGCACCATGGCTACTGGAGGTGTTACATTGTCTATTCACACTGCGACCATCAATCCAGCCATATTGTTTGACTCCCTCTAAACGTTGTTCACTGTCTGTCTAATGTTACAAAGATTTGTTTGTTGTCTCGCCGACGGGTGAGATTTCCCCTGTCATAAAGGAAAGAAAAGAATTTCTTGAAAAATTAGCGAAATAAAAAAAAAAACAGCCTTTTTGTATGATAGAGTGGTACTTTTTATGGTGTGCACATTTGTGTCTGATCCAACATCAAAGGAAGTAGTAATTAGGAGGATATAGGGAGGAGGGAATTTTGCATGAAGCAAAAACTGTCAAATTTCACAAATTTTTATTTTGAGGTGGTAATTTTTACAACAGTATCATAATGTAAGGTTAAAATGAAGCACAGGCACCAAACATTAGAAAACCACATATTTGCTATAAAGGACAGATCATCCAAGGTTAAGATGACATGGTCTACTTAGAAACTACATGTACATAAATTTCAGCAATGGTAATACAGATATGCACACATATGGACAAGAACCACTGACTGCACTGCATATCCTTAAATGCTTTTATCCGGCATGACACATTGAGATATGTCCACTAGCCAAAATTGGTTACACAAAATTATATGGCCCCTTACAAGAGCTGGTAAAGAACCAAATTCATAAAAAATAAAAACTTTATAGAATCAGAAGTTGGTGAACGAATGAACTAGACTGGCCATTATTATGGCTCATTCCTAAGTTCAACATTACCAGAACTACTGTGGTAGAACTACAGTAGTATTGTAGATCTGAGCAATGAATGAACTTATGAAATTCTTTCTTCTTCTTTTCTCTTTCTCGCTGGTACCAAAAAGGTGTTGTGGTTATATCATTTGTCATTCTTGCGACGCTTGAACTGTCTGAATTAGTGATTTTCCTTTGTTGTTACATGTCTCTGTCACTGCATCTATCCATCTTCTTCTGGGTCTTCCTCTTAGTCTTTTTCCATGCATTCTTGAGAAGAATGCCCTTGATAGTGATTGGTAAGGATTCATTCTGACCATGTGGCCAAACCATTTAAGTTGTTGTTCTATATATTCTTGGCAGGGTTTTATTCCTACCGTTTTTTCTTATGGTATTCTATCTCTTCTTGTGTTGTTTGTTACTTTTCTCAAGCATCATATTTCACATGTATTGATCTTTCTTAAATGTGATTTAGAAAGGGTCCATGTTTGACTTTCATAGCACAAAGTTGGTATGAAAATGCTATTTATCATTTGTTGTTTAGCTGCCATAGAAATGTTTGGATGTCTTAACAATGGTGAAAGCTGGTATGTGACAGCATTTGCTTTACTTATGAAAAAAAATAAAGTAAAGTACCCCTTCACGCCAAGTGGCGTATAGGGAATATGGTGTTAGTGACCATAAATTTTATAGACCTTCGGCACATGATTTTTTGGGGTAAT
Organism: Megaustenia siamemsis; assembly: GCA_032433765.1. NCBI lineage: Eukaryota > Metazoa > Mollusca > Gastropoda > Stylommatophora > Ariophantidae > Megaustenia > Megaustenia siamemsis. The sequence continues at coordinate 64,886,505 of JAVIAB010000092.1, read as the reverse complement.
GTGGTCGGCATTACGCCCGTGCCGCTTTACTTTCCCAGAAAAAAATCCGGTACCCATTAAAGGTTGGGATCGAACCCTACCGCTTTACTTATAGAATTGTTGATTAATAATTTTTTTTGTTAAAGCTGTTCTGAGTATTTTATGAAATGATCTGTTAACATTGGGCTAAGACTCCAGAGAGCAACAGGACTGAAAGTAGTTTTTGATTCATTGGGTTGATACAAAATATTTGTTTAAAGTTTAGGGTCACGGATTTATGTTGTAATTTGTTGCCTTTGTCATCTGTTTCACAGCAGCTCCATAATTTATTCTCCTTATGGAATCATAGCAGAATGCTTGCATTAGAATGAGTGACCAACAGTTGATCAAGATCCCACCTCCCTTCAGTAGCCTTAGAAACAGGCAAACCAATTGGGCCAAGCAAGTAAGGATTGGAAGCAAATGCAATCCAGTACCCAAAAGATCTAATGCTAAATTCATATATGTTGGATTGAAAGGTACAAAAATCACTGCTTGTTGTAAACCACAGCCCACTTATTGCTTCTTTTATGGACTGATGACAAAGGGGAGTCAAAATTTGGCAAACGCAGAAAAAGTAGAAGGCAAGAGCACAAAATTGATATTATGTTAATTTCACTTTCTTTGCAGATACCTCAATTTGCTGTATTATTTTAAATCTTTAATTTTCTTTGTACATTTCATTATCATCATCATCATGTGCCATACCGGTTGGCGTAGGCGATCATGTCCCTCCACAATCTTCTATCTACAGTGCATCGTATCAGTTCTGTTGTTGACTGTTTTCCATGCCATGACACCAAGCTATCCAGTATTTTCTCTCTTTGTCATCCGCGATCTCTCTTTCCTTTTATTTTGCCAGTTGTAACCAAGTATTCCAACTTTCCTCTTCTTATGATGTGCCCGAAAAATGTTGATTGCTTCTTTCATTATCAGAGTTGAAAAAAAAAAACACATTAAAATTGTTAATGTCTAAACTATATTTGTTTGGGTATTCTTGATTTTATATTTTGATTTTGTAGGTTCAACAGAGAAATTGAGGATGTGTTAGGAATCTGAAGTTGACTAAAACTTTCATCAAAGTTAATAAGTGTGGACATTTTTACGGCAATAGAGTACAAAAAGATAATCACATTTCTCTTTATCATCTCTCTATCAGGAAGAAACATATTTGTCAAAAATTGAGGTGAAAATCAAGATTCCTGAAGATCTTAAACCAGTTCTTGTGGATGACTGGGATCTTATTACACGTCAGAAAATGGTAATGACATTTCTAACCAACAAACATTTATGGAATATGTTATCTTGGTCTAAGCATACCTTGTTCATTATGTAGCATGACATATGGTTATGTCTTTTTTTTTATTTTTTAAAGATATAGATGATGGAGAAATTAGCAGTAAACAATGAACAGGGCATATTGCAACTAATAAGAGAACTGAATTAAGGCCTGTAGAACTTATTTCTAATAATAATTATTGATAATTTAACTTCATACAACATACTTGAAGTCTGAGAGAACTGCATTCAAACTCTAATGTGCTACTTTGAATATGCTAAACAGTGGATTAATCAAATACTCTTTCGTGGAATGGAATTATGGATCAAGGTTTTTGTTATGGGGATAACAGGTTTCATAGTACCCCCACAGAAGGTAATCTAATCAATGCAATTAGTTATTTTTTAAAAATTGCTTACAACTCGATGTGCTCTTCTTATTTTGAATCAGTTGCGCCTAACACTGCAAGTCGGGTAAAAATTGACAACTATTTGGATAAAAAGCCTTGGATAAGGAGCCAGTACCTTTCAGTGATTTCAATTTATGAGGAATGAAAAGTTATTTCTTTATTCACTAATCCAATCAGATATGTAATATTTATATCCAGTATTTTTAGTATAGAATATACTCATAAGTATCAGATTTTACCTGATCTAAATGGTTTATTTAGTAATTTCTTGTTTACCTTAAATCTGTTAGTTTCTCTGTCTGAAGTGAGTGTGGTTATCAATAATTTTCTTACTTTTTTTTTTTTTTTATACAACAGCTGGTCACACTGCCATGCAAGCAAACGGTGGATGACATTATTGAAGATTACATGAAGTCAAAATCAGCCAAAAATTCAAATATCAATAAGTAAGAAACTATATGTCAAATATAAGAAACTATATGTCAAATAGGACATTTTCTATGTGGTGTATCAATAGTTATATATGGTGGAAACTTTCATATTAGTCATAAATGTAAAGTTAGCAATATAAGACTTGTAAATCATAAGAATATGTTGTTCTTCATGGCTTTACCCTCCCTCAATCTTTGGGCAGTGAAATCCAATCTCTAGCCCTCTGTGATAACAGTGAAAAACAGGTGGTCATTAGACAAGAACAAGCTTTCAAATAAATATCTACTCTAACTAGAGCAAAATATATGTTGTAATCCTTAATTATGATACCTACTTGTAACTCACCCATACAATACCGTAATAAAAATTACTACCTCTTAGATGTAACATTAGGTGCTCTAAAAATAGTTTTTTCTCTCTGAACTTTTGACAGTCTCATGTGTTCTCACTAGGCAAAATACGAGGGCTCAGAATTCCTTGTTCAGGTTGATTTATGACCCGAGTTTCACCTCATGGACCAGATGTTACAATGTCTATCGGTGCGGTCACTGTAAGTCCGTCAGTATGTTTGGCTACCTTATAGCATTATCCGCTGTATTTCCCAAGTCACAAAATGTCATTTGATGCCTGCAGACAACCAAGGAAATTTTCTTGGTCACAGCAAAAAAAAAGAGGGGGAAGAGACTACAAATTTCATTAAAATTAGCTGTTATAAATAGTATAAAAATATTCAAAGGCAGATAATTTTCATATGTCCAAAGTGTTCAGATCTGTATTTATTTCACATCATAGAAAGTACTTTTATATAACAGATTTTTGTCCGTTCATTAACCCTCTATATGTTGTTGACTTGACTAGGCTACCGATGTTTGGATAACTCGTGTTTGATTCTCACTGTAAACAGTGTGAATTGTGCTAATGGTTGGGAAAAAAAAATACACCCGCGGCTGACCCAGCCGCTGGCAGAAATGGATACCAGGGTAGTAGTACTCTGGGAAGGTGAGAATGCTGCCTTGCATTGTGAGTCTCGATGCTTGAAGCGACACTGTCCAGAATTCTTCAAACACTTTTGGATAGGCGACCGAGCACATATAGGTGAAAACTCGCGTGCTAAGATGCCGATTCAAGTCTCATTCTTTATCTTTACGTTGTTGATTTGTCAAACCTTTACTGTCTTAGTTGAACAATATTGATAGCTTCATTTGTCAAACCTTTACTGTCTTAGTTGAACAATATTGATAGCTTCATTTGTCAAACCTTTACTGTCTTAGTTGAACAATATTGATAGCTTCATTTGTCAAACCTTTACTGTCTTAGTTGAACAATATTGATAGCTTCATTTGTCAAACCTTTACTGTCTTAGTTGAACAATATTGATAGCTTCATTTGTCACAACTTATAATAATTTATTGTTGTACAGAGATGCTATGATGGAAACGATGCTGGGTTGCAAGGATTACTTTAATGTTATGTTGGGAACTCAACTGCTGTACAAATTTGAAAGACCTCAGTATGGAGAGGTAAGTTAAAATTAATAACTATCTGTATATCTTACATATTTTCAGTGCAATCAGACACCACAAAGGGCTCGCTTTGTTACTATAAGACCCTCTTTTAGGTAAGCTTCTTTTCACTAAGAGAGCCAATGCCTTCTCATTGTCAGACTTTAGGTCAGCCTCTTTCTCAAGTTGTTTTTTTATTTGAATTCTTGCATTTTGATTCTTTGGTTATTTCTTCTCATACAACTGGTAGATGCCCACCTTCTACTCCTGATTATAGGTGAGATTCTTGTATGCATGGCCATTTCTCTTGTTTCAGTTATTTGCGCTAGTCTTGAACTGATTTTTATTGCACACGAAGTATTGTCCTTCGGCATTTAAAAAAGAATGCATAGTCTGTTAATTTCCAGCTGTCACGTATATAATCATTGTAAGTGCTGTTTTCTTTTTGCTGCTGCATTTCAGCATCAATTGGGGCTGTTGTTTGCCAGTAAGGTACACATGTAGTGCTTGTGTGGTGAAGTTCAATAGATCAGTGAAAACACCTTCACCAATTTATGTGAATAAATAAATTCTGCTTTGTATAAATTTGAAAAAAATAATATTGTTTGGTGCCTACTTAATTATAATACCTATTTGTGCATGATGTGTTCACGATACCATAGTAAAAATTACTACTATTTAAGTGTAAGATTCAGAGTTCTATAAATTGTGTTTTCTTTGACCTTTTTGACACATAGGTGTGTGTTTACACTGGGATTAACACTGGGAACTCGGATTTCCTGTTTTAGGTTGATTTATGACCTGAATTTGACCGCATGGTTGGACATATTACAAATGTCTATCGGTACAGATACCGTAAGTTCATCAGTATGGTCGGCTATCTCATAGTGTTATCCGCTGGGTTTCCAGAGTTACAAAGGGTTGTTTGATGTCAGCAGATGACAGAAGAAATTTCCTTGGTCAAAACAAAGAAGGAAAAAAAAAGGAAAATCTACCAATTTCTTGAAAACTGACAAATTTTTTGCATTGCATGAGATCATATCTCACGAAATAAAAAAATAAAAATCCTGCAACACTGGAAATAAATCCAACATTCAGGAATTACTGGAAGTGGTAATAATAAGGTACACAGAAGAATGTTTGAACACGGCAAAATGTCAAATTTTAAAGAGTTTGTGTTTTAATACAGTAATTTTTACTACAGCATTGTAATATATAGTTAAGCACATGATCATGTGGTCATTTTTAACTGTCATTTTGTTGCAGATTTTGTCTGAATATCCTGACAAGCCAATGTCCAGCATATATGGTGCCATTCACTTTCTAAGATTATTTGGTAAGACACCTATTTTTGTTATCAGATAAAATAAAAAATTGTTACTTTTAAGTTTCTTATCTAGCTACAACAACACACTCACACACACACCCCCCCCCCCCCCCCCTCTCCCCCCCTTTTCAATGACCATTAAGTTTGGTTAGAAGCGTTATGTCACTAGTTTATGGCAAAACTGTAATTGTACCATTGTTGGACCATGAAGCGATGTGACTGGGAATAACTGGTTTGTGTGAAATAAAGAGAGCTTGAGAGAATCTAAAGTGACTTACCACATTAAAATATCAGGCTTTTACTCAACAGCAATCTTGATTTATATTGCTTAATCTTTTTCTTCTTTCCTTCATCATTTGCCTTTCAGCGTCGAGGCGAGATATAATTTGCGGTCTTTTGCTCTTCTGTTCGCCTCTACTGCTGTTATGTTTCCTAGTGCTTCTAATATTCCATCGATCCATCTTTTTTGTGGTCGACCATTGGGTCTGGTATTCTTACAATGTTTGCTGAAGGCTCGTTGTGTTGTGTTTTGATCTTTCTGCCTTGTCACATGGCCAAACCATTTTATCTGTTGTTTCTTTATATATTCTATGGCGGGGGCAATTCCTAGCTTTTTTCTCAGTTCCTAATTTCTGTTCTTATCTCTCAGACTGTTTCCTGTCATTCGTCTAACACATTTCATCTCAGTAGAGGTTATTTTTCTTATTGTTCATACATCTAGGATCCAGGTCTGGCATTGGTAGCACAACGTTGGGATGAAGATTGTATTGTATAGTGCTCGTTTTGCCTCTAGAGTAATTTCCTTGTTGGACAATAGTGGTGATTACTGTCCAATGATTTTGACAAGCTTTGTTGCATCTTGATTCTATCTCTGCTGTTTCGGAATTATCGTTTATCACTAAACTTCCAATGTATTTGAATTCTTCTACTTGTTTTAGTTGCCTGCCTTCTACAGTTGTGTTGAAGTTCTGTTTATTTTTGGCAACATTCATGACTTTTGTCTTTGTGTTCTTGTAGGTCTTCTATTGTTTCATGTATTAATCCCTAATCGTCTGCAAATAAAAGCTTTTGACCTCCTCTGTCTCTGATGGGTTGGCTAACTTGCATATATAGTCCATGTATGTAGTAAACAGTAGGGGGGATAGTACACATCCCTGTCTTACACCTGATCTAACTTCGAAGGGTCTGTGTAGCCTGCTGCTGTTCTGACCCTGCAGCTGCTGTTGATGTAGAGACTTTTAATTAGGTTGGTTAGATGTTGGCTTACTCCGTATGTTGTTAGTATCTCCCACAGTTGTTCTCTGTTTACTCTGTTAAATGCTTTTTCCGGGTCAGTGAAAGCTATGTATAAATTTTGATTGTGTTCTGTCGTTTTTTTCTGCAAGCTGTTTTAATGTGAAGAGAGAATTCTTTATTGCTATCATAAAATGGTTTTAAATTATATGTAATAAGGGTAAAGTCACAATTTTAACATGTCTATAATACCGGTATGACTTTTAAGCAAGGTGATAATTTTTGTAGAGAATGATCTCTGTCAGTTCCCAGCTTTCTTATACACTCTGCCTTCCATTCCTAATGATTAACTTAGTCTAGCATTGATTGTCAAGTCTAGAGACCTCTGTCTAAAAATAATGTCTGAATGTCCCTGTCTGTTCTTGCATGTCTAAAAATATTGTCTGAATGTCCCCGTCTGTTCTTGCATGTCTAAAAATATTGTCTGAATGTCCCTGTCTGTTCTTGCATGTCTAAAAATATTGTCTGAATGTCCCCGTCTGTTCTTGCATGTCTAAAAATATTGTCTGAATGTCACCGTCTGTTCTTGCATGTCTAAAAATATTGTCTGAATGTCACCGTCTGTTCTTGCATGCTGCTTAAGTATTTCCAGTTTCCTTGACCTATGTGCCAAAAGTAAGAATTTGTATTTACCAATTTTGCAGCTTGTGCCTTCTCTTTAATTGCTTCCCCCAATAGTACTTGTGGCCTTATTTCTCTCCGCAATTAGCAAGCTATTTTGCCTTGACATGCATCTTTTGTCCACGCATGCAGGGTGTCATTCCTTAACTGTTCCCTTCTCTTTTTGTATATTAAAGTATTTAAAAAAAAAAATAAGTTCTGATCGTTTCCGGTTGTTTCCAAAATGGAGGAATTATTTTTCTCCGGCTTGGTATAGAACCGTTGATCAGAGGTTTAACAAGCCGCTATCGTAAAAATGATGTTGTGTTAATGAAACATAGACCTGATACAGAATGTGTAGATTAGCAGTAGATAGTAGTGATAGTTTTTTCGGCCCCAAAACAACAACGAAAATAGGATTCTGGAATGTACGCACAATGGCCGCACCGACGAAACATGCACAGGTCGCGAGCGAGATGGATAGATACGATCTAGATATTTTAGGATTAAGCGAAATGCGCTGGCTTGGAACAGGTAGGAGATCTATTAATAATAAAATAGTAGTTTTTTTCTGGAAGGGAAGATGGAAAACACCGTGAAGGAGTAGGCATAATGATGACAGACAAAGCTGCAAGAAGTTTATTAGAATGGGAACCGGTAAATAGCCGTCTGATACGAACACGCTACAAAACAAAACATGGAAGACTTTCAATTGTTCAATGTTATGCGCCTACAAACGAAGCTGATGATGATGTTAAGGACAATTTTTACAACCAATTACAACAACTTATAAACAAAATACCCAAACACGATCTTTTAATTGTAATGGGAGATTTCAACGCCAAAGTGGGAAAAGACAACGCAGGAGTGGAACATGTAATGGGGAGAGAAGGCTGTGATACAACAAGTCAGAATGGAGAAAGATTAATAGAATTATGTTTAATAGAAAATTTAGTTATAGGAGGGACATTATTTCCACACAAAAATATTCACAAAACAACATGGATATCTCCTGATGACAGAACATCAAATCAAATCGACCACCTATGTATTAAACAACAATTCAGATCATCATTAATAGATGTAAGAGCATACAGAGGTGCGGATGTTAATAGTGACTACAACCTGTGCATTGAGAAAATAAGATTAAAATTTAGAAGCCAACAGAAGAGGTCAATTAAACATAAAATTGATAGTCATAAATTTAAAGATGAAGCCATAAAGGAAAAGTTTAACATAGAGCTAAGTAATTATTATACAGCACTTGGTGAAACAGACTTAGATATCAATGAAATGTGGGACTCACAGAGCAAAATACTAATGACAGCAGCAGAAGCAAGTGCCGGACTGAAGAAAATGGAAAAACGAGCTTGGATCTCAGACACCACATGGAAATACATCAAAGAAAGAAGAGAAGCGAAGAGAGCCATGACTAATGTAAAGACAGATCTTGGAAAGGTTCTGGCAAAAGCAACATACAAAGAATTAGACAACAAAGTGAAAAGTTCAGCAAGGAGAGATACAAGAGCTTATATAGACAATTGGCAGAGAAAGCAGAGACAGCTGCAATTGCAGGAGACAGCAGAACTCTTTATACTATACAAAAGATGCTGACAAACACCTATACATCCAGTGGAACACCAATTCTAGACAAATCTGGATTAATGCTAACAACAAGCGCAGACATAAAAGTCCGTTGGGCGGAACACTTCAAAGAAATTCTTAACCGTCCACTACCCCACAGTTTAATAGATTTTGAAGCTGAAACACCAGCAGCAGAATTAGATGTAAATTTAGATGACTTCACCTTGAGCGAAATAGAAACCACCTTAAAGCTTATGACCAATAACAAGGCTGCTAGAGAGGATAAGTTAACAGCTGAGATCCTCAAGGCAATTGATAGCCATAATCTAATACATCTCCAAAAAATGTTGAACATCATTTGGAAAACAGAGAAGACGCCCCATAAATGGAAAAAAGGAATTATTGTTAAGATTCCAAAAAAGGGCAATCTTAGAGATTGTAACAACTGGAGGGGCGTGACACTTTTGTCAGTTGCCTCAAAGTTATTCTGCAAAATCATCCTAAATAGAATAAAGGATTCAATAGATACAGTAATGCGTGAAGAACAGGCTGGGTTTAGAAAAGGGAGAAGCTGCCTTGACCACATTTTCACTCTACGACTTATATTGGAGGAACACATTGAACAGCAAAAACCTTTTGTACTTATCTTCATCGACTTCAAAAAAGCATTTGATAGTATTCATAGAGATTCTTTGTGGAAAATTATGAAACAATATGGCTTACCATCAAAAATCATAAATATTATCAAAGACATGTGTGATGGTTATACATGTGCAGTTCGAACAGAGGAAGGAATGAGCGAATGTTTCCCAATAGAAACTGGGGTTAAATAGGGATGTATTTTATCGCCCTTGTTATTTGGAATTGTTATGGACTTCATAATGAAGAAATGCTGCACTGGTAATAAAGGCATCGAATGGATACAAGGAGACCATTTGGAGGACCTCGACTTTGCTGATGACATAGTTCTCATCAGCAGTCAGATAAAAACGATGCAGGAAAACACAAATGAACTATCATCAATAGCCAGCAAAATTGGGCTTGAGATCAATCATGAAAAGACTAAAGTCATGAAAAGTTTAATTCCAACAGATGACAAAATATACATGGAAAACAAACCAGCAGAAGAGATCGATCACTTTATCTATCTTGGAAGTCACATTGATCGAGAAGGGGATACAAGTAAAGAAATTAGAATCAGAATAGCTAAAGCAGCAATGTCTTTCAGAAGCCTTGAAAAGTTGTGGAAATCAAAACTCATCAGCGCGAACACAAAACTTAGACTATTCAAATCAAATGTACTATCAACCCTTACGTATGCGTGTGAAAGCTGGAAAACAACAAGAGATATAGAAACAAAGTTAAACGCATTCGAAAATAAATGTCTAAGGAAAATACTTGGTATAGCGTGGAACAAATTCAAAACAAACGAGGAAATTAGAGTAAATCGCCAATCAACCACTAATATCCTCAGTAATAAAGAAAAGACGATGGTCATATGTTGGACATGTGATGAGAAGAGATAATAACCGAATAGCAAAGCAAGCCCTCATGTGGGAAACAACAGGTAAGAGAAAAAGAGGAAGACCCAGGGAGACACTTAGAAGAACATTGATGAGAGAGGCAAGAGCAGCAGGATTCGGCTCCCTAAATGAGATAGAGCAGCTTGCACAGAACAGAGACAAATGGCGAGATTTGATAAAATATCTTTAAAAGAAAACTGCTAGAACAAAAATTCAGATATGAGGAGTTTCTTGGTCTACGCCCTATGGGCCGGCTAAGGCTCGAAAGGTCAATAGATAGATAGAAATAAGTTCTATTTTTAGACATAGAAGTAAGAAAAGTAAAGAACCCCATCACGCCAAGTGGTGTATAGGGAATATGGTGTTCTATCTATCTATCTATTGACCTTTCGAGCCGTAACCGGCCCATAGGGCGTAGACCAAGATACACCTTCTCCTATATGAATTTTTGTTCTAGCAGTTTTCTTTTAAAGATATTTTATAATATGGTGTTAGTGACCATAAATTTTACAGACCTTCAGCGCATGATTTTTGAGGTAATTTGGTCGGTATTATGCCCGTGCTTTACTTTCCCAGAAAAAAATCTGGTACCCATTTAAGGCTGAGTGAACCCGGAAGCCATTGGTTGGGATTGAACACTACATCTTGTCCTTTGTTTTATCTATGTCTTTTTACCTAGTACATCTGTCTTCAGCAGGTAGCAACAATTTTTAGCCCACTGTATTTTACTATTAACTGCCAATGGTTCATTAATGTGTGCAAGTGCACACCTGTTTTTCAAGAGGTCAAGACATCAGATCTCACTATTCACAGACCAGGGAAGGGTCAATTTATGAGGAAACCATGGATTCAGTTTTGAAAAGTTCCCATCATCTGTGGTGGGATTTTGAACATGGGACCTTCTTTCCCTGAGGCTGTTTTATTACCTTTAGACCACCTAGCCCCCATTTCCATAAGTTTGTATTAGAAAATGCTTTTGTACAATTTAATAATCAGTGTTTATTTCCACAGTTTGAATACTTTGGCTCAGTTATTATTTTTTTTTCATTTAGTTATTTTTGTCAGATAAGAGGCACATTGATCTAATTAGCTGTTTGGAGTCTCTATATTTATATTGTTAGCAATGTGACAGTTTTGTAATAGCTGTTATTTCTAAAAAATCTTCCAGTGAAGGATATTTGATAATTTGTTCAACTGTTTCATCATCCTTTCTACTGCAGTAATTTCAGTATGATTGGTTATTTGTAGTTAACTATGTTCAATCTATATTAAGGAGTGCTTGTGTAGTTAATTTAACTCTTTGTCTTTCCAGTAATCATCCTCACACCAGCGCAATTCCTTTGGCTTTCACTTCCAGGTGTTGCTCTTTCTGGCTTTTGCACAATGTCTCAATAAAATTATCCTTCCAGATTTTTTTTTAAAAGCTTTACAGTAGTTCATTGTATGTTAGAGTAATTCCCCCTGCTACATATCAGCTTCCGAAAAGTAAATTAGCCTCATGTTGGGAATACATTTAATTTCTAAAGTATATCTCAGATTGTAAATGTTACACCAAATGTGAAGAATATGTATACTAAATTTCCATAAGAAATAGCATGTTTACATTATAGAATCTCGTTGTATTATGAGTAAGCAATCTGTGCGTAACCTTTCATTTTCCTTGTTCACATTTTTAATACTTGTGCCCAGGATTTTATGTCATACAAATATTGTTCCCATTTTGTGCAATATTCTTCTCCAAAAATCTTATTTGATAATTCGGTTCAAACAAAATAATCAGGAAGGAATGTAGTTAATTATTTTGTTCTTTGGCTATTACAAAGATGTGTGCATATTTGTTATTTTGTGTATGTAGTTCACATTTATTTCAAGATAAAATCATTTAAATTCAACTGTAATTTCTGTGTTTAGGATATATGATAAAATAACAAAGCAAAAATGCACCACTTTCAGGTACAGTGGTCTATCTTGCTAGATATCTTTCAATGTTACATCATTGAAACCCCACAGTGAGTGCAAAATATATGATTTGTTCACATTATTTCATTTTCCAGTGCGTCTTGGTGCCATGTTAGCATACACATCCTTGGATGAACGTACTGTCCATATTCTTCTCAATCATGTTCATGATTTTCTCAGGTATATACATTTAAGATTTTTATATGTTTTGTACACCTAGTTTTACTGATACATAAAGAATACATAGACACATATCTAAGAGAAAAATAAATGCTCAAATCCAGAGCAACATAAAATAAATTAACTGCACAGTAAAAGGGATATATATTGATTTCTTTATATTAAAAATATAAATTTTCGGAATTAAAATTATCTGAGGTAATAATATAAATAATCTAAGGTATGCTGATGATACTGGTTAGTGAACTGGACTACAAAGGACAAAAGGTAGGGTTCGATCCCAAACTACAGCCTCCAGGTTCACCCAGCCTTTAATGGGTACCGGATTTTTTTCTGGGAAGGTTAAGCGGCACGGGCACAATACCGACCACATTACCCCAAAAATCATGAACTGAAGGTCTAAAATATATGGTTACTAACACCATATTCCCTATACACCACTTGGCGAGATGGAGGCACTTTTTTTTTTTTTTACTTATGCTGATGATACAGTTTTAATCGCTAAAAGTGAAAATGAGTTACAGGAAATATTAGACATTATAGTGAAAGAAAGCAAAAATAAAGGACTCAGCTTTAATACCAAAAAGACAGAAGTGATGGTAACAACAAAGAAAATGACATCACCTCAGTGCAAAATATAAACAAGTGGAACAATATTAAAACAGGTAAATGAATTTAAATATTTGGGAACTTTGTTAACTTCAGATGGTAGGTGTACAACAGAGGTGAGATGCAGAATGGCTCAGGCAAAAGCAGCTTTCCAAAAAATGAGGAAGATGCTGTGCAATCCCATTTTGACAATAGAAACAAGAAAAAGAGTTCTTAAATGTTATGTAGAGCCAGTCTTAAGATATAGATGTGAATCATAGACAACAGACAAGAAAATCACTGGAGGCTGTTGAAATGTGGTTTTACAGAAGAATGTTGAGAATACCATGGACAGCTAAGAAGAGTAATGAAAATGTTCTTAAAGAGGTCAAAGCAAAAAGAGAGCTAATTTCCAATATTAGGAAGAAACAGTCATCATTTTTTGGCTATGTAATGAGAAGAGAACAGCTGGAATATATTGTGACAAGTGGGAAAATTGAGGGACGAAGAGATAGAGGGAAGCAAAGAGAAAAGATGCTAGACAGCCTAAGAGAATGACTTGGCAGAAGGTCAACAACAGAAATGATAAATAACTGCCGAGATCGAAAGTTGTGGAGAGACATGATCACCTATGCCAACAGGCTTGGTACTTGATGATGATGATATTAAAAAGCTTTCTGTACATTTACAAATTGCAAAAATTTAAATGTTGAAGCACATTTTTAACATTATTGGAAAATATTCTATGTCCAACAAAATCTTGCCATTATTTAACCAGATTGAACTGTAAAAATTGTACAGGCATAGTGTACCATGATTTTTTAAATTTATAAATTGAAAAAAAACTTCATTGAACACACCTCTTAGAGCCATGATTCTCAACAGAAATGAATGATTATATAGTGTTGTACATTCTCTTTTTTAAGTTTTTCTTGTGGAAAGGTGACATCACTGGTAAAATTCTTTAAAAAAAATTAATGATTTTACGATCTATCTGCTTAGAGTTCAACAAATTATAGTAAATTTGGAGGAGTGTATATGCATCAAGAGTGTACATTGTATATGTTAAATATCTACAGTTTTCTTACAATATATTTTATTGTTTATACTCTGTTGCTGAATTGGTGTTGCCTTAGAAAGCTGATTAATTTTTTGAAATAGAAGATACAAATTCATGCAATCCATAATAGTTTTTTTTATTTGGTATAACTGAAATTAATCGCATTATTATTTCTGGCTAAATATTTATATTTCATAATTCCTTCAATAATTCCATCTCACCATCATTAAAACATTAGCTAAATTTAAAAAAAAAAAAACAATTGCAACTCAAACAGCTGAATATAAAAACAAAAAATTTAAAATAAAAAAAAATTAGTTAAATAACAAATTGGAAAATTGTAAATATTAAAAAATATATCTGAAAATGCTTTCAGTATTTATAAAATTATGTTAGATTTTGCAAAAATTGGTTAGTCTCCAAAATTGAGTGCAGCTGATAAAATGGTTTGTTACTCTTGAATCAAATGAGGTTCATGACTTATTTGATTTATGCCTTGCAGCACCTCATGGAGCAAAGGGCTGCTACAAAACTCTGCCAATGGACCTGGTTCTGTGCTATCTTCTCCAGGTCTGCTTGTGCCTTCCAACTTTCTTGGTTCCTTGTGGATTACAGTTCATTTACTGTCTTGTAGTATTGCATGGTGGTCATTGCAATGTGTGGCCAAACCATTTCTTTTTCTTGATCTCCATTCCCTAGGTATCTCTGGACTATTCTTTCACAAAGGTTTTCTTTCATGATTTTATTTTACATCCATTTAATATTAAGAAGTGCCGTGTTTGGTACTGAGATAATTTCACTAAATCTTGGACTTTCTTACTTTGGATACAAAATGATGTATTTTCATAATCATAATGAAGCCAACACTTTATATAGTTCCGCGTTGGAGTTCATTCAATCTTTCTATTTATCTCTCACGGTCTAGTTGAGAAAACTCTACTTTACTTTCTTCTCTCTCAACTGCCCTTCAGCATCAAGGAAAAATGGAATATTTTTATGTATGGTGTCTTCTGCATGGCAGTCATTGTGATGCCTGCTTTTTCAAACTATTGTCTTCTAGGTCTAACTTTTCCCCACTTCCATTGTTTCTGAATGTTGAAGCTTTCTGAGATATGCTGTGTGATAGTGATCATGTTATATGTTCAGATTATTTGATGCCATCTGTACATAATTCTATTTTGACTTATTCAGAGTTTGTCCATTCTTCTATGATCTAAATATATTCCCAGTGCCTTGCTTTGCTTAAAATAAAAATAATCTCAATTGTTTCCTCAGGTACCTGTCAAAAAATGGTCCAAACCTTTTCAAGATCTCAAACTATGAAATCGCCACCCCAGATTACCACAGAAAAGCTATTTGAAATAATGTTTTCCAGAGTCTGATGTAATTACATTCTGAGTTGTCATGGTTGTTATTCTGTTATTCTGAGTGTGGGCTTTTTTTTAATGATTAGTTTTGGAATTAATTGTATGGTTCGGACAGAAATAAGTGTCTTAATATTGTAAATTAATCAAATGGTATCAAATTCAAATCGTTTAAATTGTGTTCCTTCTAATTAAAACTTTTCAAAATATAACCAAATTGAAGAGAAAGCTCAGAATACAGCAATTATATTATTAGGGCGTATTATTTGAACATCTCCCGTGTGTTACCGGGGCCTCATTGTGTGGGAAGTAAAGAATAGTGACACTGTGACCTGCCAGGCATGTCGTAAGAAGCGACTAAGGAGGTTGATCCATGGCTTGACAAGCTGTCATTGTAAAAAGCATTGTTATGGAAACAGAACCATAGATTTTAGAAGCAGTGATCTCTGCAATATGTGCCACTTTGGCACGCAAGGTTTCTGTTTTTGAGATTGTAGTTCTGCCCTATGTGCCGTCTTCGGCTCGAGTAGGATAGAAGGACTATAGATTGATAGATTTGAACATGCCCACTTCTGAATGGTAAGGAAGGCTGGTCCAGATTTATGGGAGTTATTGACAATTTTTTTTCAATGTTAAGTTGTTTTTGTATGTGTGTGGTAATTTATGTTATAAATTTTCTGGAAGAAATATGTGAACTAAATTGGAAATCCAGGTTTACTGAATGACATATAATGAAATGACCACTTTCATTATCTCATATATGGTATTCAACTACAAGAATTCTCACAACAGAAAAGAAAGTAGGGTAAATGACACAGAAGAATTCAATTCAATCCATTTATGTCAGAGTATCCAAATAGATATAATTTATCTTGAGACTATAGATGCACAATTTCAAGCATTCATTTTACCCATTGAATGTAAATTATAGTGCAAAGATCTCAAATAAATTACATAATTTATGTCCAGTATAATATATTTCTAAGGAAAAAAGATTTCACAGAGTGTTTTGGTCAAACAATATCAGCAAACAAGAAGTACTTAAGGGTCCACTCAAGACATACAGCAGTTACAGGGATATGCTGGGTGAGTCCATTTACTGACAGTGAATGTAGAAATCATCAGAAATACTAGTGGAGGCAGAGATGAATTACAAAGACTACACTTTGGACACTTGGTGAAAGATGATTAGGCTAGCAAAGTGGAGATATTTTTAATTATGTTAACGTACACGGCACAATAAGCATGTCAACCACTAAGTGCTTTTTTTTGTCCATGAGTTTAGACAAGAATGAAGACATAATCAAGTTTAACATTAATATTAAGAAGGGAGAAATAATAATGTTAATGTTGTATTGCTTCATTGGTGAGAGAGGAGATTAACTAGCTAATATTTGCAATCGGGCACTAATATATGGATATATGTAGAAGACCTACAAGAACACTTAAATAGACTTAATGGCACAGGCACTCAGAACAACATAAAAATTAACAAAACAGAAGTAATGAATATCGCAAAAGAGAAACAGAACATCAACATAACTATCTATCTATCTATCTATTGACCTTTCGAGCCGTAACCGGCCCATAGGGCGTAGACCAAGATACACCTTCTCCTATATGAATTTTTGTTCTAGCAGTTTTCTTTTAGAGATATTTTATCAAATCTCGCCATCTGTCTCTGTTCTGTGCAAGCAGTTCTATCTCATTGAGGGAGCCGATTCCTGCTGCTCTTGCCTCTCTCATCAATGTTCTTCTCAGTGTCTCCCTGGGTCTTCCTCTTTTTCTTTTACCTGTTGTTTCCCATATGAGGGCTTGCTTTGCTATTCGATTATTATCTCTTCTCATCACATGTCCAACGTATGACCATCGTCTATAACTATACAGCGGACAATTAAAATATATGGGGGGGATTTAAATATCTAGGAAGTTTAGTGACTAACGACAATCCACAAGCAGCAGGATTAGACTCAAGATGCAATAAAGCTTGTCAAATCATTTGGCAACTATCACCACTATTGTCCAACAAGGAAATAATGCTAAAGGCAAAATGAGCACTCTAGAACACAATCTACCTCCAATGTTGTGCTACCAGGACTCAAGACATAACAAACCTTTATTAAATGTTGCAAGAACACCAGAATCAAGGGCAGACCATGAAAAAGATGGATTGATGGAATATATGAAACGCTAGAAGACATCACCTGAAGAAGCCAACAGAAAAACAAAAGACTGTATATGGATTGAAATATATTTTCACAAACTACTTGATGGTCGACAACAGTCTTTACTCGGCCTCCTCTGATACTACTATATGGAGGCTAGACAGGGATGTGTGAGAACCACATAAAACCCAACTTGAGGTGCACGGATCTTGACAATAATCTCCGTTTCATGCTTAAAAAGAGATACAAATAGAATTCATTCAAATGATACGCTGAGCTTGCAGATATATAATTTTATAAATAAAAATACATTATGATTATACAATCTTCTTTCTAATTTGATAAAAAGAAACCTAGCTGTCATGAAAGCAGAGAGAATGATTCTATGTTTTTCTGATTGTCATGTAACTACATCGATGATGATTCATCTCAGGCTTTTATTGCATTACTTGTTGTATATATTATGTTATAAGTGATGATTGAAAATGATCAAAAGACATAGAACCCGATTACAGACAACAGGAAAATAATTAACTGGGCTAACAAAAAACTTTGGTGGGTAAGGTCACAGAATTAACTGATGACCGATACGATTGAGAGAAAATTGAAGATGAATACATGATACAAATTAAAATTGTTACAGCAGAAGTTACAAATGCTTTTAATTCATGAAACTGTTGTTAAATGGCAATATATAACCTGCAGATATTTATGATGCTATGATAATTCATTAAATATGACTGTTGCAGAAATGGGATATAGAAAAATGCAGATTCATTAAATTATAGATAGTGAAAAATTCTAAACCTCTCATCCTTAATGTTCTCACGAATTTAGTCACAAAACATGTCAACAAATCACAGAGATTTCTATTGTTTTAACCTGACATGCTAAGTGCAGCATCTGGTGGTTAGAGAGCACCTTGTCACTGATGTTGCCCTTTTTAAATCTGTCAATGAGGTACTGATTTTTATGGTTTAATTGACTGGATCTTTGTTCGCCAGAGAATGAATCATCTTTTGGTTCATGATCAACCGCTGTGCTGCTACTTGATTCAAGAACTAATGAGAAACAACTCATGCACTTGTTACTCTTGCATGGTTCTATATTTGCAAGTAGTAACTAGTCTCATTTATTTTTACTAAAAGCACGGGAAAGGGTTATCAACAATTTCTGTATTGTTTCATTTTTGGCTGAATCCTGAAAGAGGAGGTTGGGGGATGGACATTTTTACTGATGAGCTGAGAATAATTGCAGGAAAGCTGCTGTGCTTATTTCATAGCATGTGGTCTTTTTTTTTCATATGTAGAAAATAAATCTGATTCTACCAGGATTTGAACCAACATCCATCTGATTGGCAAACCAGTAAGTTAATCCTCTTGGTCATTCACATTTGAACACATTATGATGCCAAAATAGTGACATTTATAGATAATAATAAACAAAACACTTTTTAAATGGCTTTATCCTATGTCTTGGGTTTGCCTATGGCTTAACTGCCTGAGATTGTAATATGAATGGCTTTATCCATCCATCTCTTACCCATAAAAATCTCAATTTTGAAAGCAAAATTATATGATTGTTAATCGTGAAGATACAAACTTGTTTTGCGTATAATTAAATTCCACTTGTGTGAGTATGGAAGAAAAGTAATAAAATGGTTATAGAGCGAAAAAAATGCATAAAAGAAACTACTGCAGCAGCAGTCATTTGCATGCATGCCCTTTGTTATCCGCTAAAGTAAATGGAGCATCTATGGGTTTGCCTGGAAAGCTGGGATGTTGATTTGTTGTCATAAGCAATTTCTTTATTAATGTCATCAAGAATACAAAGGGGACAATTTGTAATAATTTTGAATTATTTCTTTGTAATGTACAGCCTTCACAGACACAAAAACTAACAGATGTTGGTCTTTAATAGTAACTTCCCAGTACTGTTTTGCAGAACAGCTTATCTCCTGGTTGATTTTGCCAATAAACTGAATGGTAGGTCCAGATGCAGAATGAACAAGTCAGTTTTGTTAAAGGGTCAAGTCTCTTTTCTCTTGCATCTGTCTGTCATCTTCTAATTTCAACTTCATTTAATTATAAGATTGTTTCATGTAGCTTTCTGTGTATCTTCTCCATGTGCTACTGTCAACTGCAGGCTTTTCCCAGTTTTTGTCATTAGAGGAGAATTCACTAAAGGATGCCATGCAGACATCCTTATATTTCAATTTTGTGGTTTGTCCACAGGCCACTCCCCATAACCAAATTTGGTGGGGATAGTTGCTGTCTATTCTAGCACATTTCAGCCACCCTGATCTTCAATATTTGAATGTTGTCATAAAAGATGGTAGTCCAGAACATTGCAGGTTATCTGAGTTGGTTACTTTTTCCTGTCATTTTTTTTTGTTCATTATTTTTCTAAGGTAAGAGAGTGAGTGGCTGAATTGATAGCTTGTCAACTCCCAACCAGGTAAATGTGGGTTCGAATCCTGGTAGAGTAATGCAAAGTATCTTTTTAGGGATTTGTCTTCAAATTAGTTTTTTTCTCATTATCTTTTCATTTTCCAGCTTTCCCATGCATAAGTTAAGGTGGATAATGTATTTTAATTGACAATTCTAAGTTTTGTTTTCCTGCAGAGAGTATCTTTGATCGCCATATTTTTTTCAAGGTTTTTAAAACTTAAAGCCATCTTTGCTATTCTGATTCTGATCACTTTTCTAGTTTCTCCCTTTTGATTCTCTACTGCTACTAAGGTATATAAAGTAATCCCCTTCCTGGACCTACTTCCCATCCAGGTATATATTGCCTTTTGATAAGCCATGGTTGTTCTTATTTTGGTCTTCTGTTAATTTCAAGTCCTATTCTGCCAGCCAACGATGATAGAGAGAATCTATGTCCTGTATCTTATGCATACTATCACTAAGCAGCACAATGTTGTCTACAAAATCCAAATCTTCCAGTTTAGTCCCATTGAGCCACTTAATACTGTTTTTGTTAGTACAAGAGTTCCTCAATATGTAATCAATGGATGCTCCAAACAACAAAGGTGATAAAATGCATCCCTCTTTTACTCCCAGTTTTATCTGGAGCCATTCACTCAGTTCTTTCTCTGTATGAACTGCACATGCATAGCCATTGTATAGATCTTTTATGATGTTCATGACTTTCTGCGGTATTGTCTCAAGATATACCATAAAGAAATGCTGTCGAAGACCTTCCTAAAGGCTATGAATTTAAAGACTAGCAGTTATGTTTTGATGAAGATAATACAATTATTTAGGGAGCATCACCAGCCACACAAGGAATGCTGGCTCCATTCAAACAAAGATTGACAGATTTTCCATAAACGGTTGAAGAGTCAAACTAAAATCAGCTGTGACAATACATGTGCAATTTGTGACAGATGATTAATAAAAGTGAAAAGAAAAGTGGCCATACAACCATTGATCTCATTTACAATTATGAAGAGATGTGCATATGTCAGGCTTGTGTTGAGAAAAGACAATAAAAGAATGAATTTCAAATTAAGCTCTTATATGAGAAACAGAATACCCCCAAAAAAATAAAAAATAGAAAGACCTTCAGATACACTGATAACAAGGAAAGTTGACAGGAATAGACTCATTTAATATAATTGAACATCAAAATAGAGTTGGAAG
Organism: Megaustenia siamemsis; assembly: GCA_032433765.1. Lineage (NCBI taxonomy): Eukaryota > Metazoa > Mollusca > Gastropoda > Stylommatophora > Ariophantidae > Megaustenia > Megaustenia siamemsis. The sequence continues at coordinate 64,865,575 of JAVIAB010000092.1, read as the reverse complement.
GGAAAAAACACTACACACCTTAACACTGCATCTTACACTGTAGGAAAGATCAAGATTCTATGCTAGCATTTGAATTACATTTGTATGCATAGACATGAGAGGCGCTACAACACAAGTTGAAAGCCTTTCTCATGACTTAAAACAAAAATCCATTTGTGTATTTAAGGTAGCTTGAAAACATTATCATCATTCATCTATACTATGCCTACCTATATCCGTACTATGCCTACTGGCGTAGGTGGTCATGTCTCTCCACAATTTTCGATCTTGACAGTTATTTATCATTTCTATTGTTGACCTTCTGCCAAGCCATTCTCTTAAGCTGTCGGATATCTTTTCTCTTTGTTTCCCTCTATCTCTTCATCCCACAATTTTCTCACTTGTCACAATATATATATATATATATGCAACTATTCCCTTGTCGTCATTGTAGTAGTAGTAGTCTATATCTGTCATGGTTGACTATCGTTTTTCAGCCCCCCTAGAAAAGTTATTTTTTCTTTTCTTTTGACATGTATTCTCTTTTTTCTATAAATATATCTGCTTCTTGCTTGAGTTGGAGCTTTAGAGTGTGTTTCCAAAAATTGCTGCCTGCAGCTATTTCTTCCCAAGCTGTATGGGTTCAGTGTCTTCATGTCACGTTTACACTCGTCTACAAATCGAAGTTTTGGGCACCCCCTAGTTCTTGGCCATCTGCTAGTTCTCCATAGAGTATATCTTTTGGTATGTGGCTTTCATGTGGTGTACATGGCCAAGCCAGCGTAACTGACATTTGAGCAGCATATAGATGTTCAGGAGGCCTGTGCGAGTGAGGACCTCCATGTTTGTCACTTAATCCTTTCAGGTGATATCAAGAATATGGCACAGACATCACAGAATGCATTTAGCCTTTTCTCCTGCTTTGCATAAGTTCCCTTCTCATTACATGGCAAGAAATGATGATTGCTTCTTCCTAATACTGGAAACTAACTCTCTTTTTTACTTTGGTCTCTTTCAGAACGTTTTCTTTTCTCTTAGCTGTCCATGATATTCTCAACATTCTTCTGTAAAACCACAATTTTACATCTCCAGTAATGTTCTTATCTGTTATCCTATTGTCCATGATTCACATCCATATGTTAAGACACGTTCTACATAACATTTAAGTTTTTCTTGTTTCCCTTGTCAAGAATTGACACGTCAACAAGAGAAAGGACAGTTTATATGCATGTGATAAATATGTTCATCTTCCACTACAGATATCTGTGAATGCTGCTTGTAGACGCTAGTTTTGTGTAAAGCTTACTAAGGAATGGTATATGAAAAAAGAGTAAAAGTAAGTAAAGTACCCCCGTCACGCCAAGTGTATAGGGAATATGGTGTTAGTGACCATAAATTTTACAGACCTTTGCCACATGATTTTTGGGGTAATGTGGTTGGTATTACGCCCGTGCCACTATACTTTCCCAGAAAAAAAATCTGGTACCCATTAAAGGCTGGGTGAACCTGGAAGGCGTCAGTTGGGATCGAACCCTACCTCTTGTCCTTTGTAGTCCAGTTCACTAACCACTGAGCTATCGCGGCTCCTTCGTATATTAAAAGGCATGCTATAAATGCAGGTCAGAGAAATTTCAATTTCGCGGCAGGCACAAATTAACATGGAATTGTATCTAAGGGCGTTAAATCCATTTTCTCTTAGACTTACTTGATGTCATCAGTTACTTCCCTTGTAAACTTTTTTTTTTTTTTTTTTTTTTTTCCTAGCAACGTCCCGTTGAACATAAGTTTATCAAAACCTATGTTCAATTCTGTAACTTTCTCAGCTTTTTTTGTCTCTGTTCATACATTTCTTCTTTCTGTATATTTTTGCCTTTTCCTTCGTCATCTTCCCTGGGGATTCCAAAGACAGGCATAGAAGTGAAGGCATCAAGATGCGTAGAGATGTGAAGCCTCTGTAAAGCTGATAATGATGGCAATTTTAAAGAAAAATGTGGTATGGTGACAGCTTTATGTGGTAATGGACAAAAGTTGACGTTTCGGCCAAGTAGGCCTTCTGCTGGAACAACAAACAACAACACACAGAAATATATATAAGGATATGTAAACAAATATAACTACATGACGATAATATGCTAGATACTCAAGAAAGCAAATAAAAAAAAGGTCACTTCTCTGTGTTCCAGAGCGTGATCAGCTTCTGAATGAACTAAAATGAGAAGGCGGGATAACCAAATCTCACTGACCAGGTGAGAAGACAGAACAGAACGGTTCTAAAAATATGGGGAAGTGGGTACAAGATATGGATAAAGTGTGCATATCTAACTCTGTATACATCATCTGGCAATGCTTACATATTATGGCGTAGATGATATTCCATGACATACAAGTAACCCCTTCTTGATATCGAATCACCTATTTGGGAACAAGACCGAATCGGTGCAAAGTACGTAGTCACAAGTTCTGCAAACTCGACGTCCACAACGAACAATACCAAGGTGTTCGTGGTTTGAGTGGGGTGAGGTGGCTCGTGACAAGAATGTCTCTCAGACTCCTGTCGCGTTTGAAGGCTACCAAAGGAGGATCACTGAAAAGTAGGCGGGTAGTGGAGAATGGAGTGGCACCAGTTAAGGATCCTCACCGCAGCCAAGTTGTGAGGGTAAATATGGTCCTATCAGAGGAACGGTGGATAGATAGGGTGCGTGCCACAGGACGGGAAATATCAAGAGCTCGCTGGAAGGCAGATTGGAGAACCTAGTCAGGATAGAGATGACACCTAAAGAAACTTAACATCAGGTGGGCCTATTGGAGAAAATCTTGATCATCCCGGCAGATACGACAAAGTCATAATAATTGAGAATATGGAATGGGGTCTCTGCAGTGAGATGGATGATACGAGGTATAGAGAAGATAACAGTGGGTTTATAGAAGACGGAAGTGTGGAGGCTGGAGGTACCAAGGGAGACAATCATATCAAGAAAGGTGATGGATGAGGTAGAGATATGTGAAGTAATGGATTTAATGTAGCCGATGAACCTGGAGATGTCATCTTCCGGCAAGTCAGTCAGTCCAAAACTGTCATCAATGTACTGGAGGTATTTAAGGGGAAGGGGGCCACGGTACACGTTCAGTATTTGATGCTCAAAGTAACCCATGAACAGGCAAGCATAACTAGGATCCATCTTGGTTCCCATAGCTACACCACTCACTTGGTCATAGAACTGACCATTGAATTTGAAAGTATTAAGGTTGAGAACAAGTTCAGTGAGGCGGAGGAGAGTAGAAGTATCCACAGATGGATGTATTCTTTGGTCAAGAAAGAATTGAAAAGCTATTAGGCCATCGGCATGAGGGATAGAGGGATATCATGTAATACTCTCATCTCCACAGTTTATCTCCTATCCAGTACAGAAGTTGCCTCTTTCTCATGTCTTTTTTTTGTACTAATGTTTGTCCAGTACTTTCCCAAAGTTCTATGTTAGTAACTTTGACATCATTTAATCCTACACAAGCAGCCATTATTGAAAGTCTGTATCTTTATGACAAATCTATTGTTCTACATGTTTTGCAGCCATATGGTTTTAACATTGGAGTTGACAGTTTTTTTATTTAACCTAATTTCAGCGAAAGCCCCTCTTGCTTTCTTGTATCCATATTTTGATATAATTCTCTTCTCCTCTCCCCTTGTCTCTATTACTACCTACGTATATATATAATTCTACATCTTGGAGAGATGTCTCCTAGTGTAATTTGAATATAGTCAGCCACATTAATTCTCATGATTTTGGTCTTATTTCTTTCAATTTTTCAGTCTGAGCTACTGTGACATGTCATCAAGTAATTCTAAAACATGTCATTGTTAGACAGTTGTTATGGCTTGTACTTATAAATTGATTTACTTGATAAATAAAACAAAACTTTAAACTACTTGATGTCTGAGTACATTATCTTGATTTTAGTGTGCAGGCATACTCCACTCTTCCATGTTTGTGTAATTGTTTGTATTTCATTTGACTATTTTCATCTGTTGTTTCTTATATGATACTGAAATGATAATTTGTGCACAGAGTATATGCAAATGAAGCTTTCATAATTAACACACATGTAGCAGCTTTCCTTAAAACTGTTCTGCTTTTGCATATCAGAACTAAATTGGAGAAGCAGTAAATTCATTGATGAAATAAAACCATCAGTTGATTCATAAAATGTAAGATGTTTTTGTTCTATAAACGTTGATGCATTTCATATAGTGTTATGTTATACTATGATCATCATCACTGCTCTCCGGGTCAATCCATAGGTGCTCTGATTTTGCCCTTGTTCCTGGTCTATATGCATAGCATGCCATGGGATCCATTGATATGGGTAGATTTTGCCTGAAAAACAGCCATTTCTTTGTGTACTCATTTTTATTTTAACTGTCAGTGTTTATTTTAGTGCTGTGCCTCATTACTGCAGGATGAGACTTCTGACTGAAGGTTGATATAAGAAATGAGTTCTTGAAAAAGGCAAAGCTCAAGTAGGAATTAAACATTTTTTTTTGGGGGGGGGGGGCATTCAATATTTGACTGAATTAGATGATGTGAGTTTGGTAAATAAACTTTACAGATAGAACTGATTTATTTTTAGCACAAACTGTGTTACACAATACAACATACAGCAAGTAAATCTTTGTAAACAGTCCATAATGAAGGTAGTCCCAAATCATACTCTATTGCATGAACATGTGTAGAAATAATTGACACCTATCATACTTTGTGGTATATTGGAATATGATTTTAGTGCCCATATTTATGGGACATTGTTATGAGTATTCAGTAAGACATCCTACAGAATTTTGAAACATTTCCTACAGAAGACCTGTGTTACTGAAGCTGATAAACTTGTATACTGACAGATTGAATTTAGAAATGTTTAAATTAAGGATGAGTTTAAGGTTAAGTTTAGGATGAGTGGAGTATGTCTGTACATAAGTGACGGAAGCTTTTGGCATGTTTTCATGTTTTGTTCTCATTGCATGTTTTATTTTTATATATAACCGTGTTAAAGGTTGGAGTGGAGAGTTACTTGTTTGACTTTGTTTGATCTCCGTATTGTACAAAAGACACTTGGAAATTCACTTCACAGCATTTTTGGAACTTATAAAATGTATCCTTTGATATTGTATATAAAATGAATTTTCTGAGCATATCAGAAGCAGTTTTGTCTTTTTGTTTCTCTGACTTCATATATTCTGTTTGCCTTTGTTCATTTATGGTAAATGTGGTCCTAGAATGATTGTTTTAATATTAAACTATTGCATTTATTTAGCTGTTTATCATGGACTGTTAAAAAAATCAACAGTACAAACTGCATAGGCAAAGATATCATTATATAATATATATTGAGTTATTTGCGGGTCATCATCATTGCACTCCGAACATGTCCATAGGTGCTCAGATTCCCTCCTCAGCAATTCCCTCAGTGTCCATCGACTGACGACTCCAGTTCTATGTTGGTTGATAAGTCTTCTTACACGGCCACCAAGTTTCTCATTTCTGGCTGTGCCCATCTTAACTCCCATTTCCATCATCCGAAGAAGTGACGTTGATCTGTGTTTGTCGAAGTCCTGTGCTCTTCCAACATCTCGAAGGGCATTGATGATGTCCGCCCGATCCATCGGTTGCCCGTCCTCAACGACAGCGCAGCTAGCCAACCTGTCCGCTCTCTCATTTCCCCGTACTCCCGCATGTCCAGGGACATAGACAAAGGTGACCTTACGTATTTTGGATTTCTGCAACGACTCTACCCATTGCATGCGTACATAGCCCGCCTCCACTTTTTTTATCATGCTCATCGAATCACTCAGTATACATGCGTGGATGTAGTCTTGTGACTCTAACCATTTGAATGCCTTGGTCACTGCCATCACCTCCATTGTCATGCTACTCGTGGTCATGGCGTATGCACCACTGTTTTCCTTGGCTATTCTGCCTGCTGAGCGTGCTGTAAATGCCCATGCACTTCTTTCGTGTCGTCTTACAGATCCGTCTGTATAGATGACTGCATCTTTCTCATCGGTATTATCGCAGATGAGACCGTTGACCTCAGCATTAACCACGACCGGGTTCTGTTCCCTACTTTTTCTGTCGAGTGTGACAATACATGAGAAAATTCCCTTGAATGACGTAGGCACCGGTATCCACTCCTCACCAACGCTGATATTGGTAAGCCCACAGACCTGTTTGATGACATCTTCTGCCCGGCCCACCCATGATTTGCCTCTTTTTAGCCTGGTACCTTTCTCTGTGTTGAGCACGTGGTGCAATGGATGCTCTGTATCTGTACTAATCTTCAGGTATGCTCGTGCTCTCCAGATCTTAATTCTGTCATCCATGGTTGGAAAGTCAAGAAGATACCTCATTGCTACACAGGGAGTGTCCCTCGTACATCCCAGGATAATGCGCATGGCTTCATTTTGTATTTTCTCCAGCCTATCAATTTGAGTCGTACTGACAGTAAGAATGGCCAGGGCATACTCGATTGGTGCGAGGACTAATCCCTGGAACAGAAGAATAAGTAGCCTCTGCTCGATGTTGGCTAAGTTGATGACATAATATATATATATATTATATGCTGCAGTAATGTAATTGTGTCTGCTAACAATCAGGCAAAGAGAAAAACATAAAAAAACTACAAAGTTTGAGAATATAATAATTCAAATATGAAGATTATTCATCATCATCTAGTGCCTTCTCCGCAATGAAGGTTGGCTACCATGGATCACCATTCCACTCTGTTTCTTGCTTTGATGGTGCAGGCTGTCATAGATTGACTTGTCCATCTTTTGATGTTACTCGTCCATGTTAGTCTTGGTCTGCCTCTTTTACACTGTATTTTCCCTTCCAATATTACTTTTAGTAGGCTGTTGTGTCTTTTAATGCACCAAAAATATTTAATTTGTCTTGTCTTAATTGTATTTAGTAGTTCTCTTTTTATTTTCAGTTGTTTTAAAACTTCATCGTTTGTTTTCTTTTCTTTCCATTCAATTCTACCTATTCTTCTATAAATCCACATTTCAAAGGCTTCAATTTTCTGTTCTTTTCTTGTCTAATGTCCATGTTTCTGCACTACACAGGAATATTGAGAAGATGTAACATTATGCCATTCTTAGTTTCAGCGCTGCTGATATTTGTTTTGTTGTTAGTATATTTTTCATGGCATTAAAATTACTTTTTGCCACACCTATTCTTTTGTTTATTTCAATTTTACATTTTCCATCATTGGTTATAGTATGTCCCAGGTAGTTGTAGCTCTGGACTGTCTCCAGATGTATTCCCTCAACTGTGATATTTAATTGTAGGTCTTGAGAATTTTCTTTGTTTATGATCATAGTTTTAGTCTTTTTGATATTCATTTCTAGTCCATATTTTTTGCATGTTATGTTTATCACATTAAGCAATTGTTGTAGGTCTTTAGGATTTTCTGCTAGTAGAACAGTATCATCAGCATATCTCAGGTTATTGATTATATTTCCATTAATGTTTAGGCCTGGCATCTCTGAGATGTTTTTAAAGATTTGCTCAGTGTATAGATTGAACAAGCTTGGTGATAGGATGCATCCTTGTCTTACTCCTTTTTTTTTGTCCATAGGTGTAGAGTTCTCCTTGTTATATCTTATTATTGCTGTTTGCTCCCAGTACAAATTACATATTAGTCGTATGACTGTGTCATCTAGATTTATATCCTTTAGGCAGTCTATAAGTTGATTATGGTGTATTCTATCGAAAGCTTTGGTGTAGTCTATGAAACAGGCATATATTGGTTTGTTTACTTCTATGTACTTTTCAATCAATGTTCTAATGCTAAATATGGCTTCTTTTGTGCCTCTGTTTTTCCTGAATCCATATTGTTGCTCTTCTAATTCAGTATTGATTTTTTTCTGAATCCTTCCCTATATAACTTTTAGTAAAATTTGTGTTACCTGGCTCATTAGGCTTATTGTTCTGAAATCACTGCATTTAACTGCAACATTCTTTTTAGGCAATGCATTGAAAGTTGATGTTTTTAGTTCGTTTGGTATGTATCCTGTATGGTATATGTCATTGCATATGCCTGTGATCACTTTGATGCCAAAATTCTCTAGAGAATTTCCTGTATCATCTCTATCTGCATATTGTCAGGTCCTGCTGCCTTTCCCTTTTTCATTGTTTCTATAGATTTTTCTACTTCAGATTTCAGGGTTTTTTAGTTGTATGTACATTTTATGTCTGGTTTTTTGTCCCTTTCGTCATGAAATAATTATGTTATATATTCTTGCCATCTATCTATTATATCTTTGTTGTCTGCTAGCATTCTTCCCTCTGTTTGCAATATATCCGTTTCCTGCAGCTTTTTTGTCTTTATTAGTCATTATCTTTATTTCTGTGTGCATCTCTCTTAAGTTTTGTTTACTTTCCATAGTTTCAACTTCTAGACATCTTTGTTTGAGCCAGTCTTCTTTTGCCTTTTTGCACATTCTCTGTATTTCATTGTCTATATCCTTGTATCTGGCAGTGTTTTTCGCTTGTGTTCTTTCTTCCATTTTTTCCAATATTTTGTCAGTTATCCATTTTTGTTTTTTGTTACTTTCCTTTTTGGGCAAGGTGTTGCAGGATTCTTGCATGCTGATTTTTTATGCATTGCCGTTTTGTTGTGACTTTTTCCTCAGGATTTTCTCTTCTGTTTTGCTCAATTCCCTCTTCTAGCAGCTTCTGATATGTGTTCTTTACTTGTACAGTATAAGTTTCTTTTACATCTTTCTGGTTTAACGCTGTTATATCTATTGGTGTTGCTGAAATAGTTTTTTGTTTGTTTCTCTTTAATTTGATTTTTATCATTACAGGATTGTGATCTGAATTAATTATCTGCTCCTGGGTAGGTTTTGGCTTTCTTGACGCTGATCCGGAATCTGTTTGAAGATTAATACAGACACTATAGAGGTCGTGACCATTAGCAGAAGAGATTTTTAAAATCTAATTTGAAAAATAAGAATTGAAAGAAGTTTTACAATGCTTAAAAAGTTTAGTTTATTTAAGTCGACAACTCATTGCACATCAAACACATCAATAAGTGCTCAGATCTCTTCCCCATTTTGTCATTCGGTATGGAGACTGACGACTTCATTTGTGTGTTTATCTGTTATTCTTCTGTATTTCCCCCATAGCAATTCTTTCTACAATTTTGTCCTGATTTTCATGCAATCTAGATATGCTTATAGATTTATGATCATTGATTGAATCAATAGTTCGTTCTACCTCCCTGAGGGCATTCAGAATGTGAGTCTGGTCCGCTGCACATCCACCATCCATGGCAGCTGTCAGCTTGTTCGTTTCCTTTCACAACTGAGTGTCAAGGGGTGATAATGAAACACATAGTCAGTCATGAGTTCTTTATTGTCATTGTCCACCACCTTAAACCTTTGATTTCCCTGAACATGTTCAGGTCACACACAGAAAAAATACATGTTTCTAGCCAGGCCATCACTATAGTAACTGCCATGATCTCCTTGGTCAAACTGACTGTAGTTACTGCCATGATCTCCTTGGTCAAACTGACTGTAGTTACTGCCATGATCTCCTTGGTCAAACTGACTGTAGTTACTGCCATGATCTCCTTGGTCAAACTGACTGTAGTTACTGCCATGATCTCCTTGGTCAAACTAACTGTAGTTACTGCCATGATCTCCTTGGTCAAACTAACTGTAGTTACTGCCATGATCTCCTTGGTCAAACTAACTGTAGTTACTGCCATGATCTCCTTGGTCAAACTAACTGTAGTTACTGCCATGATCTCCTTGGTCAAACTAACTGTAGTTACTGCCATGATCTCCTTGGTCAAACTAACTGTAGTTACTGCCATGATCTCCTTGGTCAAACTAACTGTAGTTACTGCCATGATCTCCTTGGTCAAACTAACTGTAGTTACTGCCATGATCTCCTTGGTCAAACTAATTGTAGTTACTGCCATGATCTCCTTAGTCAAACTAATTGTAGTTACTGCCATGATCTCCTTGGTCAAACTAATTGTAGTTACTGCCATGATCTCCTTAGTCAAACTAACTGTAGTTACTGCCATGATCTCCTTGGTCAAACTAATTGTAGTTACTGCCATGATCTCCTTGGTCAAACTAACTGTAGTTACTGCCATGATCTCCTTGGTCAAACTAACTGTAGTTACTGCCATGATCTCCTTGGTCAAACTAATTGTAGTTACTGCCATGATCTCCTTGGTCAAACTAATTGTAGTTACTGCCAAGATCTCCTTAGTCAAACTAATTGTAGTTACTGCCATGATCTCCTTGATCAAACTAATTGTAGTTACTGCCATGATCTCCTTAATCAAACTAATTGTAGTTACTGCCATCTCCTTGATCAAACTAATTGTAGTTACTGCTAAGATCTCCTTAGTCAAACTACTTGTAGTTACTGCCATGATCTCCTTGATCAAACTAATTGTAGTTACTGCCATGATCTCCTTAGTCAAACTATTTGTAGTTACTGCCAAGATCTCCTTGATCAAACTAATTGTAGTTACTGTCAAGATCTCCTTGATGATACTAATTGTAGTTACTGCCAAGATCTCCTTGGTCAAACTTATTGTAATCACTGCCATGATCTCCTTAGTCAAACTAATTGTAGTTACTGCCATGATCTCCTTGTCAAACTAATTGTAGTTACTGCCATGATCTCCTTAGTCAAACTAATTGTAGTTACTGCATGATCTCCTTAGTCAAACTACTTGTAGTTACTGCCAAGATCTCCTTGAACTAATTGTAGTTACTGCCATGATCTCCTTGATCAAACCAATTGTAGTTACTGCCAAGATCTCCTTGATCAAACTAATTGTAGTTACTGCCAAGATCTCCTTGGTCAAACTAATTGTAGTCACTGCCATGATCTCCTTAGTCAAACTACTTGTAGTTACTGCCAGGATCTCCTTGATCAAACTAATTGTAGTTACTGCTATGACCTTGATCAAACTAATTGTAGTTACTGCCATGATCTCCTTGATCAAACTAATTGTAGTCACTGCCATGATCTCCTTGTCAAACTAATTGTAGTTACTGCCATGATCTCCTTGATCAAACTAATTGTAGTTATTGCCATTATCTCCTTAATCAAACTAATTGTAGTCACTGCCATGATCTCCTTAGTCAAACTAATTGTAGTTACTGCCATGATCTCCTTGATCAAACTAATTGTAGTTACTGCCATGATCTCCTTGATCAAACTAATTGTAGTCACTGCCATGATCTCCTTGATCAAACTAATTGTAGTTATGGCCATGATCTCCTTAATCAAACTAATTGTAGTTACTGCCATGACCTCCTTGGTCAAACTAATTGTAGTTACTGCTATGATGTCCTTGATCAAACTAATTGTAGTTACTGCCATGATCTCCTTGATCAAACTACTTGTAGTTACTGCCATGATCTCCTTGATCAAACTAATTGTAGTTAATGCCATGATCTCCTTGATCAAACTAATTGTAGTTACTGCCATGGTCTCCTTAATCAAACTAATTGTAGTTAATGCCATGATCTCCTTGATCAAACTAATTGTAGTTACTGCCATGATCTCCTTGATCAAACTAATTGTAGTTAATGCCATGATCTCCTTGATCAAACTACTTGTAGTTACTGCTATGATGTCCTTGATCAAACTAATTGTAGTTACTGCCATGATCTCCTTGATCAAACTACTTGTAGTTAATGGCATGATCTCCTTGATCAAACTAATTGTAGTTACTGCTATGATGTCCTTGATCAAACTAATTGTAGTTACTGCAATGATCTCCTTGATCAAACTACTTGTAGTTACTGCCATGATCTCCTTGATCAAGCTAATTGTATTTACTGCTATGATGTCCTTGATCAAACTAATTGTAGTTACTGCAATGATCTCCTTGATCAAACTACTTGTAGTTACTGCCATGATCTCCTTGATCAAGCTAATTGTATTTACTGCTATGATGTCCTTGATCAAACTAATTGTAGTTAATGCCATGATCTCCGTGATCAAACTAATTGTTGTTACTGCTATGATGTCCTTGATCAAACTAATTGTAGTTACTGCAATGATCTCCTTGATCAAACTACTTGTAGTTACGTTGATAGCACCACCCTCTTCCTTTACTCTTCTTCCTTTGACCTGAGCTGTTAAAGCCCATGAGTTGTGACTGTGCTGAACAACAGACCCATCAGAGCAGATGATTCCTGCACTATCAGGTGAATTCTCATGAATCGAAGCTATGCACCTCTGCCTCCATAACTAAGATTTTGTTGTCTACATTCTCTATTCAAAATTGTGCAAACCAATAAGGATGTAGGGTTAGATGTAGAAAGATGGCACCCACATCAACCTTTCCCTGGGTTCAATACCCCAAGTAGATAAATCTGTGCAATGATGTCTCCAGCCCACACAAGATGATGATTCATGATTTCCTCTTTTGAGCCTGCTGCCCTTTCTACTTCCAATCTCACTGTGCAGTGAATTTTGTACATCAGCACTTAAAGGTAGACACACTCACGGAACATCATTATTCATGTCTGCGGAAGTGAGAAAATCTAGGTGTGGCTTTTGTACATCCAAAAATGATTTTCATGGCCTTATTTGTATTCATTCCAGTCTGTCAATCTGTGTGCGGCTGAGAGTTATAACTACCAGCATAGTCAATAATAGAAACCACTAGTCCTTGGTATTGAAGAACAAGAAGATGTTCACAGTTTGCTACCACCATTACCCTCATTGCTGAGAGCCATTCCTGGTCTAAATTAACACTTGATCTATGTGCTGGGTGAATGCATAACTTTTATCAAACTATTCTCAATTGTGTGGGTCCTCACAACAACCACTTAGCCCATACTCACTGATGGTGTAGGTGTGTTGACAATGTGGTTGTTTAGATAGAACCAAGATACAGCCAGTGCTCTTGTCTCACAACACCGTCTGCTCAAATGAGTCAGTTCTGTCTGGAGTTTGTGAGCAACTTGCTCCCTACCTCTACCTTGATTTAGAAGTGTTTGTATTCAATTAGAAAACAGACCAAACGCTACAAAGCAAAAGTGGAAAAATAACTGAGCACCAACTATCAAAACAAATGCGATAACTGGTACAAAATTAGCAACATACTAACAGTCATTCTGCCAGCATTAAGTTCTATTAAAGTGAAACATTGGTATGCAGAGTGCTAATAGAGAAATTTCCATTTTCCTTGAAGGTCAAAATACAAAAGAACACAATGTGACTTCTTTTACTCTCTTTTGAAATTTGGGCAGGAATGCTCATCACTGCTTTCTTTAACTCTAGTATTCAATTGTGATCCATTTGAACTGTTGATCACACTTTATCTACTAAGAACTAAACATTCAAGAGCTATAGAGTATACACAAATCCCTCCACAAATGTCTCAGCATTTCTGTAACTATACTTTTCAACCTTCTAACATTTGAAGCAATATTACACTGATAAATAGAAATCTGAATTGTAAAGTGTTCAAATAATTCCAACTGTGTTTGTCATACTAGCAACAAACAGCAGACATACGAATTATAAACCAAACAGGACATTTCCAATATATAAAACAAGGAATCAGACTAGGCTGTGTTCTGTCGCCGGATTTGTTTTCACTTTACAGCGAACATATTATGAGATCAATAGTAGACAAAAAAGGAATTGAAGTCAACGGTCACAGCATAAATAATACGCGGATGACACAGTCTTAATAGCAGAGACAGAATGAACTGCAAGAAATGATAGACATAATAGTGGAAGAACGCAACAAAGAAGGTCTCAGTCTGAATAGTAAGAAAACAGAAGTAATGGTCATATCAAAGAAATAATCATCAACATGCAGAATAGAAATAAGAAAGACACATCTGAAACAAGTGCAACACGTCCAATACTTGGGCACAATAATAACATCATAAGGAAGATGCACCACAGAAATAAACAGTAGAATAGCTAAGGCCAAAATAGCATTTCAGAAAATGAATAACGTCTTATGCAAGAAGTCTATGTCAATAGAAGTGAGAAAGATATTTCATCGGTGCAATATAGAGCCAATTCTGATGGCTATGTAAGCGAATCATGGACAGTAGACAAACAAATGATTAGAGACCACTGTGATGGGATTTCTCAGAAGAATGTTGAAAGTTCCCTGGACAGCTAAAAAGACCAAAAGGCATTATCAAAGAGGCCAACACAAAGGGGAAGCTTCTAAAAAAATATCAGAAAGAAACAATCAATATTTTTAGGGCACATCATGAGAAGAGGAAGACTGGAATACTTGGTTACAACTGGCAAAATACAGGAAAAGAGAGATCGCGGACGACAAAGAGAAAAGATACTATATAGACAGCTTTGTTTCATGACATGAAAAACAGTCAAAAACAGAATTGATACGTTGCACTGTCTATAGAAGATTGTGGAAGGATATGATCACTTACGCCAACCTGTATGGCACATGATGGTGAAAGGAGTTATTATAATTCATTCTTACGCCCTGGGACTACTGTTTCTCTAAATCTCAGTCTTTCTGCTTGTATAAGTTAAGTTGTGTCATTTACGGTGACCAGATTATTTTGGGCCGAACCTGGGACAAATGGAGGCCGAACCTGGGACAATTTGGGCCGAACCTGGGACAGACTAGGGCAAATTGTGAAAATAGCAACCAGTGAAAAAAAATACAAAATTCGCGGGTGAAATATTTGAGAAAGTAAATTAAAGTAGAAATTGTTTAACTTATTAAATAATATATTTAAAAACAAAATATTTAATTCATTAATCTTCCTAGGTCTGCGGCTGAACATCTCGCTTTTGAATGTTTATAAAAAAACATTGTTAGTAAATAACTAACTACTAACAAATGACATGATGTTAAAATAAATTGACACAGCTGACGCATGTATGATCAACCTCATAATCATGACACACTAATATTTCTGATTTGAGTGGATGGCACTCAGAACATCAGAATTTTGTGATAACATGTCATAGAACTCGTTACATGAATAATTAGTGTAATTGCATTTAACAACAAGCATGTGTTTTAATGTTTCAACTTTAAGTTGCGATTTATCAGGAGTCCAAATGTTGTTGATAAGAGAAAAGACTCTTTCAGTGGGAGCATTTGTCCCTGGAAGACATAATGTGAATTCTGCCATGAGTTTCACATTATCACATGGAACATAATGATTGGCAAAGTGCTGAAAGATTTCCATCCATCGTTTTTCTACTGGGACTTGTGCTGAGGGTGTAGACCACTCATTAATTTTTTCTGCCGTGACATATCTTTGGATATAGGAGATCTCATCAAATAGTTCATTGTCATTTATCTTGTCAGGAAATATGCCATTTACAAAAGCAACGCACTTTTGAACATCTTCCCATGATGTTTGCGATCTCAAAAGCACCCAATCAAATATATTTATCTCTTCAAATTGAATGGACCAGCGGTCCAAGTAATTTGCACTTGTTTCATAAAATTCAATCATTTGTGACTGGAGCTTCTTGGTATCAATCTCTTTCTCCAACTCCTTCAACTTACTTTGAAGTATGATGGGAATGAACTTCTGACTTGATCTTTCCCTGCATTTTTCATTAAGATCTTTCAAAGATCTGTACACTTCAATACATGTTGCAGTCTGATTTTCAATTTGCAGAACAGTTGCTTGAAATGAAGCTGCCTGATTATGTACAAAATATAACCACAGCTCTGCAGATGGATCTTCAAAAAAAGCTTGTAGCAGGACAGGGCATTTGTCTAATGAGAGAAAATATGATTTCAGCCCAGGAAACATTTTTATAATCCTTTCTATAGCTGGCATCATATCTAGCCATCTGGTTTTGCTGTAGCTTAGTAACTTCTGATACTCTATTGAAACAAAATCACAGAATTCTTGTAAGGCCGTAACTCGAACGGTGTATATGTAAAAGTACATATATATTTTATGAACAACTGATTCAATATCTAGAGGAAGACATTCCGCTGTTGACTGAATAGCATTGTGAACAATGTGTGCCGCACATCCAAGGCCAAGAACTTTATGACTGAGTGTTTCATTTAGTTTGCAATATATATTGTTCTTTCCCTTTCTCTCTGCACCACCAAAATTTGTATTGGCATTATCGGCACAGAAAGCGATAAGTTTCTGTGACAGCTGATGTGATTCCAGTGTTTCCATAATATATTGGTGCTGTAGTGCAGATGTTTCTCCGGGTAAATCTTTAAATTCAAGTAGTTTTACTTGAATTCCTGATGATGGCAAAAAATAGCGGACAAGTATTGGAAATAATTTCACCTCCTTATGATTAGATGCATCAATGAACATAGACACAAAGTTTACATTTTCCAGGTCATCTTTCAAATGCTTCATTGCAAGTGGCGAGAGAACTTTCACAACAATTGCTTCTGCCTTGGTTCTTGAGGAAGTAAACTTTGCTTCAAACATTTTTTGGATCAGCTTGGAGGTGCAGTCCATCGAACGGAAGCTATGGTTGTGACTGACTGTGTGGTATGCCAAAGTACCTTCCGCAGCAGCTAACTGCTTTTCTTTTGTTCCACAACTTGCATTTGCGTAGAACTCTGTAAGACTTTTTGAAGACGCACTTGCACCAACTGCTCTAGTGTGCCTGCCTGTACTCAAGTGGTTAGAAATATCTGTCGCGCCATTATGTGCTACAGAAAATTCTGCACGACATATGTTGCACAGTACGTCAGATTCACTAGTTGTGCGTTTAATGAAAGGATATTTTTTCTGTAAAGTCTCATTAAATTTGCAGGTTCTTTTTGGCATCATGCACAGTGTCAGTGATAGAAAAGAAGTGGACCACTCACTCACATTGAGTCACAGTCTAAGCTGTGAAGAGAAACAAAGTAAAATTCAGTTGTAAGTGTAAGGAAGAGGCAGAGGCAAACATCTACAATGTAATGTATAGCCTACATACTGCATGTGTACAGCAATACGTATCTAATTCTTATAATAGTTAAAGTTAAAAAAATAGTAAGTTATAAAATAAACTGTTTCAGTCTTTTCAATTAAAATTAAAATTGGTTAGTAATAATTTAAATAAACATTTTTTAAACAAACAACCAACAATGAATGAATATTCACAAATCTAGTGTCTATCTAGTGCGAACTCTTTGCTGAAAAAAAAAATAAATTTCCGACATTTTCCTCTTCTTGCCGACTCGATTTGCGGGCAAATTGCGGGACCGCTTGATAAAATGCGCGCAAAGCTATCAGCACGGATCTAGTACGGGAAAAGTACACAGTTCGTCGGAAAACGTTACCGAACCTTTCGGGGACGGCTGATTCCGGGACATGTCCCGGGCAAAATGGGACGGCTGGTCACAACCTGGGACAAAACCCAACCTTTCGGGGACGCCGGGACGGCTGATTCAATTCCGGGACATGTCCCGGGCAAACTGGGACGTCTGGTCACCGTATGTCATTCCATTAGATCAGTGTTTCCTAACCGTTTACAAGTCATTGCCCCGTTTTATAATAACAGAAGTCTTCAAACACTCACCACAAGTACATACAAGGGTATTTTAATCTATCTATCTATTGACCTTTCGAGCCGTAGCCGGCCCATAGGACGTAGACCAAGATACTCCTTCTCTTATCTGAATTTTTGTTCTAGCAGTTTTCAATTCTTTTAAAGATGTTTTATAAAATCTCGCCATTTGTCTCAGTTCTGTGCAAGCAGCTCTATCTCATTGAGGGCGCCGATTCCTGCTGCTCTTGCCTCTCTCATTAATATTCTTCTCAGTGTCTCTCTAGGTCTTCCTCTTTTCCTCTTACCTGTTGTTTCCCACATGAAGGCTTGCTTTGCTATTCGGTTATTATCTCTCATTATCACATATCCAACATATGACCAGCGTCTTTTCTTTATTACTGAAGATATTAGTGGCTGCTTGGCGATTTATATTTTAATGGGTAAAGAAAATAAGAATAGATTTTCCTAAATCTAATTCTAGATTAATATCTAACTCATGAAATATTTAATCTGATCATTTTCATCTAGACAAACCCGCGTTACAATTTGAGGCCGAGGGTTTGTTAAAGGCAACCTCGATTCATCCTTAACATTCTGCTATTTTCTTGATTTCGTTTTGAAGAGAATTAGTATTGCAAAAGTCCACTCTTTCAGATATTATCTAAATCATCTTTTGCCCCTTAAGGATCACTGGGACACTGCAATCAGCATATTTCTCTTTCTCAGCTGCCTGAGAGCTGACAGTTCCAAGACTATGTGACTATGGTGTTGCTCTATCACCTTTAAATGAGATAATATAGAAAGATCGTGTGAATGCCTTAAAGAGATCATATTATAGATAAAGCATGTAACAGCGATCTTTAGGATCATTAGAGGATCTTCTGACTGCTGTAAAGAAACAAACAATATGGTCTGGGCGATGCCACCGATATCTCTGAGCCTGCCCGCTGAGGTAGTTTTCCCGAAAACAACCCAATACTTGTGACATCACGAGCTATAGACGGCTGACCTCATTTTACCCACAACCGCCCTTGCTCGCAATACTGAAAGACTGACTATAGGTCGATTTTTCTCAAGGTTTAAGAAATATGGTGATTTCAATCTCTTCATTTTTCTTACCTTTTCCTTTACAGCTCCCTACTATATTATTTTAGTAGCACTGGTGAGCATGGAAATACCAGTACGCTTTACATTATGTTATTGCTATTTTACTTGACTTTCTTCCGTCTAAATTAGCTTTTATTAGCGAGGAAAAATTGAATACAGGATGAATGCTCAATGTGTTTCAATAATTGAATTACAGTACTAAAACGAGCATCATTTTGCCCACTTGTATCTGACACAGCTGCTTGTCACTGATGCTTTCGTTGATTTGTTCAATTGTGTCTGTCCAGTAATCATCATCATCGAGTGCCATCTCAGCAACGAAGGTTGGCTACCATGGAGCGCCATTCTGCTCTGTCTCTTGCTTTGATGGTGCAGGTTGTCATAGGCTGATTTGTCCATCTTTTGATGTTACTCGTCCATGTTAGTCTTGGTCTGCCTCTACCTTTTTTACCTTGTATTTTCCCATCCAGGATTACTTTTAGTAGGCTGTTGTGTCTTTTAACATGGCCCAAAAATCGCATTTGTCTTGTTTGAATTGTGTTTAGTAGTTCTCTTTTCATTGTTAGTTGTTTTAAGATTTCATCATTTGTTTTCTTTTCTTTCCATGCAATTCTACCTATTCTTCTATATATCCACATTTCAAAGACTTCAATTCTCTGTTCTATTTTCTTGTCTAATGTCCATGTTTCTGCACCAAATAGGAAATTTGAGAAGATACAACATTTTGCTATTCTTAGCTTTAGACCTGGAGTTATTTGTTTTGATGTTAGTATATTTTTCATTACATTAAAATTACTTTTTGCTATTCTTTTTTTTATATATTTAGTTGTACATTGTTCATCACTGGCTATAGTATGGCCAAGGTAGTTGTAGGTCTGAACTTTCTCCAGGTCTATTCCTTCAATGTGTATATCTACTTGTGGGTTTTGAGTATTTTCTTTGTTTACGATCACAGTTTTAGTCTTTTTGATATTCATATCTAATCCATATTTTGTTGTTTGTCATGTTTATTTCATTAAGTAATTGTTGTAGATCTTTATGATTTTCTGCTAGTAGAGCAGTATCATCAGCATATCTTAGGTTATAATATAAAATACACCAGCTTATTCTAATATACATTCAAAATTATTAGTGGTAGAAGCTATATCTTAACAACTTTTATGGTTTAAAATTATATATAGCACACTCAAAACTTAGGGAGCCGCGATAGCTCAGCGGTTAGTGAACTGGACTACCACGGACAAGGGGTAGGGTTCGATCCCAACCGACGGCTCCGGGTTCACCCAGCCTTAAATGGGCACCGGATTTTTTCTGGGAAAGTAAAGCAGCACGGGCGTAATACTGACCACATTACCCCAAAAATCATGTGCTGAAGGTCTGTAAAATATAGGGTCACTAACACCATATTTCCCTATACGCCACTTGGCGTGACGGGGGTACTTTACCTTTACTTTTTTACACTCAAAACTTGTATGTCCCGATCATCATACATAAATATTTACTTTTACTAACAATTTTACATTTTTCCTATTCCACGTTAACTCCTCTTGTCTGCTGCATGAAAAGGGAGATAATTGGATATAGTTGATCAAACAGTGATATTTGCGCCTTTTGCTCCAATGGATCTTCATCAGTTCTCCTTCACTGACACTAACACAAGCAGTCCGCTGTTAGTGGCTATCGCTTTCAACAGCTACGTTGTCTGACGTCACTAACTATCTATGTGTTCTATCAATCTGAATGGCAGGCTCACTACATCCAATCGTCTCATGGCTGGTGCAAGGAGAAATAAATCGAAGCTGATTAAGAGACTTTTTCCACATTCCCGTGGTAACCCAGAGAAATAGAGTTAATAGAGATCGATGGGTGAAAACAAACCAGGCAGCCAAAGAAATGCTAATGTTGGATGTTTGGGCCGCAAGGTGCAGATTACGTAGAATACAATATGAGCTCATTTAACATTGTTTCCGGGTTGAAGTGCTGCCACAGGCGGGGGGAATTTTCACTTCGAATCGGTGGTTTATTCATTGTTTGACCCTCCCGCAGTCTCGCCCTCTCGGACAGCAGATAAAATCAGGGCATCAAGTGTGAATTTTGCGCACATTAAAGAACCCTTGGCAGTTGGGAGTTGAAAAAGGAAAGTCTAAAATTGATTGGCGGCTCATCATTCATCATCATTGAGTGCCGTCTCCGCATCGAAGGTTGGATACCATGGAGCGCCATTCCACTCTGTCTCTTGCTTTGATGGTGCAGGTTGTCATAGGTTGACTTGTCCATCTTTTGATGTTACTCGTCCATGTTAGTCTTGGTCTGCCTCTACCTCTTTTACCTTGTATTTTCCCATCCAATATTACTTTTATTAGGCTGTTGTGTCTTTTAACATGGCCCAAAAATCGCATTTGTCTTGTTTGAATTGTGTTTAGTAGTTCTCTTTTCATTTTTAGTTGTTTTAAAACTTCATTGTTTGTTTTCTTTTCTTTCCATCCAATTATATTTATTCTTCTAAAAATCCACACTTCAAAGGCTTCAATTCTCTGTTCTGTTTTCTTGTCTCATGTCCATGTTTCTGCACCATACAGGAATATTGAGAAGATGTCATATTTTGCTATTCTTAGTTTAGTCCTGGTGTTATTTGTTTTGATGTTAGTATGTTATTCGTGACAGTAAAATTACTTTTTGCTATTCCTATTCTTTTGTTTATTTCAATTATACATTTTGCATCACTGGTTATAGTATGTCCCAGGTAGTTTTAGCTCTGAACTGTCTCCAGATGTATTCCTTCAACTTTGATATTTATTGATTGGCGGCTGCCTGAGCCAAATTGATAGGAAGGATTCTACCAAAACAACAAAACTGTCAAAACTCTCGACAATATAAAACGAGAGTACCTTTGAAGTCAAAGAATATCTGCCTACATGGCGAGGGGCACCTGAGCACACGACTGCCGGTGCGAAAAAATATGAAAAATAGAAATTCAGTCCTTCGACAAAAGATATAAAAGCTGGCGTGGGCAAACAATAACATTGGACCAACGCCAACTAATACCAAGAGTGTTGTGGTCAAATGTAGGAAATGTCATGCTGGTTCATTCCTGAATAAGCACATTGGGGGGGGGGGGGGAATATGGCAAATTATCATTTATTCATAAACATTAAAGCAGTAGACCGGGGTAGGCTGCCTCTGCCAGAAAGAGAAATACGAAATTTGTTATTGAGTTTTTGAGTTACTTGTTTTACTTCAATTACTTGAGTTACTTGTTTTACTTCAATTACTTGAGTTACTTGTTTTACTTCAATTACTTGAGTTACTTGTTTTACTTCAATTACTTGAGTTACTTGTTTTACTTCAATTACTTGAGTTACTTGTTTTACTTCAATTACTTGAGTTACTTGTTTTACTTCAATTACTTGAGTTACTTGTTTTACTTCAATTACTTGAGTTACTTGTTTCACTTCAATTACTTGAGTTACTTGTTTTACTTCAATTACTTGAGTTACTTATTTGTTCGATAGGGAAACAATGAACGTCTCTACGAAACAGACAGAGCCCGGCTGATAGTGTGAAACAGATCAGCTGCAAAATAAAATAAAGGATATAAAGCGCTAAATGAAATAGTTTAGTCTATAATAAAAGACGAACGCACAAAAAAGAAAGAGTTTTTTTTCTTAATGAACGAGATGTGTGCCAAATAAAAATAGAGAGTTGAAAAAATGAATGTGATGTGATCTTACATGAATGAGATGTGATGCTAAATGAATGAGATGTGATACTAAATGCATGAGATGTGATACTAAATGCATGAGATGTGATGCTAAATGCATGAGATGTGATACTAAATGAATGAGATGTGATGCTAAATGAATGAGATGTGATACTAAATGCATGAGTTGTGATACTGAATGCATGAGATGTGATACTAAATGCATGAGATGTGATACTAAATGCATGAGATGTGATACTAAATGCATGAGATGTGATGCTAAATGAATGAGATGTGATACTAAATGCATGAGATGTGATACTAAATGAAAGACACAGCTGGTAAGCCAGTTACATCAATTCCACTCTTGTTTATATACTTTCAGTTTTTTGTTGAAATACATCTAACAATAATTGTAAGAAATAATCAATGGGAACGACTATTGTAACATTTGCTTTGGACGTGGACATATACTGTAGTTTTTGCGTGTCTGTCACTTTTCTATCAGATGTGGCTTCTACCCAAAGACTGATACTGACGATGTTTCTCCATTTTGAGTGCTCCAACATACAGCGTATGTAACTGTTTCTTACGATGAAAGAAGACCAGCTGGTAACTCGATGACTTAAACCAACTTTCTTCCTTTCTTTTTTGTTGTTGTTGTCATCTATAAATAGTTTGTAAGCACCGGTTTGGTTAATTGTAAAATACCACACAGTAAGTTAAACAAACGAAACCATTTGTATGTATTCCTACAAACCACTGGATTAATTTGTTTATTGTTCATAGATTGTCAGGAGTCTGGAAACGAAATTGCAGGCAAATATAATGCTACTTCAAATTGCCTTGAATGACATATAATTTATGTTCGAAGTGGAAAGGCATAACCGAAATGAAGACACATGCACAACAGGGAAGCTACTCCGTTTCTGCAGCGTCCCATTTTAACTATACATCGAATGCTTGAGGGCTAGCGTTGTTCCGTGAGCAACCTTGCAGAAAAAGACCGCCAGGACGTTTAAATTGACTTAATGAGCGCACATATACCTCTTGACACAAATATTCAGAACTAGTTCAGGGGCTTGAAACTGCTTAGGGTATGCAATTATATGTTGGAGGAAAGAGGGAATGTGGAGTCTCCTTACATTTAACATTTACACTTAAATTTCAGTCGAGAGTTCTTGTGAGTTTTCATGTCAAATCTATAGTACATGTAGTTAGTTAAGAGTGCACTGGGACAAGTGATAATAGGAGAAACAAGATACTGCAGAGAATTACAGGACAATCAAATCTTGTAATACAGAAAAATATCTACAGATTAATAGACAACTTGTTAACAATAAATTATTGAGACTGTAACCATCTATATTTGCCTGCCCGGTATACAATAGAAATAAATGATAAAGAAATAACCAATTCACGCCTCGAAAGAGGCGTTTAGGAAATATGGGTTTGTGACAATATTTTAATGATCGGTCGCACACTTTTGACTGTGTGGTCAGCACTACACCAGACCGTATTTTGTTCCCGAAAAAATACCTTCTTTATTTAGTCAATGAGGAGTTGATGATAATCTGAAAGCGAGGCAGAGAAACAGTAATATCAATAATACTGCAGGACAACACTACATGCTGGGAGTTGTGTTGACAAGCTAGTTTGTGCGCTGTATCATGATCACATGTAAGACGAGGCAAAAAAGAAGGCAATCAGAAAGTTTGCGACAAAGAAAAGCTCGTCGAGACCATTTGGGAAACCAGCACAAAGAAACAACAATCGAGGAGACTAGAGACCTATGTCTGAATACGGCACGGTAACCTGGGCTACAGTCTCCACGCCAAACACAGTACGCCTAACAAATGTACAAAGTAAAAAAAGTAAAGTACCCCCGTCACGCCAAGTGGCGTATAGGGAAATATGGTGTTAGTGACCCTATATTTTACAGACCTTCAGCACATGATTTTTGGGGTAATGTGGTCGGTATTACGCCCGTGCTGCTTTACTTTCCCAGAAAAAAATCCGGTACCCATTTAAGGCTGGGTGAACCCGGAAGCCGTCGGTTGGGATCGAACCCTACCCCTTGTCCTTTGTAGTCCAGTTCACTAACCACTGATCTATCGCGGCTCCCTAGGGAAAGTGATAACATAACAAAATCCAATCGCTTGACATACGGCGTGCATAAAGTGAAATTACAAAACGCACGCACAATCATGAACATCCTCCAAATTCACTAGAAAAGAAAAATAAAATCCATCCTCACTTCCACATAAGAGACAAATAATACAATTTTAACCACCTGTTCAGAAACTAACAAATGCCGCCCTTCCCAACGGTTCAAGAGAGATTAAACTACTTCTAACCTACGAGGAGCACAAATCTTCAGGCCAAACAAACAAACAAACAAAAAAAAAAGAATGTTAATCAGCTGTCATAGTCCACAAAAACAACTATGCAATGGATGACCCTTCTACTGTAGAATCCGTGCTAAAAGGATAGCTGATACCCCTTCCAAAAACAGCAGCAGAAATATTAAGTTGCATCTACCCAGTGAACTGCAGAGACCAAGACCATCATACGAAACAAATGCGGAATAAGCTGGAAGTAAAAGCTACAAATAAGTGACAACCAGGACCTCATCAATCGTCAGCCCAAACCATGATCTTCCACGTTAGATGAAACAGACCACCTCACCCTCCCTGTTGCCCTAAGAGACATTTCTCTGGATACAAGCAACTGCCGGGTAGAAAACTCACACAGGAGGAGCATGATATTCCAAAGGCAGACTGAACATAAAAGAAACAATATTTAATATAAATCTTAATAAGGAAACTTATTAATCTGCTAGAACTATCTACCTAGAAAGAGATAATATTTTATACAAATCTTGGTAGGAAAACTTATTAATCTGGTAGAACAGTCTTCCTATAAATATATAGTATTTTATAGAAACCTTGGAAGGGAAAGCGTATTAATCTGATAGAACTATTTTCATAGAAAGAGATAATATTTTATACAAATCTTGGAAGGAAAACTTATTAATCTGACAGAACTGTTTTCCTCTAAATACATAGTATTTTATACAAATCGTGGAAGGAAAACGTATTAATCTGGTAGAACTATCTTCATAGAAAGCACAACTATGAATACAAACAACAGTTGTCTTGCAAGAAGGTCCTGAAAAAAGAAAAGCTAGTGAAGCAGTCCACAATAAATGCGTGTTGAACCCATGAGCTGGACCATAAGGTGTAAAAACACAATGCAGTACAACTCGTTATGCAAATGAAAAAAGAGTAACAACACAACACATATATATTTAATGCAAGTGGAAAAGACTGACACAAACACATTTCAAAAATTTTGTTTTCAGGTGTGCAAAAAAAGCTCAAAGGAGAAAAAAAAGCACATCTAGTTCATTAAGGTAAGTTGTTGCAAAAGACAGCATAATTTGTGTTGCTTCTCTAAGCGTGTCATTTAATTTTTTTTTCTCTCGACATACATGTTACAAAAATGTAAGAATTCGCGCACTTTCTGTAACTCCGTGCGCTGAAAGGACGTTCAAAGAAGATCCCGTGCCAATCATTTAAGCTCTTCAAGCATTTCATCAGTTGACAGGTGAACAAGTTTAACCGACAGTATATGAATCAATCTCCAGAAAGTAATTAGAGAAAATGGAGGCAGGCGTTGCGTGTTTACTGGAGGATACGACAGCAATATAAAAGTCTAACTGCAGACTCATCATAACCATTCAATCAATCAACTGCTCAATAGAACAACTTATGCTTCGTAGGTTTAAAGAGCTAAATGTTTGTCCATTTCTGAATTTATTTCAGTACAAATACTAAATAAAATGTTTGTGCACATTATTTCAAAGTCTTTGTTCAAGGGGACTTAAAACCTATGGGCTTGTCTGATGTACAGTGATGGCCACTGTTCGCCGTTATCAATCAATTAATTAATTAATTAATCAATGACAGAATAGCATATACGAGAGAGGCTGGCAATATGATCTACGGTTGGTGAGAGGATCAACATGGCCAACTAGTCAAATTAGGTTCAGGGCTGGTGGCATTTTAACTGCATTGTGTTTTCAAAATGATTCTTTTTGGTATGGATTTTCATGTGCGGAGACAGCGGTGATACGGTCGCATCACCCGACCACTGAGTCAATACAGATTCGGCGCCAGCGCAAGAATAACCTTCGTGCTGCAGGCGATGACAGTTGCTTGAAGTGGAATGATACTCGGGCCCAGTGTTACCCTCCCTGTGTACGATGTGTGTATTACTGTATTTGACTGCAAATTTTCCACAAGCTGGGCTTAAGTCGAATCGTGTGTCTTACCGAAGTGGAGGCCTAGTTTCATTTGTTGGGACTCACTTAAAAGTACACTCTGGTTCGGCGTCGTGCATGGAGATCGTGTCGTCGTGGAGACGACCGTTATAGTGTTCGTTATGAGTTATGCGCCTTTTTTTTTTCTCAAAGCTCAACATATTCAATAGTACATCGTGAACAATAAGGGTGGACACTTTGTTAGTTGCTAGAACGAGGATGTAGCGGATATGGTAATGCTATGCCTGCAGCTACGCCAGTCCGTTATAAAGTCATATACAGGGTGTTTATAAAGTAACTGTCAATAACTTGGAAATATTTTTGAAATAACGTCACCGATTGATACAATTTATGTCATTATATTCTGTCCACAATCCAATCTGGGAGCCGCGATAGCTCAGTGGTTAGTGAACTGGACTACAAATGGCAAGAGGTAGGGTTCGATCCCAACCGACGGCTTCCGGTTCACCCAGCCTTTAATGGGTACCGGATTTTTTCTGGGAAAGTAAAGCGGCACGAGCGTAATGCCGACCACATTACCCCAAAAGTCATGTGCTGAAGGTCTGTAAAATTTATGGTCACTAACACCATATTCCCTATACGGCACTTGGCGTGACGGGGGTACTTTACTTACAATCCAATCTGCAACATAACACAACAAGCCGCTGTTATGTTCACGGGTTCATTGCTGAAAGGAAATGGTGTTAAACATTGAAAACATGGTATTTGTGGTTGAGTGTGTCTTCCGTAAAGATGGCAAATATACTGAAGAGGCAAATCGCCAATTTGTGCTGAAATGTTCAAACTCAAAAGTCCTCCACGGCAATGCGGTTAAGAATTTGATTGACTGATTTCGCACTACGGGTAGTGTGGTAAATATGTATCTGGAGGGCCTTCAACTTCAGAAGACACAGTGCTTGATATCCAGACTAGAGTGAACCTTAATAAATCTTTAAGGCGATGTCTCAATGGGTACATTTACCAATGAGTACCGTACACAAGGTTCTAATGAGTAAGCTGCACTTTTGTTCTTACAGATTAACTGAATCGTCTCAACTAGATTGCCAATCCCGATTAAACTACTGCATGTGGTTTCTGAACCTTATTTCTGGACTAGGTGATGAAGTCCTTGACGTGACTTTCTTCACTGATGAGGCATGGTTTCACCTCTCTGGGTACGTCAACAATCAGTAGAATCGTGTGTGTAGCAGTGAAAACCCCCATGAATTACATCAAGTGCCGCTTCACGATCAGAAAGTCGGAGCGTTGTGCGCCATAAGTTGTATGCGGATAATTGGACCAATATTTGTCAATACAACAATCAACACATGACGTTGCTGTACTTTAATCCTGAAACAATTCATAGCCCACTTTACACAGTGGGAAATTAAAGAAGCCTGGGTTCAACAGGATGGGGCAACAGCACACACAGCTTTAGTCCTGAAACCATTCATAGCCCACCTTATGTATATGACCCTTTTCGTCTTGTCAGACGGTCTAGTGGAGGCTATTGTGTATTTGTTGTTGTTGAGGTTTTGTTTTTGTCGAGCAGCTTCTTTCGTGGCTAATTCTACCAATGTTTGACAAACACACACGGCCACAAAATGAACAAGTCAGGTCCACTGATCCACGGGGTTTTCCACCCTTTTTCATGAATCTTTTGTCTTCTAAGTTTTGCATTAGCACAGTCTCAAATTATGTTATACCATTCTGTGCTCTCCATGATGTGCGATCGCTAGCCAGATTTTCCCAGTCATTTTCACAGATGGAGAAGTCATTCAGAAATGACTTACAGATATCTTTAAATCGTTGTTTAGGTCTGCCGATTTGTCTTTTTCCGTGTTCACCATATACTGTTTGCTTGGGGATGCGTTTTTTTCCATTCGTGGCGTGCCACAGCCATCTTAGTCCTCGACATCTGAGCATCGACATAACTGTTGGGGTCTTAGTACGTTGCAGGACAGTTAAGTTGGTTACTTTTTCCTGCCAATTGATGTGCATTATTCTGTGAAGACATCGCATGTTGAGGACATTTAGTCTTTTTTCGTGATTTGAGTATGTTGTCCAGGTTTCAGATCCATATAATAGTGTGCTAAGCACACAAGTTTGATACATTAAGAGTTTGGTCTTTAGTGTTCAGCCCACCTTACACAGCGGGAAATTAAAGAAGACTGGTTTAAGCAGGACGGGACAACAGCACCCACAGCCGCAACATAACTTACTTATTTAGAAAGCATATTTGCAAATTGCATTATTTCACGTGAAATCTGGCCTGCTCTTTCACTAGACCAAACCCCGTTTGACTATTATCTGCGCTGAACGGACAAGTTTATCTACATAATCCGCAAACAATTAATGACCGGAAGGCAGAAATCATCACCCAGATCCAACAAATATCATTATATTCAATGTCATTATCCAGAAAACCTCGAAAATATGAAGAGGCGAGTCAACAAATGTCTTGAGACCCGTAGTGGGCATTTGGAACACATGCTGTAGACACAACGTCATCGTGTGAACAGCCACTTTACAAGACACCCAAGAGCAGTAGTGTCTAGATGAATAATAACAATTTACGTTACAATTTCCCGTATTTTTATAAATATTTTCACTGCACATAGACTTTATAAACACCCCGTATTACTCGCTCTATTTCAAAATGTATTCATTTCAAATCAAATTGATATCAATATTTATTTTCTTATTTTTACATATTTTTTTTTACAAATTGAACACATCTTCCTTGTATTTCCAAAAGTCGAATATTTCTTTTTATTTAAAATAAATGTGTGTCGTGTTATGTCAAATGTCGTTTTCGAATTGAAGGTTGTCTGCACTCGATTTCCAATATTTCCCGCCTCTTGTCTGGTTGAGACACTGGCAGTCTGTCATTGGTCCAGCTATTCACGTGAGTTCCCCATCAATTACATTGTCAACCTCTTGTCAGTTTGCCTTCGACCGCGCCCTTTAGTACGGTTTTCATATTACGCGAGAGCCACGTCTAGTTATGTATTGAAAACATTTTTCTAGTTGTACATATTTTTTTTTTAAATCTTAAAATGCTTCCTTATATTCTTAATATGGTGCCCTGCTTATTTTATTTTCACGAAGAATGTCACATTCGTGCATAGAATACAGCTGTTTTTTTTTTTTTAATCTTAATGTGACATTTAATTTTAATACCAACAATATTGCTATATTTATGAATGAAGGTGCGGTTTAATAGCAACATAGCCATAGCAAAATAATTCTCAAATTATGTTTAAGAGCAGAAAAAAATTAGTAAGACTACTAAAATATCATACAAAAATATCTGTGAGAAAGGCACCCTCGTCTATGCCTCGGAGTCTGTGTTGAAATCTTCTTGTGTAATGAGACACGAGATCTGTTCTCTAGTTATATGTGCCAACCTTGCAACACATGTTCTGCTATGGGACTTCAAATGCACTCTCTGTTTTGCACTCTCAAGTCTTAGTCTCTGTACTTATAAGTGACTGTTTAGTCTACTGCGTCCCATTCTAAGGTGGAACATAGTTTGGTTTTCTCTTCCGGTTCTTTCTAATAATCTTCATAAGAGTAATGTTTTCTTTAGAGCGTATTTATTTGTTTTTTTTTTCTGTCCCTGTGTTGCTTCTTTCTTTGCAAGTCTAAGAGCTCTTTAATTTACTGGTATACTGAGACGATACCATCACATCTTCATGTGTAGTAATGTAATGAACATAAGCAACTTATTCCACATACGTCTCAATGCGTGATGGATGGTCTGTACTTTTTTTTCCCGAACGCAGCTTGACATTTTCAGTCAACTCAACTGAAAAAAAACAGGTACCTGACCTGAATTAGAGGAGGTAAATAACAACGAGGAAGAACATTGGTCCCTTTACCTCAAAATGGTGTGGCATAGTACGATGAAGTTTATTAAGTCACTCCTCTACGGCATCAAAATATGTCATGAGGCACTTTACCACACATATCGTAGTAGTGCACTGAGGACAGGTATTTAATAATACAACAGTAATGTAATTTATAACTATCGTATCCTATCCATGGAATTAGTTTTATTGCAGTCCTGTTCCTATACCCGGTCCACGTCATGTCACAGCGTCTCCCAAAGCTTGTCGATTGTTGACCTCCATAAATACCATATTTTTCAGCACAGATAACGATTCCAAAAGACTGCCATTGAAAAGAGTAACGTGCACAATGACTACTACACTTCAAATCCCTCGAAAAAAAATGTGAAAAAAGCCAGCGAAATGGTTGAAGCAACTACACTAGTCTCTGTTCACAGCTGCTTGTTTTCATCTCAAAGTAGCAGTTTAGTTCCAATCTTCACATTTGAGAAGCATTTATTGATGAAGTTGTCCTGAGTCTAGTACATTCTGTTCATTCGTAACATTGATATTTTATGGAAGTGGTTTCAATTTGTGACCACACACAAAATACAATTTAAAAAATGCAAGTAAATATTTATGTACGAGTTATATGTTTAGTAGTTAATGCTGGTAATAAAAAGATAAAACGTTTGTATATTTGTAAGTTTTTTTTTGGGGGGGGGAGGTGGGGAAAGGGAGGGATGCAATATTCATTTTTTAACCATCTATCTATTGCCCATAGTGAGTAGACCAAGATACTCCTTCTCTTATCTGAATTTTTGTTGTAGCAGTTTTCAATTCTTGTAAAGATATCTTATCAAATCTCGCCATTTGTCTCTGTTCTGTGCAAGCACAGTTTTTAAACACACAAGTTTTTATTTATTTTTTAAATTTTCAGATACAGCTTCCTCTAATCACATTGATTGTGTAGTAGAAGAAGCTGGTATATTTTATCTTCATGGACAAATATAAAAGAGCAAATCAACTTAATTATAAGTGATAAATAGCTGTGTTCAAAGACCCAGCGATTTGGGACGTCATATTGATTTGTGTAAGTAAGGTCACCTTTGTCTATGTCCCTGGACATGCGGGAGTACGGGGAAATGAGAGAGCGGACAGGTTGGCTAGCTGCGCTGTCGTTGAGGACGGGCAACCGATGGATCGGGCGGACATCATCAATGCCCTTCGAGATGTTGGAAGAGCACAAGACTTCGACAAACACAGATCCACGTCACTTCTTCGGATGATGGAAATGGGAGTTAAGATGGGCACAGCCAGAAATGAGAAACTTGGTGGCCGTGTAAGAAGACTTATCAACCAACATAGAACTGGAGTCGTCAGTCGCTGGACACTGAGGGAATTGCTGAGGAGGGGATCTGAGCACCTATGGACATGTTCGGAGTGCAATGATGATGACCCGCAAATAACTCAATAACTCAATTGATTTGTGTTAGATAACAAGGTCCTACTCGGTACAAGCCATATTCGGCCGCACGGGCTACGAACCAGACTTACCGAAGACAGGGAGCACACACTACTACACAGTCGCTTCTTACTCGTAGTTCAATCACATAAATGGAAACACACACACACCAAAAACTGTCAACACAACGGATGAGCGGTATTATTAACTCTGCACCTTCTAAAGGATCGGCAAACATTGCGTCATTTTTTAGGACTATGTGCACAAATACAAGAACCTTCTCAGGTGGCCAACTTTATTTTTGGCTATCCGATGCAACTATCTTTTTACTTGATTTAATGTCTCTTCATTTATTTGTACATTTCATCAACCACAGATAACAGGAGTTTCAGGTACAAAAATGCCATCTTCAACATGCTTTTTGCATTAAAAAAAAATATCTTCTTTTCACCGTGCGATTAAAGTCCTTAGCCTTAAATTAAACAATTTTAGAGGCGTTATAAAAACGAGATTAGAAACTTTTATATTTTGCTAGCAGGCGGAAGTAAAGTGTGTGCACGTGTGTTCCTTCTTATCTTATCCTATTAGCGGTGTGAGGCAGCACCATTTTTTTTCTTCAAATTTTAGGTTAAGTGTATCGCACTGAGAGGCCATTTGGTCGTGGTAACATTTAAATATTGTATTACATTGTAAATTAATTATAAAATGTGAATCAACTAGATGATTCTCAAGCAAAAGTGTTCGGTTTTAAAACTTCCTAAAGTTTGACAAAAGTCGTAAAAGTGTATTATTTTAGACTTTTATTTGTTTAAAGTTAAAGAAAGTTATGTTTCAAAATACGCTAATTATAACAGATGATTAATAATAACATATGTTTAAGTAGGCAGATAACAAAAATATTTAGAATAGCAACATAGGCGTGTCCGTGTTGTATTATTCTTAGAATCGGTAGTCGTTACAGCTGGATTATGTTTGATAAATACGCTGCTAATTATGAAAATCTGGGAGAGTTGTGTATAAAACAACCGAGAGTAAAGGAAACATGGCGAAGGACGGAACGACAGTTTAAACATACAAACAAAAAATAAAGTTATGAGACATAGATTATATTTTTTTAAAAAATTGTTTCTGTAAATGTCTTCGTTAATTTTGTGAACACACTTAAAACAAGTAAGGGATTTAAATATATAGGAAGACTAGTGGCAAACGACAATTCACAAGCAGCAGAACAGACTCAATGTGCAACAAACGGTTTGTTAAATCATCGGATAACTATCACTACTGCTGTCCAACAAGGAAATAACACTAGAGGCAAAATGGGCACTTTATAACACAATCGCAACGTTGTGCTACCAATGCCAGACATGGACACTAGACAAAAAACCAACATGAAAAATAATCACTACCTAGATGAAATGTGTTAAGCGAATGGTATGAAACAGCCTGAGAAGTTAGATCAGGAATGAGGAACTGAGAAAAAAGGAGAGGAATAATTCCCTCCACTGAATATGGATAAACATAAAACGGTTTGGCCACATGATAAGACAGAGATCAAAACACACCACAACGAGAATTCTATAAACGTTGCGATAATACCAGATTCAAGGGTCTCCCACGAAAAAGATGGATTGCTGTAATATTAGAAACATTAGGAAACATAACAGCAGTAGAGACCAACTGGTGAGCAAAATAACGCAAATATCTCACCTCGACGCTGAAAGGCAAATGAGGTAGTAAGGAAGAAGAAATATAATTAGTGTCTATCAAAATGCGTTTGTTGATTCACCAGATTCATCATCATCGGGTGCCGTCTCCGCAACGAAGGTTGGCTACCATGGATCGCCATTCCACTCTGTTTATTGCTTTGAAGGTGCAGGTTGTCTTAGACTGACTTGTCCATCTTTTGATGTTACTCGTCCATGTTAGTCTTGGTCTGCCTCTTTTACTCGGTATTTTCCCTTCCAATATTACTTTTAGTAGGCTGTTGTGTCTTTTAACATGACCAAAAATTTCATTTGTCTTGTTCTAACTGTGTACAGTAGTTCTCTTGTTATTTTTAGTTGTTTTAAAACTTCATCGTATGTTTTCTTTTCTTTCCATCCAATTCTACCTATTCTTCTATAAATCCACATTTCAACGGCTTCAATTTTCTATTCTGTTTTCTTTTCTAATGTCCATGTTTCTGTACCATACAGGAATATTGAGAAGATGTAACATTTTGCTTTTCTTTGTTTCAGCCCTGCTGTTATTTGTTTTGTTGTTAATATATTTTCAAGGCATTAAAATTACTTTTTGCCATACCTATTCTTTTGTTTATTTCAATGTTACATTTTCCATCACTGGTTATAGTATGTCCAAGGTAGTTATAGTTCTGAACTGTCTCCAGATGCATTCCTCCAACTGTGATATTTATTTGTAGGTCTTGAGAATTTTCTTTGTTTATGATCATAGTTTTAGTCTTTTTGATATTCATATCTAGTCCATATTTTTTGCTTGTTATGTTTATCACATTAAGCAATTGTTGTAGGTCTTTAGGATTTTCTGCTAGTAGACCTGTATCATCATCATCATATCTTAGGTTATTGATTATCTTTCCATTAATCCAAATCACCAGATTACACAGGAAAAAAAAATATAGAGGGAGCCAGTCGATGATGAATGCGAGTGTAACAGTGTTCATGTTATGTGTGTTTTCTTAAGGCACAAGAGGGCAGCTTAATGAAATAGTACAGGCCTCGGTTTGCATGTTCAATACACGCCCCCCAATCAATCCAGCTGAGAATATGCTCGTTGGCTTCTGGTTAGAGAAGAAAAAATAAACTATCCTGGCAGGGAGCGCTTTCAATGAGATTCTTCGAAAGATGTGTCCAAGAGAACTGGAGGACACACATTCCTCAACGGGACTAATTATATATGATACCATTACTTTATTTTAAAGCACACATTTCTAAAACTATTTCTGAAATATAAAAGTAGTATCTGACACTTTTGTAATATAATGAAATAATACATTCGGGTGAAGTAACTATCGAAAACTATATATATATAAATAGTTGTTAAACTTGTGCACTTAGAAGTTAACCTTTCAGTGTTTCAGAATGTAATGGAATTCTGTGTTTGAACTTTGCAGTACTAAAAAGTCAGTGCTTTTGGGGGTGATTGCAAAAGTGCACTTCCATAAATCTGTGTGATTAGTAAACCATGAACGCAATTTGACAGCTAAGCTGAGTGCAACATACCCAACCAGAAATAATCCCATACTATTCTCATCGCACAGCCAGTGCCTTATACAGTCGGTAAAATACAGAGAGAAATGTACAGCCAAAGTAAGGCCCACACAAAAAATTTAAAGAAACATAGATAAATTAAAGAGACCAGACAAGATGAGACAGCCATGTACAGTAGGATTCCCTAGGTGCGCAAGGGATAGATTTAAAACCGTCATTACGATCCCAAAAGAGAATACTCAAGTGAAAAGTAGAGTGCCCCGTCACGCTAAGTGGCGTATAGGGAATATGGTGTTAGTGACCATACTTTTTATAGATCTTCGGCACATGCTTTTTGGGGTAATGTTGTCGGTATTACGCTAGAGTCGTTTTACTTTCCCGGAAAAAAAAAATATCCGGCATCCATTAAAGGCTGGGTGAATCCGGAGCCCGTCGATCTCTTGTCCTTTGTAGTCCAGCTCACGAACCACTGAGCTATAGCGGCTCCCAAAATAGCGAGTGGTAGTGAGAATTCTGTTTAATGTAAATACCCATGACTGCATTTAATTTGTTAGAGTTAGTTACTAAAAGCACTAACAAATTGACAGAATATAACAATTATCATTTTTCTTACTCATAATTTAACTTCAAGAAGATTGTTATTATCTACGACCATAACAGTCTGAGGGAGTGCGGTTGGTATGAACCAAGAGTAGTTAGGCCAACAACTTTGCGATAAAATAAATCTAGTGGATTCAGTTTCATTCTGACCTGTGCAGACGACTCTGTCGAGAAAAAAAAGGTACATGACTGACTTGGGGAACGTAGCAAGGGTGTGAACGAACAAAGATCATCACAAATCCAAATGATGTGATCCTGTAGTGTGTGGTTAATGTTTCACCTTACAACAACTTTGCATATGAATCTGTTCTAATAGAAACGGGTGAGGAAAATTACGGAGCATTAATAAAGGCCCCTTCTGGGCTGCTAAATTCACACAGACAGCTAGTTTCTCTGAACAATATGCTGAACAAAGAGAACTGATCGCAGAAGAAAATATATTTTGCGAGTCACACTTTTAACTTTACTATTTCTCTTTCCAGCAACCCCAGTTGTTTTCCCAGTTTTTAAAATAAATTTCTGATGAAATCTAGAATTGCTTTAAACTTTAAAACTTCTTGGCACATCTGATGTGCCATGATCAATACTCTTATGTCCTGGGCAATTAAAAAGCAAAAATAAGCATGCTTATCACAAGCACTGTAATACCGTGATACCTGATAACCAGGGCCGCAGGATTTCATCAGATTACGCAGAACGACGAACAATTCAACATTCTGGATGTTTTTCTTGAATTTTATATTTACTTTTATTGTTTTATTATTATTATTTTTGGTTTGGGGGGGGGGGGGGTGTGTGCGTCATTATGGTAGAGTATCACGATAAGTATTTGTGTTATTGATCAGATTAGATAGTCATTATTATGGTTATCTTCTTTGCGACTGTGTAAGTTATCTCCACTAACCCGTATCTTGGTCGATTATAACCACATGTGAAGGGATCGAGTCCCCCCGATGGATACCTGGGTTTGAGGAGTACATATTCCTATCAGAGTCGGACGGTAAAAGGCTTCCTGAAGCTGAACACCAAATATTAACTCTTTACAGCCGGACAAAAAAACAGTAGGGGCCTGAAGACAAAAAAAAATTAGAAAAGTAAAATATCGATTATCTTTCATAATATTTAAGCTAAATAAAGCACCAAGACTAACATAAGGACAAGGTAACCGCAAAACTAAAGCCGGGGATAAAACAAGGCGGAATAAAAATCAAATATGAGAACATGGTAAATCGAATTGAGAGACAGTCTATTCCAGAATTAGAAACCTTGTTATAATGTAGGGTAGAAAGAGCCGAAAGTCTAGCTGGGTTGTTTTTGTAATAGAGATATTGTAGGCTACCATCTGCCTTGTAGGAAAGTCCAACCAAAAGGCCAGGAGTACGATCTCAGATAACTGCGTTATGAAAAAAAGATATACTTGACCACATGGCACAATACAACGATATTCTTCTATATTAACTTAAGTGTGTGATACCTAAAACAAACGATAGATAATGAGATTCATAGCTTCCTCGAAAAAATAGCGACAATACACAGTCCAGAGTAGCTTGGCTACCTCGGCAAAGAAGAAATAGCGACGATACACAGTCGAGTTCCTTGACTACCTCGGCAAAGAAGAAATATCGAAAACACACTTGTCGAGTTTCTTGGCTACCTTGCAGAGAAGAAATATCGAATTTTTCCCTATTCTCCGATCTGACTTTACTACTCGTCTGCTCTTCCCCGACCCACCACTGGTGGACTTTAGACGTGACCGGAACCTCCGTGATTTTCTTGTTAGGGGCCGTCTTCCTGCTGCCCTCCTCAGCCATCGAGGTACTATCCGCTGCACCTGCAGAGTATGCAAAACTTGTGACCACGTTCTCCAGACTGATACTGTCCTCTTTCCTAATGGTCCATTCGAGATCAGAGAGGGATTCACTTGCACATCGCGGAACATCATTTATGCCATCATCTGTAAGCGATGCAAGTTGACCTACATCGGTCAGTATGGTCGACGTATCGGGGATAGGTGCCGTGCACATTTACACGACATCACCCGAGAAGCAGGCACTCCTGTAGCAGCCCACTTTAACTCGATGGACCATCGGGGGAAGGCTGATGTCTTGGTCACGGGCCTAGTATCATGCTCTTCTGATCACCACAGTCGTCTCACTCGTAAGCATCATCTGATCGCTCGTTGGGGGTTGCCTCACACTCCGTGGCATCAATGTATCCCCGTGCCTCTGAGGACCCCTCTTCCTCTGTCCCTTTCTCCCCACCCCTGTACTCTTCTTCCTATCTCACTTTTATGTTCGTCTGCTCCCCATCTATCCTTTCTCCCCCTATCCACTTGTAGTCATCCCTCATCTTGCCTTCTTCATCCCTTTAACCCCCCTCTGCGGACTACCTTTATGTCCATCTCCTCAGTATCTATACTTCCTATTCCCCCTTATATATGCACTCCTAGGACTCTCTATTCTCTTGTGTCACCACTTCTTTCCCCTCACCCCCTTTACCCGCCTTTACCCGGGTCTACTCTTAGCCCTCTTCTAGGATTCCACTTGTCTGTTCATCAGCCACTCTTACTCTAATTCTCTTTGTATCCCCCTTAGTCTCTCCGTTTCCCTACTTCTCTAGGCACTACTTCCTGCGTACCATCACTCTATTACTCCACTTCTTTCTGACTCCTCTCTCTCTATTCACTCCTGACCCACTTCCTCTCTTCCCATACCTGATTCTTACTCTTCCTATGGTTATCATTTCCTCCCTCTCTATCCATCCATTTTATATCCCACCCATAGACTATCTCTCTTTCTCATCTCCCAGTGTACCCCTTTATCTTTTGTTTCAGCTCCTCTCCAACTCCTGTTTGGATTACCACCCCTGTTAGGCCCTAGTAGTTTTATGAGACGTATTATCTTCTCCTTCTTCCGCTCTTTGTTTTGGTTTCTATTTATTTCGACCGGTGTTTTCACACTAGTCTGGCTGGCCCGCCATTTCTTCCCCCGCCCCCTCTTAATTGTATTCCCACGATATCGCGTTCTTTCGCCACGTGACGTTCCCCGCCCAGTGTCATACATATAGTCATTCATTCGATTCCTTCACGGCGGACAGACAAGTTATTTGAGCTAAGTGATTTTATATATATATTTTTATATACGTTTTACGATACATTTCTAGCTCTTCCTCATTTTTCTATTTTACACATGTTGACACTCATTCTACCTCCCCTCTTATTTCAACGTCCTACTTTCTTCTTTTCTGTCCACTTCTCCATTCACCTGATCATCTAATATGTAGTTATAGATAATTGTGCTTCACCGTTTGTTGTCGTTGTCCTTGTATTCGAAAGAAAGGCCACAGGCCGAAACGTCAGTATTGTGTTGTGTTCCTTCCTTGTAAAGCTGTCACCATACCTTAGAGTGTTTAACACTCCCCACAACTGGCTACCAGCTTTACCGCAGCTTTGCAATTATTTGCCTGTTCCCTAAATATCGAAAACACACTAGTCGAGTTTCTTGGCTACCTTGGCAAAGAAGAAATATCGTAAACACGCTTCTTGTTTCTTGGCTACAGATTTAATCCTCGACAGCAAAACAAGACAAAACCCACGTGCTTAATTTGCAATTTTATACTTTCCGTAGAAAGCATGCGAATATTTAGGTGCGACCAGAAGCATATAGAAACATTTGCATATAGACAAAAAATAAATAAATAAATAAACCACTGGAATATTTTCGCACATTGCGCAACCGTTTTAAAGCTTTGACGCTAGACAGACCTAAGGGGGAAAATGATTGTTCAGAAATCTACAAATTTTAATGACAAAGTTTAGAAATAGCCAAAGAAGAAAATCCACAAACAATAGGAGGAATCCTTGACTTTACCAGCTGAGTTTATAAGTATTACAACAGTCATATTTTAGCTTACATTTCTATTTAACTCTATATATTTATAGATTTCCGTTTCCCAAGATGGTGGATCGAGGTCGCGTACTCTCGATCGCTGCAAAAAGTGCATTCGGGGTCTGATTAATTTCGGTTCTCCATTGCACTTTTCTGCGTTAAAGTCAAAATGATGATCTACTTATTACATCTGCGCCGCTAAAGCGAAGTCGTACGCCGACAACAGTCCCTTTTTGACAAATCAAGTGTTGTGAATGCGACCTTCCGCCGTCTAGACTTGATCTGCGCTTTACGTCACATTGGTGCTGTTCATGACCGTTGTTGGAATTTCTTGACGCAAGTTATTTACATTTTACTCATTAATGTAAACTGCTTCGTCAGCCCGCCATCTTTAGAGAATTTGCACTGTGTTTTGTTCGTCGTAGGCTGCTTTCACTAGAGTAATCATGAATCTAAAGGGAGCGAAATTGTTGTGTGTACGACATTGTTGTGTCCTTCACGGCGGACAGACAAGTTGTTTGAGCTAAGTGATTATATATATATTTTTATATACGTTTTACGATACATTATTCACTTTTTGCTATTGTCATTTCTAGCTCTTCTTCATTTTTCTATTTTACACATCTTGACACTCATCCTACCTCCCCTCATGTAGCGTCCTTTCTTATTTCAACATCCTACTTTCTTCTTTTCTGTCCACTTCTCCATTCACCTGATCATCTAACATGTAGTTATAGATAACTGTGCTTCACCGTTTGCTGTCGTTGTCCTTGTATTCTGAAGAAGGCCACAGGCCGAAACGTCAGTATTGTGTTGTGTTCCTTCCTTGTAAAGCTGTCACCATACCTTAGAATGTTTAACACTCCCCACAACTGGCTACCAGCTTTGCAATTATTGCCTGTTCCCTAAATATCGAAAACACACTAGTCGAGTTTCTTGGCTACCTTGGCAAAGGAGAAATATCGAAAACACGCTTCTTGTTTCTTGGCTACGGATTTATTCTTTGACAGCAAAATAAGACAAAACCCACTTGCTTAATTTGCAATATTATACTTTCCGTAGAAAGCATGCGAATATTTAGGTGCGACCAGAAGCATTTGGAAACATTTGCATATAGACAAAAAAAAAAAAAAAAAAAACCACTGGAATATTTTCGCACATTGCACAAGTTTTAAAGCTTAGACACTAGACAGACCTAAGGGGGAATATGATTGTTCAGAAATCTACAAATTTTAATGACAAAGTTTAGAAATAGCCAAAGAAGAAAATCCACAAACAATAGGAGAAATCCTTGACTTTACCAGCTGAGTTTATTAGTATTACAACAGTCATATTTTAGCTTACATTTCTATTTAACTCTATATATTTATAGACTTCCGTTTCCCAAGTTGGTGGATCGAGGTCGCGTTCTCTCGATAGCTGCAAAAAGTGCATTCGGGGTCTGATTAATTTCGGTTCTCCATTGCACTTTTCTGCGTTAAAGTCAAAATGATGATCTACTTATTACATCTGCGCCGCTAAAGCGAAGTCGTACGCCGGAAACAGTCCCTTTTTGACAAATGAAGTGTTGTGAATGCGACCTTCCACCGTCTAGACTTGATCTGCGCTTTACGTCACATTGGTGCTGTTCATGACCGTTGTTGGAATTTCTTGACGCAAGTTATTTACATTTTACTCATTAATGTAAACTGCTTCGTCAGCCCGCTGTCTTACATCTTTAGAGAATTTTCACTGTGTTTTGTTCGTCGTAGCTGCTTTCACTAGAGTAATCAGGAATCTAAAGGGAGCGAAATTGTTGTGTGTACGACATTGTTGTGTGCTACATCATCGTATATCCCTAGACCGGCCGTACGCTAATCTTACGGTCTGTTGTTTGATGTGCGACGGGGATAATATGACAACTAACTGTGTGTCTATATGTTCGAAATTGGAGTCAACAACGATGGCTTAACATCAAGCGCTATATATTTTTTTTTAAATATGACGATCATCACTTTCAAGAGGATGTGAACTTCCGGTATATGGTGGATAGGCGGCGGGAACAATTGAAGGCTATGCATGAAAAGTGTTCCTTGTTGCAGTTTCCTCATATTCCAAGTCCGGTTTGTTGCAGGAGCTATTGAGGTAAGTGCTCTGTGCACACCGTGAGCTGTGTGTCTCATCCGTTTTGATCATGTTTCGATATTCCAATTGTTTACAATGAATGATATCGTATGACAGGGAACAGTTAGCTACGTTCACTTTCTGTCTTTTGGTGTGTGTTGAGACTGCCACGATGGGGACTACAGTTACCTAACTTTGTTTGGGAGATGAGACATTAATTCGGATGATTACGCTGGCACGGGCAGTTGAGCAATTATGGATTTTAATTCATTTGCAGTGATACCGGGGCCTTCCATAACCAAATATATATATAATAATAATAATTATATTATATATATAATAATAATTATATTTATATGTATAATAATAATTATATTTATATGTATAATAATAATTATATTTATATGTATAATAATATATTTTATATAATAATAATTATATTTATATGTATAATAATAATTATATTTATATGTATAATAATAATTATATTTATATATAATAATTATATTTATATGTATAATAATAATTATATTATATGTATAATAATAATTATATTTATATGTATAATAATAATTATATTTATATGTATAATAATAATTATATTTATATGTATAATAATAATTATATTTATATGTATAATAATAATTATATTTATATGTATAATAATAATTATATTTATATGTATAATAATAATTATATTTATATGTATAATAATAATTATATTATATATATAATAATTATATTTATATGTATATATAATTATATTATATGTATAATAATAATTATATTTATATGTATAATAATAATTATATTTATATGTATAATAATTATATTTATATATATAATAATAATTATATTTATATATATAATAATAATTATATTTATATATATAATAATAATTATTTATATATATAATAATAATTATATTTATATATATAATAATTTATTTATATATAATAATAATTATATTTATATATATAATAATTATATTTATATATAATAATAATAATATTTATATATTATAATAATATATTTATATATATATAATAATTATATTTATATATATTATATAATTTATATATATATATAATAATTATATTTATATATATATAATAATTATATTTATATATATATAATATTTATTTATATATATAATAATAATTATATTTATATATATAATAATAATTATATTTATATATATTATAATAATTATATTTATATATTAATATAATTATATTATATATATAATAATTATATATATATATAATAATAATATATTTATATATATAATAATTTATATTTATATATATTATAATAATTAATTTATATATATAATAATTATATTTATATATATATAAATTATATTTATATATATATAATAATTATATTTATATATATATGATTATTTTATATATATATATAATAATTATATTATATATATATATATAATAATTATATTTATATATATAATAATTATATTTATATATATATATAATAATTATATTATATATATATATAATATAATATTTATATAATAATAATAATTTTATATATAATAATAATTATATTTATATATATATATAATAATATATTTATATATATATAATAATTATATTTATATATATATAATAATTATATTTATATATATATAATAATTATATTATATATAATAATAATAATTATATTATATATAATAATAATTATATTTATATATATTAATTATATATATATATATAATAATAATTATATATATATAATTATATATATATATATATTATATTTATTATATATATATTATATTTATATATATAATAATAATTATATATATACACGTATATGTATATATATATGCAACTCAAACAAGAAAAATGCTATTTTTGGACAATGTTAAAAGACAAAAAAGTCTACTAAAAGTTACCTTGGAAGGGAAAATACAAGGTAAAAGAGGCAGAGCAAGACTAACGTGGACGAGTAATATCAAAAGATAGACAAG
This sequence comes from Megaustenia siamemsis, assembly GCA_032433765.1. NCBI lineage: Eukaryota > Metazoa > Mollusca > Gastropoda > Stylommatophora > Ariophantidae > Megaustenia > Megaustenia siamemsis. Next base: position 64,821,838 of record JAVIAB010000092.1, on the reverse strand, counting down.
TCTGCCTAAAACAACCTGCACTATCATTGCAAGAGACAGAGCGGAATGGTACACCATGGTAGTCAACCTTCGATGACACTCAATGATGATTATATATATATTGTGTTTATTGTTCCAGCTAAGGCTTTCTAAACCGAAATATGGTTCTGCTTTTGTTTTGTTCCTCACCCGTGTAAAGCTGCAACCACAACACTTTTTCATTTTTACAAAATCTTCATTCATTCATGAATGGAAGGGGGACACATGGAAAAAACAAGGTCACAAGTGGGCCACAGCATCAAAACATGAATTAGAGCAAACAACAATCATGCTATCTGTCATGTAATGAATGAAAAGTGCAAGCAATTAGAGTAAACAACATCTATATGTTTTATGGACTGAAATACACTGAGATCTTTTAGCGTACTCTGAATCCAACAATAAATCCACTAGTTAATCAAACAATGAAAGGTACTGACTTCCACTAACATTAAACACACAATTATAAAATATACATTTGTGAAAAAAAAAAAACAATAAAATTTAAAATCAATGTAACATAAAATATTTCTTGGGTACTAATACATGATGTCACCAACAGCCATCAATTGACAAATTAAAAATAATCAAGAGATGGGTATGTTGTACTCTTCACAAATCACACCTTAAATGAACTCCAAGAGGGACAAGTCAGCTTCCCCTTTTCTTGCTTGTCGAATGATCTGATGAGTAATTAAGGTACTATCAATTGAGGCAACTATACTCTTTTTTGTTTCTATCATTTGCATTCTTTCTCTGTCTACCTTTACAATGCCTTATTCTTCTCACAGCATTCTATCATACAAATGTTGCCACATCTGTAAAGTAGGTATGCTATTTTGTTGCACTATTTCAGATTTTGTAAATTTTTATAGAGATGAGAAAATGGTCATGCTGGTTATCTTAATTCAGATTCTGTGCTGGGCTACTTCATCTGCAATTTGTCTAAATACAAAATGTCAGTATCCTAAGACTGCAGACTATCTCAAGTATTTGCATTGGTAGCCACAGTTCTGTCATATGATCATTACATTTCTATTTTTAAACAATTTTTAGCTACTGCAGCTTGTGTTAATCTGGTCAGTGGATCACATTTGGAATCAAGATCACAAACAATAAGAATCAATACATTTGAATACAGCAATTCAAAGCTTTCTGGTTAGCTTTATTTATTTCCTGTTGATCCTCAATAAAGATGACATAGATGTATTAGTAAGACCTTCTACAATTAACCCACTAATTTTCAGATAAATTTAATGAATATCAAAACCTGAAATTTCATTACAAAATTATTATAAATTATTAGTTTTAGCAAAAATGGTCTAATGCCCAGTGTAAGAGGCATCTATTTAATAACAGGTTCATTTTGACAATTACTAGATTGTGCACTCTGCCAGATGATGTTAACTGAACATGTGAGATTCAATGATGTATGACCAATTGACACACAGAGCTAAAATTAAGAACTTTTATTTCACCTCCAACAACAACAACAACAACAACAAAATACCTTTACCCACAGAGTTTTGAACCAATGTCTTCTGGACTGGCAAGCAACTGGTGTAATCAACTTAACCACCCACTCTCATTGGTTTGTTAAGTTAAACAAACAAACAAACAAAAAATGAAATTAAAAATACAAATTATCCATAAATTTTACGTTTAGAGCTAAATTTGTAAATAATTGAATGAGAACTTATTTAAATAACTATTTCCAGTCGTAGTAAAACTTGAATTTATCTCAACAAATCTCCAGTTGCACATACCACACTTCACCTATCAACTTGTGTGCCTGGTATCATGGAATTTTACATAAACAAAAGAAAAAGTAAAATCTCTTTTATTTAATTTAGTAACAATGTGGATGTACAATTTAAATATATATCACGTCTAATGTCCCATAATAGTCAGTGATACATGTGAATCAGCTGAAGACAATGACTCGTAGCAGCAGACTGTTGGTGTCACGATCAGTGAAGTAAAGCTAATCTTACTGCAACTTATAGATGAGCCTGGTCAAGCAAGCAGAGATGGAAAATAAATGTGATACTCAATTAAATGTTGAATACATTAGGCCAAAAGACAGAAATATTGCAACATGCTGTAAACCACTAAATAAAACAACGTACATCCACTACACATCCTTTATATGGCAGACCAGTTACACTAATAATTGGCAGGATGATGGACAACAACAACATATCAATATCAACATCACTTGTGAAGTAAAACAAATTTATTATATTTTTTTGCTTTATACTTTCAAAACAAATTCTGAATAACTGCATAATTCATTGAAGTTTCTACTTTAAAAAAAAATATATTATTAATATTCCAGTACATTATATAGAACTTTGCAAAAAGGCAACAATATAATCATTAGAAAGGGGTTTCCCTATAGTTTCTTGACACACTAATGGAGGAGAGCTCACTTGGGTCATGACTCATGTTGTAGTCCTCCTGCGACCCTCTGTACCTGAAAGCTCCCACAAAACATCATGCATGAGTATACTATCTATATATTCCAAAATATTTGGTATCTCCTATTGTTTATTATCCTCTTTGTGCAGGGGGTTGTGATTAGATACATTGCACCAACAGAAATATGCACAATAACATTTGAAAGTATAGAAACTAATTGTCTATTCACATAAAGTAAAGAGCTCCCGTCACGCCAAGTGGCATAGAGGGAATATGGTTTTCTATCTATCTATTGACCTTCGAGCCGTAACCGGCCCATAGGGCGTAGACCAAGATACACCTTCTCCTATATGGATTTTTTGTTCTAGCAGTTTTCTTTTAAAGATATTTTATCAAATCTCGCCATCTGTCTCTGTTCTGTGCAAGCAGTTCTATCTCATTGAGGGAGCCGACTCCTGCTGCTCTTGCCTCTCTCATCAATGTTCTTCTCAGTGTCTCCCTGGGTCTTCCTCTTTTTCTTTTACCTGTTGTTTCCCATATGAGGGCTTGCTTTGCTATTCGGTATTATCTCTTCTCATCACATGTCCAACGTATGACCATCGTCTTTTCTTTATTACTGAAGATATTAGTGGTTGATTGGCGATTTCTCTAATTTCCTCATTTGTTTTGAATTCGTTCCATGCTATACCAAGTATTTTCCTTAGACATTTATTTTCGAATGCGTTCAACTTTGTTTCTATATCTCTTGTTGTTTTCCAGCTTTCACACGCATACGTAAGGGTTGATAGTACATTTGATTTGAATAGCCTAAGTTTTGTGTTTGTGCTGATAAGTTTGATTTCCACAACTTTTCAAGGCTTCTGAAAGACATTGCTGCTTTAGCTATTCTGATTTTAATTTCTTTGCTCGTATCCCCTTCTCGATCAATGTGACTTCCAAGATAGATAAAGTGATCGATCTCTTCAACTGGTTTGTTTCCATGTATTTTTTGTCAACTGTTGGAATTAAACTAGTCATGACTTTAGTCTTTTCATGATTGATCTCAAGCCCAATTTTGCTGGCTATTGATGATAGTTCATTTGTGTTTTCCTGCATCGTTTTTATCTGATTGCTGATGAGAACTATGTCATCAGCAAAGTCGAGGTCTTCCAAATGGTCTCCTTGTATCCATTCGATGCCTTTATTACCAGTGCAGCATTTCTTCATTATGAAGTCCATAACAATTCCAAATAACAAGGGCGATAAAATACATCCTTGTTTAACCCCAGTTTCTATTGGAAACATTCGCTCAGTCCTTCCTCTGTTCGAACTGCACATGTGTAACCATCATACATGTCTTTGATAATATTTATGATTTTTGATGGTAAACCATATTGCTTCAGAATTTCCACAAAGAATCTCTATGAATACTATCAAATGCTTTTTTGAAGTCGATGAAGTTAAGTACAAACGGTTTTTGCTTTTCAATGTGTTCCTCCAATATAAGTCGTAGAGTGAAAATGTGGTCAATACAGCTTCTCCCTTTTCTAAACCCAGCCTGTTCTTCACGCATTACTGTATCTATTGAATCCTGTATTCTATTTAGGATGATTTTGCAGAATAACTTGAGGCAACTGACAAAAGTGTCACGCCTCTCCAGTTGTTACAATCTCTAAGATTGCCCTTTTTTGGGATCTTAACAATGATTCCTTTTTTCCATTTATGAGGCGTCTTCTCTGTTTTCCAAATATGGTTTAGTGACCATAAATTTCACAGACCTTCAGCACATGATTTTTGGGGTTATGTGGTAGGTATTACGCCCATGCCGCTTTACTTTCCCAGAAAAAAATTCCGGTACCCATTTAAGGCTGGGTGAACCCAGAAGCCATTGGTTGGGATCGAACCCTACCCCTTGTCCTTTGTAATCCATTCTGTTCACATGCCATTATTTAAATAAATGAATTTAAACTCTTTCATTACAAAATTTAAAGAGTTATTAGCAACATTTTGCCAAAACAAATCCATGACAAATATCAAAGTTAATAATTATCACCATCATATCAAAACATTTCCAATTGTTTCTGCCATTGGATAACTTAAAATACACCTATACTTGAGCGATGCCCTGTTTTTTTTTGTGTGTGTAATACATAATATATTTTTAAAAAAAAAGCAATGGAGAAACCTGTAAGATGGAAAGGTAAATGTGGATACATGAAAGCATTATGGGGAAAAGCAATTGTGCTAACAACTGCGTAATAATAAATATAAAGTTGCTTTTACTTTAAATTTAAAAAAAATTAATCCATGAAAGACACGAGAAACGTGGATTAAAAGACATAATCAAGTTGGATGGGGGTACCAAAAGGTGGGATATCACAGCTCGCTGTAAACCACAATTATGAATTCCCTTATATGTACATTTCAAGGGTGAACAATGAAGACAAGTCATCGGGTGGTCACAGAAAGAAATAAAACACATCCTGCATGCTCATGAATGAGATTGGAGCACTGATGGACACTGCCCAAGTACAATGATAATGGTCTTATATAAAGTAAGTAAAGGTTCCCTCCATGTCTTACTAGGCGTGTGGGGAATATCGTATTAGAGACCATATTTTTCTACAACCACAAACATTTGTGGGTGATGTGGTCGGTATGCCAGAACACTTTTACTTTGCACAAATGTATCTGGTACCCATGTTTAGAGGCTGGGTGAACACTGGAGCCTTGTCAGTCTGAGAAAAATCCACCACTTCTGAGAACCAGAACCAAACCCGAACCCTTCTGATCCTTATTGAAAAGAACAAGATGATAATTGCTAAAAATATATCATATCTATCACATTTGAATGGAATTTTAACATGTTAAAAATTGTTACTGGGATGTTTCAGGGTGAAACTGCTGTTAAATGATCAAATTATAAGCATTATTAGCTTCTTTTAAGTCATTGCTTTATCAGTTGGAGCTAAAACTGTGTACTAGAACATCTGATTTGATGACCCAAAGATTGTTGGCATCAAAGTATAAACATGATAGATAACATAAACTTAAAATTTTATGAATTCAAATATTTAGGAAATTGACACAGAATAACACATAAACAAGTGATATAGAGTCACGATGTAGCAATCAAAGTCTGTCTGATCATCTAACAGTCACTAATATTGTCCAACAAATGCCTAACAGTTAAAATGTGCACTCTACCACACATTTATTGCATGCAGTGTTGTGTTACCTACCAATGCTAGACTCAAAAACAATCAGAAAATAAAACCACCACTGAAAGGAAATGTATTAGATGCATGAAACGAACAGCTTATGGGATAAGATCAGAAGTGAAATATTACCAAAAAATCTAGGAATAATGATTTTTATTGAATACATTCAACAGATAAAACAGTAAAATCCTGTAACAACACTAGATCAAAGGCTGACCATGAAAAAAGACTGTTGATTAATATATAAGAGACACTAAGAAAAACAGCAGAACAGGCCAACAGAAGAGCAAAAGTCCATACACAATACATCAACTCGACGCTGAAAGAAAATGAGGAAGGAGAGAAGAAAGATCATTGGTATGATTTCTGGCTAACTCTCTAGTGATGTAACAGAAATGAGTACCTGACTTGTGAAGTTAGAGAATAAATAACAACAAGAAAAGCACAGTACCTTTCAGATCTGTAACTTATGTAAATTATGAAGTTGTCACACCTGTCTCTGTACTGCATTACATTACATACTGCTCGCTCTCTTGTTATTTATGTAGCTCTCTTATTATTTAAGTATTTTTTTTTAACAATCATTGTCATATTATGCTTATCAGATGGTCTTCCAATGCAAACAATTGTCCATAATAGATTGGATTAAATCACTTGGTCATAACCACATTATTTAGACATTGATTTGTATTGGTAATTTTAACTTGAGGCGGAACATTTTAAACCATGTGAATGTACCAGGTTAAAAGCAGCATTTACATTTTTCTCACAAGGACATAAATATGCTAACAGACACAAGCACATGCCAAAAGATGACAGCATTCTAAAACAGATTGAGCTTATTATTCATTTAAGTGGAATTACAACTCAAGGAAAATTACAACCCAACATGACTGTTACAAGAAATAGTGCAATCCAATCAAAGCGAAAATATTCAAATAGATAACTTTTTTAACATCAATTTTTGGACTGAGTACCCAGAACAGATGAATATAGTTTTTGAGCTTGAAACAATTTTTAAAATGTGCACATAACCATTCCTTTTCTATCATGTACGCAAAACTAACTTCAAACTTTCCAACAATTTCATTAAACAAAATCAGCACTGTAAATATTTTCTGCCAAAACAAACTCAACAGACAACATCCATTATTGAGAAACATCAATACCATCCCACCAATCCAAAGTGTTGGTGCAACATCAACAGATATAACTACTTTCTTCCAGTTTTAGCACTCAAATTAGATTGCTGATTAATGTGAACAGTTTAATGCAATTACAATGGAGACTGCCAGAATGAAATCAATAGAAGACTGGCAACAGCTATAAAAAAAAAAAAATACCATGAAGAATATATCACACATTAACAAGGCAGCAAAAATAAAACTACTGAAAAAATGTATTGTCACGATAACATTTTTTGTTGCAGATCATGGACAATCTAGCAAACATCAATTAAGAAAATTGGTTCTTCCAAAACGAAAAGTTACAGAAAAATCCTTAGAATATCTTGGATTATGAAAAAGACCAAAGAACACATATTTACATGACATGACCTTTGAAGGGAGCCAGCTTATAAAAATCTTACAGAAGAGACTAAATGTTATGACCACATAAAAAAACACATTGGCTTGAAAAAATATAACGATGGAAAGCATGATTACAGGAAGATGCCATAGGGGTAGACCAAGAAGAAAGTGCTTTCAAGACTCCAAAGAGATATTAAACTTGATAAACAGAGTAAGTGGTAAATATGACTGCAGACAGAGATTCCTTCAATATCGTCAAGTACCAAGCCTGCTGGCGTAAGTGATCATGTTTCTCCACAACTTTTGATCTCAACAGTTATTTATCATTTCTGTTGTTGACCTTCTGCCAAGTCATTCTCTTAGGCTGTCTAGCATCTTTTCTCTTTGCTTACCTCTATCTCTTCATCCCTCAATTTTCCCACTTGTCACAATATATTCCAGCTGTTCTCTTCTCATTACATAGCCAAAAAATGATGACTGTTTCTTCCTAATATTGGAAATTAGCTCTCTTTTTGCTTTGGCCTCTTTCAGAACATTTTCATTACTCTTCTTAGCTGTCCATGGTATCCTCAACATTCTTCTGTAAAACCACATTTCTACACACTCCAGGATTTTCTTGTCAGTTGTCCTATTGTCCATGATTCACATCCATATGTTAAAACTGATTCTACATAACATTTAAGAACTTTTTTTCTTGTTTCTATCGTCAAAATGAAATTGTTTAGTATCTTCCTCATTTTTTGGAAAGCGGCTTTTGCCTGAGCCATTCTGCATCTCACCTCTGTTGTACATCTACCATCTGAGGTTAACATTGTTCCCAAATATTTAAATTCATTTACCTGTTTTAATATTGTTCCACTTGTTTTTATTTTGCACTGAGGTGATTACTTTTTCTTTGTTGTTACCATTACTTCTGTCTTTTTGCTATTAAGGTCGAGTCCTTTATTTTTGCATATTTATCTATAATGTTGAACATTTCTTGTAACTCATTTCCACTCTTAACGATTAGGACTGTGTCATCAGCATACCTTAGATTATTTATATTATGACCTCCGATTGTTATTCCAGGCATGCCCCTTATGGATCTTAAAATAATCTCACTATACATATTAAACAAAACTGGTGACAACACACAACCTTGCCTAACACCCTGTTTTATTTGTTGAAACATTCCTAATTGCTTTCCAGTTCTTATAGCGCTGTTTGATGCCAGTACATGTTCTTTATATGGGAGCTGTGATAGCTCAGTGGTTAGTGAACTGGTCTACAAAGGACAAGGGGTAGGGTTCGATCCCAACCGACGGCTTCTGGGTTCACCCAGCCTTAAAATAGGTACCAGATTTTTTTCTGGGAAAGTAAAGCAGCACAGGCGTAATACCGACCACATTACCCCTAAAATCATGTGCTGACGGTCTGTACAATATAGGGTCACTAACACCCTATTTCCCTATACGCCACTTGGCGTGAAGGGGGTACTTTACTTTTTTACATGTTCTTTATTATTCTTAGATCTTTGCTGTCTACGTTTATGCTTTCTAAAATTTTGATTATCTCTTGGTGCTTTACTTTGTCAAATGCTTTGATATAATCTACGAAACAGGTATAAACATGTTTTCACCTCTATGAATCTTTCTACTAAAGATCATATGATGTATATGGCATTGCTTGTTCCATTATCTCTTACAAAACCACACTGTTCATCGCTAATTTCTAGACTAATTTTTTTTCGCACTCTTCGCATGATGATTCTTAGTAATATCTTAGCCATGTAACTTATAAGGCTTATCGTGCGATTATCATCGCATTCAATCACACCAGATTTCTTTTGTAGGACTATGAATATTGGTTTGAGCAGGTCGTCTGGTATACATCCCATGTTGTAGATATCATTCAATATTTTTGTTATTATTTCTATTCCAAAATCACCCATGGCTTCAATCTCTTCTTTAGTATATTATCTGGTCCAGGAGCTTTTCCTGCTTTCATATTGCGCAAAGCGTCTGCAACTTCTTCTTTGAGTATTTCTGGTCCTTCTCCATTATCATTAATAATTACTTCTATTCATTCATCATTATAAAAATCTTTATTCTGTCCATCGTTCCTGATGTTTTCTTGATCAATCAATAGTTCTCCTTCCTTTGATATTAGACATCCCTTTTTTGATTGTGTTTTTCTGCCTGTTAATTCCTCAATTTGTTTGTATATAGCTTTAGCATCTCCTTTTTGTTGCATTTCAATCTCTTTGCATCTCTCATTTAGCCATGCTTCATTGTATTTTACTACAATTTCTTTATTTAATCTCTTATACTCATCTTCATTTTCTTTATTTCTTCTTCTTATATCCATTAGCTGTAAAATGTCATCTGTCATCCATTTCTTTCTTGAATGTATCCTCACTGGTGGTGATACTTCCGTTCCAAGATGGCGGATCTAGTCCACGTCCTCTCGATCGCTGCAGAAATGCACCCAAGGTCTGATTAATTCGGATCTTCTTTGCACTTTTCTGCGTAAAAGTCAAAATGATGATATGCTTGATACATCTGTGTCGCTAAGACGAGGTCGTAGGTCGACAACAGTCCGTTTTTGACGAATCAAGTGTTGTGAGTGAGACATTCACCGCCAGACTCATCTGTGCTTTACGTCACATTAGTGCTGTTCAAGACCGTTATTGGGATTCTTTGACGCAAGTTATTTCCACGTTACACATTAATGTAACTACTTCGTCAGTCGCAGTTTGTCTCTTTGGGAAGTTGCTTCGTGTATTGTTCGTCGTAGACTGTTTACACTTGAATAATCAGACATAAGTCTAAAGGTATCGAGATTATGAGTTTGCGACATTGTGTCTACGTCATCGTATTGGTTCCCTAAACCGGCCGTGCGCAAATCTTACGGTCTGCTGTTTGATGTGCAACAAGAATAAATTGACGACTGACTGTGTGTCTATATGTTCGGAATTGGAGTCATCAACGATGGCCTAACATCATCAAGTGCTACGATGATCATCATTTTCGGGAGGACGTGACTTACCGGTATATGGGGATAGGCGGCGGGAACAAATGGAGGCTATGCATGAAATGTGTTCCTTGTTGCAGTTTCCTCATATTACAAGTCGCATGTCTGTGTTAGTCACCTCTAGTGACTCGGGCAGATGGTGCTCGTAACCTGGGAAGGCCGACCATCTAAGGCAGAATCCCCCGACAGAAAATCAACTGCTGCCTTGCAGGAAGATTGGGGACAATCAAAGGCTAAGGAAGCAAACCTGAAAAAATGCTGGCTGAAATCGGATGCACTGGGCCACTGGCGCAGAACACAGTGCAACGTATTAGGGTGTTCAGTCAGAGTGGATCTGACAGACTCTAATTGTGATGTTCTGTCTGTGGGGGCGATCAACACACTAGCCTGACAGCTGACTTCATATGAGAGTCTGGAATCCTTACTCTGATTGAGTCCTGAACGCAGAGAGAGAGAGAGAGACTGGTGGTATGAACTATTTTGATGTTATTGCATTGATTCTTTTAGCATTTCCCACTGTTCAACAATGCTTTGTATCTTCTCTATTGCATTGTACCGGTTCTGAATTGTGATTTCATATTTGTCTTGCACTTCTTGTCTGATTTGAGTTTTTCTAAATTCAGCTTGATGTTAACTGAGGCTCGTTTCGAGATTCCTTCAGATGGATATAATGAGAGCAACATTCTGTAATGGACATGCAAGCAGATGATGATGATGATGATGAGTTACAACTTTGTGGCAATACACAACTCACACAGCAGGCTGTGACACTTCACTGCATTAATTGCATGGACATTCAAAATATATCAATACATGAAAAAGCATAAAAACATAAGCTAATGTTGTATCAGGCTAAAAACAAAATTATGCAAATGATAAAGAATTGATATTTTTAATCAAACAAATCAGCAATGTCCAAAGAAGTTCACCAAAAATTAGTCTATTATGTCTGCTAAGGATATATATGCAGCAATTTTATGTGGAATGACACCAGTTTGTGTTAAAACGTTGACAGTTACTGTAAATCTATCCCTGAGATATTCTCGTATACTGAGACAACTTAAATGAAGCAAAGATGGCACCTCAGAAAGAAACTTCTGAATATGATGAACTGCATCTGGTTTACTTGCTAGAGCTGCTGAGATTCTGTCCTCTCTTAACCATGACATTTTGACCTTGCAACCCACTTGCAGCAACAGACAGATAATCTCAACATTTCCAATGTCCATTGCCATCTGGATGGGGGTCATAGGTAGCAGTAGACATTTGGAATTGCTAGTAGTATTCAGTGCACAGTTGACACGCAAAAGCTCCTTAATGATGGCTATATTTTGTTGTTCAACAGCAAAGTGCAATGGTGTTGACCACAGGAATGTCTCGGTGAATGTGGTTGCACCCAGACCTAGCAACAGTTTCACCATATGCAAAGAGTTATTTCTAATGGCTTGACAAAGAAGAGATAAACACTGAGGTTGAAGGATGTAGTTAACGTTTCCACCCCCATGAACTAATATTGGCACTACTTTAATATTATTTTCTTCAACAGCTATCCATAATGGTGTCTTCCCTGATGCATCTTGATAGTTAGCATCAGCACCTGCTTTTAAAAATATTTCAATTGCACGATCATCACAGCGTGAAACAGCAATGTGGAGAGTTGAGCGCCCATTCATCTTCAAGGATGTATCAGCCCCTGCCAGCAAGAGCTCAGTCACTATGTTTGTGTTAACAAATTTAGACATCAAGGCACGGACAAGAGGACTAGTGTTGCGATCACAGACAGCATTAACATTGGCTTGTGCCCTTACAAGTTTTTTAACTAAATGTAGATCTCCCTTCTCTACTGCCACATGCAGAGCTGTAACTTTGGAAGATGAAGATATGTTTGGGTTACATCCGGCACCCAAAAGAATGTCAACGCAGCGCCTATAATTATCGTTGAAAGAAAGCTGCGTGTTGAAAATAGCTTTCAAAAGAGCGGTAACACCTTGGTTGTTTTGTCTATCCCTTAGAAATATATTTCGTTCAAGCAGGAGTGAAATAACATCTGCAGACCCATGTTTGGCTGCAATATGTAAAGCTGTTTCTCCTTCACGTGTAACAGCTTCTATATCACAGCCTTCTGCTAGCAAAAACTTAATGGTTTTAACATTTCCATTTGAGGCAGCTATGTGAATTGCACTCCAGCCACAATGCTTACGTGTGCTAAACTTCATACTTCCATTAAAAACAATATTAATGTCAATATTATATTTAAAGACTATTTCTTCTATTGTCTCTTGGCATCCTTCAACAATGGCTTTATAAAACTCGTATAACAACTCATCAAGATTTTCTTTATTTTCAGCATTTGAAAAATCTGAGTTTATTTCCTCTGGGCAAATGTGTCAAGGAGAAAAGCTACAGGAGACAAAATAGAATGGTCTTCACTGCTTGTCTGTTTACTTAAAGCAAATTCAGACAGAGAGGACATTGGGAAGTCTCCAGTTGCTTCTGCATTTTCTTCAATGTTTTCCTGACTTCCAGTCACAGATGATGCCATTATTTTTTGGTTATTTCTTGGATTTTAAACTCATCATATTTTTGGTTTTCCTGAAAAGCATTAACATAAACATAAATGATGCTGCTGCTACTCAATTCTAATATAATATTGTTATGACAGACAAGGAAATCAATTCATAATTATTATTCAAAATAAAAAAAAAATTACAGAGTAGTTATATCAACAGTACTAAATTTGTGACTTACTAAGAGGGCCCAATTTTACATCCACATTCTATCTTTACATTCCACTAATAGATGTAAACCAGGACCTGGTATATTAGAATTTATTTCATTTTATGTGAATAAAAAGGGATGTATGTTTTATTATTATGTTTCTTTACAAATGTCTTTTTAGGGCGTCACAGCATAACTTTTTTGCAAAGATTCTTATAATTAATGATAAAGCTTGATGCTGTAAAAAAGTAAGTAAAGTACCCCCGTCACGCCAAGTTGGAGTTAGGGAATATGGTGTTAGTGACCATAAATTTTACAGACCTTCAGCATGTCATTTTTGGGGGTAATGTGGTCAGTATTACGCCCGTGCTGCTTCACTTTCCCAGAAAAAAATCCGGTACCCATTTAAGGATGAGTGAACCCGGAAGCCGTCGGTTGGGATCGAACCCTACCCCTTGTCCTTTGTAGTCCAGTTCACTAACCACTGAGCTATCACGGCTCCTTGATGCTGTAAAGGTCACCCACATTGCTTTGTGTCAGACCTGCAGCAAGTGAACAAGTGAGATTTGCATCTCACAATTTTATCTGAATATTTTAATAAAATGTGATAGTTTTGAGAAATTAAAATGTAGGCCAGTTGATATATTATGATCAGATAAGAAAAATATAACATAAAGTTGACCAACATATAGATTGAAAAATAAAGAATTATCTGTAATGGTAATGATGCAATAATTGTTACTCTCACTAGGACTACACCTACTTAATAGTCTCACATGATTACAAACTATAAAAAATAATTACTAAAAAAAATAACTGAACTGTCTTACTAGTTCTAAACTACAGACTATATATAGTAAGTACTTACTACTAACTTAATTATAATTAACTTACAAAAATACATAAGTCATGATAAGTAACAGTAGTACTGACTTCTTTACTTACTAGTTACACTGACTTTGCTTACTTAAATTGGCTAAGACTAATCAGTAAATAAAACAAATGATAAATATAAAATGCATTGCATATATCACAATTTTTACAAGTTACCTGAATCACAATGTAAAACTTAGTGAAACCAAAAAAACTAGTAAGAATTGAATAAGTAAAGTCGTAGTTTAAAAAAAAGTACAAGTTAAGTTACTAAACTTACTAGTAAAAATGTAAGAAGAGTAAGTCAGTAAGTAAAACACATTTTTAATTTTTTAAAATTATAATTATTGAAATTAAAGTAAGTTAAGAAGTAAATAAAATAATAAATATTTATAACCACAGCCACAACGCCGATAATAGTTTTTTTTAAAGCATAATCACATTAATGACTTTTTAAAAAACATACCATAAAAGCAAGGACTACGTTTCTATCTTTATTATAAACGATTACACAATTTTAACAAATGACGATTACAACGTAAACAGTCCTCAACCGCCATTTTGTTTTAGCAGCAGGTGATAAGCGGAAGTCTGCGGAAGCGGTGTTCAGTAAACAAATTCTCCTGCAATAAAAATTGCATGTTCATTGAAAATGTTAAATCTTCTCAACATTCCCGTAAGGTGCAGAAACATGTACATTAGACAAGAAAATAGAACAGAAAATTGAAGCCATTTATAGAAGAATAAGAAGAAATGTATGGAAAAGGAAAAAAAAACGATGGAGCCTGAAAACAAATAAAAATGAAAAGAGAACTACTAAACACAATTCAAGCAAGACAAATGATATTTTTGAGTCATGTTAAAAGACACAAAAAAGAATAGTGCAGTTGAATGCAGTGACTTTAGAACAATAAGCCTAATGTGCCATGTTACAAAAATCTTGCTAAAAGTTATACAAGGAAGGATTCAGAATAAAATCTATACTGAATTAGATGAGCAGCAATTTGGATTTTAGAAAAATAGCGGGACAAAAGAAGCCATATTCTGCATGAGAACATTAATCGAAAAATACACCGAAGTAAACAAACCAATATATGCCTGCTTCATAGACTACACCAAAGCTTTTGATAGAGTACACCACAAATAACTTATAGAATGCCTAAAAGAAATACATCTAGATGACATGGATATACGACTAATATGTAATCTATACTGGGAGCAAACAGCAATAATAATATATAACAAAGAGAATTCTACACCCATTGATATAAAAAGATGAGTAAAACAGGGATGCATCCTATCACCAAGCTTGTTCAATCTATACACTGAGAAAATTTGTAAAAACATCATAGAGATGTCAGGCCTACAAATTAATGGAAAAATAATCACTAACCTAAGATATGCTGACGATGCTGTACTGCTAGCAGAAAATCCTAAAGATCTACAACAATTATTTAATGAAATAAACATGACAAGCAAAAAATATGGACTAGATATGAATATCAAAAAGATTAAAACTATGATCATAAACAAAGAAGATACTCAAAACCCACAAGTGGATATCAAAATAAAAGGAATAGACCTGGAGACAGTTCAGAACTACAACTACCTTGGACATACTATAACCAGTGATGGAAAATGTACAACTGAAATAAAAAAAAAAGAATAGGAATGGCAAAAAGTAATTTTAATGTCATGAGGAATACACTAACATCAAAACAAATAACACCAGGGCTAAAACTAAGAATAGCAAAATGTTACATCTTCTCAATATTCCTATATGGTGCAGAAACATGGACATTAGACAAGAAAATAGAACAGAGAATTGAAGCCTTTGAAATGTGTATATATAGAAGAATAGGTAGAATTGGATGGAAGGGAAAAAAAAAACAAACGATGAAGTCTTGAAACAGCTAAAAATGAAAGAAGAGAACTACTAAGCACAATTCAAACAAGACAAATGCGATTTTTGGGCCATGTTAAAAGACACAACAGCCTACTAAAAGTAATCCTGGAGGGGAAAATACAAGGTAAAAGAGGTAGAGGCAGACCAAGATTAACATGGACGAGTAACATAAAGAGATGGACAAATTAGCCTATGACAATCTGCACCATCAAAGCAAGAGACAGAGCAGTATGGCACTCCATGGGAGCCAACCTTCGTTGCGGAAAAGGCACTCGATGATGATGATAAAAAACACAACAGCGTACTAAAAATAATATTGGACGAGAAAAAAATACAAGGTAAAAAAGGCAGAGACTGAGCAAGACTAACATGGACGAGTAACATCAAAAGATGGACAAGTCAGTCTATGACAACCTGCACCATCAAAGCAAAAGACAGACCGGAATGGCGCTCCATGGTAGCCAACCTACGATGCGAAGACGGCACTCACTGATGATGATGATCTTCATTAGAGATCTTAACATAACATACAGGAATAATAGAAGATACATTCAGTGATTATTCTTCGGGGATATGCACTATTATGAACATTTGATGCAAGTGATGTAATCTGCATTTCTAAAACAGTGCAAACTTACAGCTTTATTATATTATCAGAAAAAACACTTCACTTTGTGACCGCTCTCTCACATTCAGTCTGATAAAATTTAAATATGTTGTAGAAAGTGTTGAACATTCTAAAATCAACCAGTTTATCGAATGACACGTTCTATTGGATTGGTTTGTGAAGTATAGTGTTACTGGGGATGGTATGGGATGAAGAGTGTACACGCTCCTCTCTGTGAATAAAGGTGGCGTCAAGAGAAAAGAATTGGTACCAAAGACATGAGTCTGTTTAAAAACTATTCTTTGCTATGCTATTTTATAATATTTCATACCTTCGTTTATGTTTTGAATAAAATCAATCTTTTTTTTTCACTATTTCTGTTTAAATTGTGTTTTCCTGTAATGTTTCCTCGCTTAATTTCTTTTATAACATCATGAATGTGTGTAATACAGTGTGAATAAATACTATAGTTTGGTCTATCCTATTCGATGAGGTGATAGACGTAATGGTGAGAGAAAACAACATACAAGTTTCAGCCTCTATCAGTAAAAATAATATATAGAAACAATGGTCAACAACTCTCCCCATGACGCAACAACATAATAATAAGCAGTACAAATCTGAAACAATTACAGTGTAAAATACTTGTGCCCAATAATAACATCAGATGAAGATGCACCACAGAAATAAAAAGCAAAATATCACAGACCGCAGTAGCATTTCAAGAAATGAAAAACACATTGAGCAACAAGTATATGTTAAATTGTCAAAAGAAGTGAGAACGAGAGTTCATCGGCTAAATAAAACCAATTCTGATATATGAAAGTGAATCATGGACAGAAGACAAAAAAATGAACAGACGATTATAGGCCAATGCGATGTTATTTCTCAGAATAGTTTGAGAGTTTCCTGGACGGCTAAAAGAAGTAACGAGGAAATCCTCTACGAGGGCAACACAAAAAGAGACCCAAAAAAAAAAGAGAAGAAAAAACCCAGAACGAAAGTCAACATTTTTCGAGTACATAGTGGTCATTGTAAGAAGAAAGTTGGAATACTTAGCTACAACTGGTAAAATGCGAGGAAATGGAGATCGCTAATGGCAAGCAGAGAAGATACTAGATAGGTTGGTGTTGTCGCACGGTAAACAGTCAATACTGAGAGCAGAAAATTTCTGAAGGACATAAACGCCTACGCCTACCGGTAAGACACATGATGATGATCCTAAGGAAATGAAGAAAAGGCAGATGTAGAAGACGATTGATCAATGAAATCGCAGATAAATACAATGTACATACAATGAGGGAAGCGATAAGGCACACTACAGAACACGGAGATGTTGGACATACGAATAATGCGGTGTAGCATTAAAGCTGGGGACTTTTTAAAATTTTTTGACTGCAACCCTACGAAGAGAGCACACACACACACACACACACACACAAAACTAAAGTGTAGCACTATGCCTTTTGCAGGGACACAAACCAGAAAACTGTAGTAGTTTCAATAAAACACCCCCCTGTATCACGGCCATCCATCACAGTTCTTGTTGAAAGAACGACAGGTATAACAGACCAAGCTCCTGAATTATGAATCAGGTGAATTTTTACTAGTCTCGCTGACCAAGGCGAGATGAGTCAGTATATGTAAGAAGAAATAAAACAGGGATCTGGGAAGAGGGCGTTGAAGCCTCTATTTTCACCAACGAAAACAGTGTTGTTACCAACAATCAGAACATGAACTTGTAAAATCTTATTATTGCTTTTCACGAACCTCTATATAGGTCAATATTAATAAGTTCGAAGAAAGCGTTTGTCAACTTAAGGCTGGTGGTATCTCCATACAGCTTGTCCTGTACGTTAGTGGTGCTACAAGAGCCTTATCTGTTCATCATGCGAATGGCATTATATTCAGCAGATGTTCAACAGTCATTTGTCTGTGCCGCGGAACATTCATCAGGGGTTCCTGTCGTTAAGGTGTTGAAAAAAATGATACCTCAGTCTGTTATGGCCTGTTCATAGTATAACAATTGTTACTTGTTATTTACTATTGAGCATGATAGTATCCTTAATGTGTTTTTTTTTGTGTGTGGATATCCTGATGTTCTGTTTTCCACTTGCTCTTGCATTCTTTTCTGACAAATCTCTTTGATCCCTCATAAGATATACATGTACCTGGCCTAGTAAAGTTTATCACTATCCTTCGCCATCCTATCTGCCCCAACATATCCGGGAATGTTTACAGTAAGATAGAATCCACTGAGTCACAGTTCTTCATCTCTGACAGAGCCTGTAGTGCGTTACTTTAAAATCATTCAGGTCTTTGTTTCCGTAGCTCATGATTGCTGTAATGAGGGACAAATACAGAATACATATTTTCCTTCGTTTTTTTTCTAAACTAGTTAATCAAATGCTAATTTTTTTAATGAAGTCAGGGCTGCTGCATTCGTATATTTGTTGTGACAATGTCTTTTTCAAATGCTCACAGGGCTAGGTTTTCTACAATTATTGATAGTTACGAATCCTATTTGGGACGCTGGCTGTAATGTCATTTATGCCCACAAATATAATGTTGATGACAAAACTCCTCCTTGGAAACGTTTTTCTTCCATGTTCTTTATCCGTTAATTTATTATCTGTACACTGGTAGTTGTTTTCGAAGTAGCGACTAATTCATGTGTACATTCTCCTACAATATTATTTCTTCGCGTCTTAAATTTATGAAACTCCTTTTCTAAACCTACCCAGACTGCTAGAGTCTAATTACATATGTATATATGTGTAAACATACATGTATGCCGTAATATAGGCGAAACAGGCTGACTCACATTTTCACCTCTGTGACATCTCCCGCAATACCGATACCTCAATGGCGTTTCAGTTTAACTTCTAGATCAACAACAAGCAAGTCACTGGCATTGTCTCATGCACTTTAAATTTTCGTTGTCGATAAACCCTTGATGGCCAATTGATAGCTCGCAGGAGATCTCCGCAGCAAAGGGAATCGATATGTCATACTCCCCATGAGCTCTTGCTTAATGTGGGGAATCGATTCGATATGTCACACTCCCTACGAGCTCTCTCACTCACTAAAGGGGTATCAATATGCCATACTTCTCACGAGCTCTATCCCACCAAGGGGAATAGATATGTCATTCTTCCCGTTAGTTCCCCGTCACCAAGGTGAATTAATATTACCCCCGTCACGCCAAGTGGCGTATAGGTAATATGCTGTTAGTTACCATACATTTTACAGACCTTCGACACATGATTTTTGGGGTAATGTGGTCGGTATTACGCCCTTGCCGCTTTACTTTCCCAGAAAAAAAATCCGGTACCCATTAAAGGCCGGGTGAACCGGAAGCCGTCGGTTGGGATTGAACCCTACCTCTTTGAATTAATATGTCATACTCTAATTTGTAACATTTCAATATGCAGTTACCACTACAAGAGTATATAGTTGTATATGCGTGTACATATATACAGAGGGAAGCAAAGTCAAAAGATATAAGACAGCTTAAGAGTATGGCTTGGCAGAAAATCAGCAACAGAAATAATAAATAACTATCGAAATCCAGAGTTGTGGAGAAACATCATCATCTACGCCAGCAGGCATGGTAGTTGATGATGATGATGATGATGATGATATATATATATATATATATATATATATATATATATATATATATATATGTATGCACCATACATGACTACATGCAAGTTATGTACATACATACTTATAAGGTGACCATTCGTCCCGGATTGTCCGGGACAGTCCCGGAATTTGACATTTTTTGAACCTTTGTCCCGGATTAGCTGCCGTACCGGTTTTGTCCCGATTTTGGCATATTTTTTAGCTTTTGTCCCGGATTTGATAAAAAATAATTTGGGACACAAACGTTTACCAATTTTGCCATTTTGGTATACGGCGTAAATTTCTTCAATTAAAAAATATTATTCCGTTGCTGTGTAGACAATTTTGTATAATATCAAAACAGTAGAATGCGCTCCTAGTTTTAAATCTCGTATATATTCGTTGTGTTACTAACTTTCACATTCACTTTCGCAAAAAATGGCACCGAAGAGTAATTGTAGTTTTAATCAAGATTTACAAAAGGAATACCCTTTTATAAAAAAGTCTACATCGTCATCAGACTTCACTGTAAGATGTTATATATGTTCATCCGGGTTTACTATTAACCATAGTGGACGTGGTGATATTAAGACATAAATAGTGATAAACATAAGAGAGCCGTCGCTACTGCTGTATCAAGCTCGTCGTTGGCAAATTTTTTTCGAGCTGAACAAGTTGGTGACAAAGAAGAACAGTTAGCTGCTACAGAAGGTGCCTTTGCATATCATACAGTGATGCACAATCACACGTTTAGATCTATGGACTGCACATCAAAATTGCTTCAGGTAACTTTAGAACCAAAATTTGCTTGTGCACGTACGATAACAGAAGCTATTATTCGGAATGTGTTCACACCCCATGCTCTAAACGAGTTGAGATGTGACCTAGAAAACGTAACATTTATCTCCATACTGACAGATGCCTCCAACCACAAAGAAATCAAGATTTTTCCTTTGCTTGTCAGATACTTTGATCGCAATAAGGGACTGAAAGTTAAAATATTAGAGTTGAAGTCATTGCCGGGTGAAACATCTGATATAGTAAGTAGTTTTCTTATTGACTGTCTAACTGAAAATGGTTTAGAACTGAAAGTAGTTGGATTATGTGCAGACAACACAAATTCTAATTTTGGGGGCGCTGAACGAAAAGGACAGAACAATGTTTTCACAAAACTGAAAGAAAACCTTGGACATAGTTTGATAGGTGTTGGGTGTGCTTGCCATATTTTCCACAACACTGTTCGAGCAGCTGCAGACGTATTGCCTGTTGATGTTGAAATGACTATTGCAAAAATTTATCTGTACTTCAAATCATACACAGTTAGAGTTGAAAGTCTCAAGGAGTTTTGTCAGTTTGTCGACACAGACTTCCAGATGATTTTAGGTTATGCACAAAATAGGTGGCTTGCGCTCTTGCCTGCTGTTGAAAGGGTTCTTTGCATGTTCCTGCCTCTAAAATCATATTTTCAATCTCAAGACAGATGCCCAGTTTTTATACAGGAATTCTGTGAAAACCCACTGTCTGAGGCATGGCTTATTTTGGTTCACAGTCAGGCATCCTCTTTCCACGAAGCTGTGCAGAAAGTAGAGGGACAGATGGTCACTGTATTTGAAGTCATTGACAACATCAATAGGTTGAAAGCTATCTTGGAGTCCAAGCTGGAAGACGGCTTCTTGCCATCAAGAGTTCAGATAATCCTTAAAAAGCTGGAAATGGAAGGATTTCCACGTGATGATGTGAAAAAGTTTAACGCCAGTGTTTCTTCATTTTATGAAACAGCTTTAAGTTATTTGAAGAAATGGGCTGCAAATAATTTTCAAAACCTAGAGTCTTACAGCTGGGTAATGCTGAACAGAACACCAAATTGGAAGATATTGAGAAGTCTTCATCATTAGTGAGTCAAACAGTGCCTTCAGTCGACTTTCCAGAAAATGAAATGTATGACGAATATGTCTACATGAAACAGTTCGTTACTTCACAAAAAATTAGTGAGTGGAGTCTTAATAAAACATTACCAGGGCAGCGTTGGGTTGAACTAGCTTCCCACTTCCGAAACAATCATGTGCCCGTTTCACATATTCTGAAGTTGGCAGAGTTCTTTTTGTGTCTACCTGGAACAAATGCTGCAACAGAACGAGTGTTTTCTCTGATGAACAGTTTGTGGACAAATGATAAAACACAACTAGGTGTTGAAACTTTAAAAGCCATGTTGATCACCAAAGTGAACTATGAGGGAACATGTGTCGAATTTTATAAGATGCTGCATACAAAGAAGGACATTTTACAGAAAATTCACTCATCTGAAAAGTACAGCATCTCTGTTTCACCTTCAATTTAAGTGAGTATCACTGTTTTTTTTTAATCTCCTGATTATCCTGTTAGCGTATTGTAGGTCTATATTATTAGATGTTTTAAAATGTATGTATTATTCACTTGAAAATGACAGCAAGAAGAAATGTAATTTTATTGGTGGAAAATTGAAGTAAAATTATTCCGTCCCGGAATGGGATTTCAAAAATATGGTCACCTTAATACTTATATATATATATATATATATATATATATATATATATATATATATATATATATATTTATATGTATATATAGTACTATCAACAACAATGTTGAGAATCTAAAGAGAGTAAAGAGAAAGTTCTAAAAGGGGTCAAAGCAAAAAGAAACCATGTTTTCGACATAAAGAGTAAACAATCATTTTGCTTGGTCATGTTATGAGACATGTATAATGTTCAACTGGAAAAATTGGGGATACAATTTTACAAGGCAAACGAGAGAATAGATACAAGCATTACTTGTTTTTTTTTAAGAAAAAAGGTTTGGTACTCAACACATATATTATATGGCATCAGCGACACATATTTTGTAGTTTTGAAGAAATGTACGGCTCAATAAAAAAAAAAAAAAAAAGGCACCAGCCATTGGCAGCATGCGCTTCCAGGTCGGAGCAATTGTCAATATTGTTTGCGTTTGGTCGAGGCTCAAGTATGGTATATTCTACGATGCGACGCGCTTCAACAACAAACCCTCAGTTAACATTATTTGACAATTCCCATGAATGATTACCATTAAAGCTCTGATTTCATTAATAATCATTTCTTGTTTCTTTTCTTTATTTAGATTCACTGGCCCAAATGTCCTTGACACGAAAGCCATCACATCCTTTGTCTATTAATCCTTACATCGTTTTTTCTTCAAGTTTGGTCATGCTGTTGCACATTCGTATGGCAGTGTTTAACTTAATGTAATAATTGTTGGTCTAGTTTGTGATTTGTATATTGATTTGTCCACGCAGAGGGCAGAATGCCGCAACATCGATCTTTTACTTGTTCCTTCCTTTATAAAGCTTTAGCCATGCACAATTATATCGTATTTAAAAAAAAAAAAGTCTTCTCTAAAGAACAATGACTACAAAATTTTCTCTCGACGCTGAAAGGCAACCGAGACTAACATAGAACAGACAACGTTAAATTATTCCTTCACACATTTATTTCCGCATTGCAGATATGTTATTAATCATCATCATCATTCGCCATACCGGTTGCCGTAGGAGATCATGTCCTTCCATAATCTTCTAGCAACAGTGCATCGTATCAGTTCTGTTGTTGACGGTTTTCCATGACATGACACCAAACTATCTAGTATTTTCTCTCTTTGTCATCCGCGTTATCGTTTTCCCTGTATTTTGCCAGTGGTAACCAAGTATTTCAACTTTCCTCTTCTCTTTCTTCTTCCAGAAAAAGTATGATTGTTTCCTTCTGATATTTTTAGGAGCTCCGTTTTTATGTTGGCCTCTTTGATAATTTCCTTGTTGGTCTTTTTAGCTGTCCAGTGAACTTTCAATATTCTTCTGAGAAAGTTCATCTCTGTGGCCTCTAATAGACTTTTCATTTGTTTGCTTACTGTCCATGATTGGCTTCCATAGGTCAGAATTAGTTCTATTGGCGTCCGATGAACTCTCTTTTTCTCTTCTATTGACATAGATTTGTTTCATAAAACGTTTTTCATTTTCTAATATGTTAATTTGGCCTAAGTTATTCTGCTGTTTATTTCTGTGGTACATCTTCCATCTGACGTCATTGGTAGCATTAATAGAAATAGTTATTAAATATCATGAACTTTTTCCAAACATTTTTTACATGATATACTCACAGACACGATTTCTACTTGTGTCATATTATTTCAGATACAGCAACATGGTAAATTGCCATGAAGGTCAAGGGATGAACATGGCAAAACGGCTTCAAATGATGGAAAGTAGAATCAATGATAACATTTGACATGTGCACGGTAAGCTGAACACTGATTTTAAATATGAATTACATATTATGAGAGCAAGATTGTTAACTCTGACATACAGCGACAGTTAGAGTCTACAAATATTGATTAAGGTACGGGGACAAGTTTTAATAAAGAGAAAGATAAAAACAGTGAAAGAGAGATTTCGACGGAGAGAAAAAGAGGATGAAAAATAAGGAGAGAAAACGATATAAACATAGCGAAAGAACGAAAGAGAGGAAAGAGACAGAAAGCAAAGAAAAAACGAGACAGACAGAAAGTGTGCGAGAGAGAGATAGCTATATATATATATATATATATATATATATATATATATATATATATATATATATAAACTACATAGGAAGAGAGAAAGAGAGAAAGAGAGAGTAAGAAAAAAAACTGTACATTTTACTTGAAATGAAGATAACAGAATATCCCGTAAACAAAAGTAGGTACTTGAGTTTGCTCAGATCATTATAGCTGTTTATTCGTTCCTCTATTGCACAGGGAAAAGATAGGACTTTGTCAAATATATTTTGTGTGCGAGCGATTATGTATATGATTTGAGGTTCGATTACATGCATTTACGAATTGATTCACTTTACATTTAGGATGATATCCTTTTTCAATCACACTTTCCAACTGGAAAATTCAGCTGAGGCTCAAACCATATGCTACCTGTATTTCTTCTTGAAATGTGAATTTATAGAAGAATAGGTAGAATTGGATGGAAAGAAAAGAAAACAAACGATGAAGTCTTAAAACAACTAAAAATCAAAAGAGAACTACTAAACACAATTAAAACAAGAAAAATGCGATTTTTGGGCCATGTTAAAAGACACAGCAGCCTACTAAAAGTAATTCTGGAGGGGAAAATACAAGGTAAAAGAGGCAGAGGCAGACCAAGACTAACATGCAGGAGTAACATCAAAAGATGGACAAACCAGCCTATGACAGCTTGCACCATCAAAGCCAGAGACAGTGCAGAATGGCGCTCCATGGTAGCCAACCTTCGATGCGGAGATGGCACTTGATGATGATGATTTATTCTTAGCGTTCATTCCTATAGGGCGTGAATGCGTTTACGGCAAAGCCGCATCCTCTGAGCCTTTCGGTCCGGTTATATCCGTCTTCGGCGTAGATAGATTTACTTAAGAATTTTGCCCTGGCAGCTGCCATTGTTTTGTGTACTCTTTTCGACGTTCAATGTCAAGAGTTATTTCACGTGCGTGAGTGCACACAGGGCATTCTGTTTTTCGCCTTTACCTAGGGATAACCATTTAATCTCACTACCCAGAGAGGGCTAAACATTTAATCTCACTACCCAAAAACTAGGGAAAGGTAGCCACAAAGAGACCACGGATTCGAACTGAAATCTCCCACCACATATGGCTGAATTCGAACCTGTGACTTTCCTGTCCTGAATCGATGTCTTATCAATATAGTCCCCCGCTTCCAGTATAATATACACCAAATCAGACTGCCACCCAGCGATCATCCTTTTACGTACATTAGCTGTTTTACAGGCTCTCAAGAGTGGTAAGAACGGATACATGAATTATGCAAACTGGCTGCCAAAACGTGAACTATACTATAGTGGATGTCATCACGTTGTTAGATATTGGGAATTGAAAGAGCCGATATACACGTACATATAAAAAATGGAGGAGGATATGGACAAGTAGATAATGATACATTCATTTATGGCGCATGCCAAGAAGCGTATGATATCATGTCTCTCCCTAATTCTCAATATTGTGTGATGTCTCTCCCTAATTCTCAATATTGTGTGATGTCTCTTCCTAATTCTCGATATTGTGTGATGTCTCTTCCTAATTCTCAATATTGTGTGATGTCTCTTCGTAATTCTCAATATTGTGTGACTAGAAACAGTTCCACTGTTGACCTCTGGCCATGTCAAGAAGTGTGTGATATCACATCTCTCCCTAATTCTCAATATTGTGCTATGTGAAACAGTTCCACTGTTGACCTCTGGTCATGTCAAGAAGCGTGTGATATCACATCTCTCCCTAATTCTCAATATTGTGTGATGTCTCTTCCTAATTCTCAATATTGTGCGACTTGAAACAGTTCCGCTGTTGGTCTCTGGCTATGCCAAGAAGCGTGTGATATCACATCTCTCCCTAATTCTCCATATTGTGCGATATGACACAGTTCCACTGTTGATCTCTGGCTATGCCAAGCTGTGAAACCATCGAGCAACATTTCCCTTCTTTCACCACTGCCCAAGTGACCAATATTTTCTAGTTGTTATTATGTATTCCAACCCGCCTATTCTGTTCCAGTATCTGAACTGCCTTTTCCTAAAAATGTGTGTTGTCATCTTTTTCTTTTAGCACTTCATCATATACAATATCTCATGTCCGCTGTAAATTTAGCACTCTGTTAAAAAAAAAAAAAACCACATCTCAACTGATTTTATCGAGCATTATATTGAGTTAGATCAAACTCTACAATTTTTGTTGACAGCTCATCAAAGAGACGGACAACTTTTACTTGAAAACCTTACTACTTTGTAGATTCATTAGGTATTGTTTAGGAGTAAACCATACACAAATCATATGGCAAGCAAGGGGAAACTACCAATGCACTCCTCTACAATATTATAGAAGTTCATAACCCTTTATAGAAGAAAACTCAAACTCTGATGTATAAAGAGTCATCCAATCCAACAGACGAGATCAGAATTGTCTCATTGTTGACTGCTCTATATACACCCGAGAATGACTGACCAAGACAAGCTATTATCACCAGTTTCAAAGCACGTATAATTTCTGTTGAAAGCGACTGGTTTAGCTAAGTATATTATGAGTTTTCCCGCCTTTGTACACATACTGGTTAAATGCGCAAACTACGAAACGTAGATTGTCCAATATTTGTCAAGTCAAGGGAGATGTTGACGGATCAAAACTGCAATCTGCTGTATGATCTATGCTCCAGACACAGCAGTCATATTCATCGTAAGCGCATGTCTGATAGAATAGCCACCAAATTATGAGCACATACAAAAGAGGAATATAATTACACAACCAGAGTTGCAATACTCGTTTAGCTCTATGCAGTATTTTTTGTATAAACTCTCTCACTAAGCTGAGTAAATCACTGACAAAATGTAATTAAGCAGACACTATTTTCTCTTCTTGCATAATCTATTTTAGTTCGTCCTTATGTATTCACATCAATATCTCTCACAAATTGGCAGGCTGTGTTAGACTTCTCTCGATTAACATTCAGTTTCTTTCGATCAACATTCAGTTTCTTTCGATCAACATTCACTTTCTTTCGATCAACATTCACTTTCTTTCGATCAACATTCACTTTCTTTCGATCAACATTCACTTTCTTTTGATCAACATTTAGTTTGTGCTCACGTTGGTCCCGCGAGTAAAGCCGCCGTTATTTTCTTCCAACGCTCGGAAATAAAAGTTCCATGTTCTATGGGTTGGTTTCCTCCACCTAATTTTACTTCTGGAATTTGATTTATCTTTCTATTTTCTATCTATTCTATCTATTCTTTATTTATCTATTTTCATATTTACATCTTGAAAACTGTTTGAAATCCATTTAGAGATTATTTGTTGATGGTAAAGTGAATAATCAGCTAAGTGAGCTTAGTGCTAATGGATACAATGCCTGATTGCAATGGTGATATACAAGTATAAAATAAGGGCACGCAGATAGAAAAGAATGCTATTGTGACATGCACGTTTTATTGATTTTGCAGAAAATACAATGTGTACAAATGAAAACAAAAACTGAAGATAAAATTGAAACAATAAAAAGTGTTTGTTTCACAAAATGGATGAATTTTTATTTGGCCTGTTTTAAAATAAGTGTTTCTTCACCTCTGGTCCAGTAAGTGTATTTGGTGTGTTAACTTCATGTCTCATTGTGAGTATTGCTTCGAGTCCAGTCGCACAATTCAAATCAAATAGACACAGTTTTAAAAACATGTTACTTAGTTCGCAGATTTGTGGATGGTAATAAATGTGGCAAAGGCGCCCCCCCCCCCCCTTCCCTTTCCCCCAACCAATTCTTCTTCGCAAATTCTGTAACTTAATACTTTTGAGTTAAATATTTCGCGACATTGAGTTATTTGTGGGTCATCATCATTGCACTCCGAACATGTCCATAGGTGCTCAGATCCCCTCCTCAGTACATCCCACAGTGTCCCGCGACTGACGATTCCAGTTCTGTGTTGGCTGATAAGTCTTCTTACACGCCCACTAAGTTTCTCGTTTCTGGCTGTGCCCATCTTAACTTCCATCTCTTTCATCCGAAGGAGTGACGTGGACTCATGGTTGTCGAAGTCCTATGCCCTTCCCACATCTCGAAGGGCATTGATGATGTCCGCCCGATCCATTCTTCAACGACAGCACAGCTAGCCAAACTGCCTGCTCTTTCATTTCCCCGTACTCCCGCATGCCCAGGGAGGTAGACAAGGGTGATTCTATGTATTTTTGAATTCTGCAATGACTCTACCCATTGCCTGCGTACAGAGCCCGCCTCCACTTTGTTTTATCCAACTCACCGAATTACTCAGTATACAGCCGTGGGTGTAGTCTTATGACTCTAACCAGATAAATGCCATTGCCACTACCATCGCCTCCACCGTCATGCTACTCGTCATAACGTATGCATCATCGTCTTCTTTGAATATTCTGCCTGCCGAGCGTGCTGTAAGTGCCCATGCACTCCTTTACATATATATTCATCATCATCATGTGCCTTACCGGTTGGCGTAGGCGATCATGTCCCTCCACAATCTTCTATCTACAGTGCATCGTATCAGTTCTGTTGTTGACTGTTTTCCATGCCATGACACCAAGCAATCCAGTATTTTCTCTCTTTGTCGTCCGCGATCTCTCTTTCCTTTTATTTTGCCAGTTGTAACCAAGTATTCCAACTTTCCTCTTCTCATGATGTGCCCGAAAAATGTTGATTGCTTCTTTCTGATTTTTTTAAAGAGTTCCCTTTTCGTGTTGGCCTCTTTGAGAACTTCCTCATTGTTCTTTTTAGCTGTCCAGGGAACTTTCAACATTCTTCTGAGAAATCCCAACATATATCACTATTTTCTCTCGCAGATTGTCGTTGTGTCGTTCACCCGATGACTACTTGTGGAATTCATTTCGTTTCCTCTTCGTCTTCTGTCCTAGGAAGGACGTTACGTGGATGTAGATGCGTTGTGTTGTATTTACCGTCGGCCCAACATATCTGCAACTTCGTAGCTTATATATAAGCATATGTGGGCAACACGGGTTCCCTTCCCTCTTCGATCCCTACTCGCTTGGCCAGACTAGGCAGCCCAGTATGATTTTAGAGGCACCGCGTAGAGATGGATTAGGGTCTGGATAGTTCAGGTTCACCGATCCTGGCGCAACCCATAAGCTGAGGGTCGCGAACAGCTTCAACTTTGCTGCTTTGAGGCTCATTGCCTCCTTCTTTTTGCATGTAATTGCTATTTGAATTTTTAATGAAGAATTATCATTTTTTTCCCTTTCTTTGAAAGACGACAGATTCTTATAATCAAATTTTCCTAATATTTTACTTTGTTTCTTTCACAAAGAACAACTCTCTCACACCTGAAAGAGATTAGGTTACGCCTTATTGTGATTTAACCAGTGACGTAATATATAGCAAAGATGAAGGTTAACTCAGCCAAAATCTTCAGTTTAATGTGTCCACGAGAGTTCGTTACGAGAGTTGAAACATTTCTCTAGCAATCCTTCATTATTTTTACTGGATTGAAAAGCAAAGCAATTTAATAGAAACAAATAGTAACAAAATGTATAAGGTGAAGCTCTTTTCTTACATATTCAACATAACAATCTATCCAAATGAGTATGTGTTGTCGCATTTCTTATTTAACTGAGCACACATGAAATAAAATAACAATAAATTGATCATAATACAATTTATCCCCATTTCTTTTTCTTTTTGCTTTGCAAAAATTGCTGGAAATAAAAGTCGCATGCTGCAGTACAGTTTGTCTCGTAGTGTTGTAGTTACAGTTTTCATGTTACCCCTTCTTTCCTAATTCTTTTTCTCCACAGGAAACAAAAACACACACTTTAAAGTATACCAGGAATCAAATCGACATCTACTGTTTTGACAATCAGTCAGTTCAAATCACTCAGACCCGCGTAAGCCTATATAACACTTTCGTAAAAAAAAAAATAAAAAAAAAATAAAAAAATAAAAAATAGAAAAACATTGAAACATTTTTTTTAAAAATTGCGTCCATTTTTTATTTGTTAGCTCATAACTAATACAAAAGGTCTACAACGAACCATTCGTTTTCTTTTTCCGGTTGCTCCTACCTTGGGTTAACTATAAACATGATTATAAAAGACATACCCCAAACGTACAAACATGAACATAAAATGATCTCTGCTTATGTGATCAGTCTCCAATAATTACACAACATAATATCTTGTCTATTAACACAATGAACATTTACTCAAAAACATTTATTACTGGGGGGATTTATTACTAATTGTGGGTTTTTTCCCCCCGAGTGCCGTAAATATGCCAAAGTCTCTCTGTAATTTCTTATTTCTTGATCCTTCCAGTACCATTAGAAGGCACCTAGGGGTCGTAAAGTCTCTGATCAATTTATATATAAATAACTAGTCTTACAAACTGTACAAGCCAGTGCGAGAAGTACAGTCAACAAAGACCTTTCTCGGACACACGACCTACATCACTCTAGAGAACAACAAGAACAGCAGGGGAACACAGTTCTATATATCACCAATATTTGTATCGATGTCTGATATCCCGAGGAAAAAAAAGAGGGAAAGAACCATTCTCTGCAGTCTGTTCTTGTAAGTTTCCAACTCTTATGTTTCTGTTTAAATTATCAACTGGATTCTTCTTTTTTCCTCGGTCTGGTTATTTGCAATTTCCACTGCAAATTCCAGGTCAAAGAAGCTTTGGTGTGATTTCTATGTTGGTTTTCTTCATCATCAGCATCATCATCTTCATCATCAGCATCATCATCTTCATCATCATCATCATCACCATCATCATCATCATCATCATCATCATCATTATATATAATACCTGCTGGCGTAGGTGACTATGTCTCACTGCATTTTTCTAGTTATGCAGCTGTTTATCACTGCTGTTGTCGACTTCATTCCGAATCATTATCTGTAACTTTATGTTGCTTCGTCTCTGTGTTTCTCTAGCTCTTCTCCCTTTAATTTTTCAAATTGTCACAATAAATTTTAGCTGCTGTCTTCGCATTAAATTAGTTTTATTATAGGAAGCATAATTCATTTTTTCTGTTACACATACTATATACGCCAACTGAACCAGTATTGATGAGAAATAAAAACCATAGTCACAATGACCGTTTTTATTCGAAGTCAGAAAGACTTAAGTAATCTTACAAATTACTATTAATGAGTGGTTCTTGGCGTGAAATTATCCTCGTCAGAATTCCATGCATTAACATTACAAGTACCAGCAAAATAGCATTCCTTTATTAATATCTCTTTTATTTTTCAGGCACAATGTTATTCATGGAAAATAAACATAAAATGATATTAAGTAATTAAACATGTAGAGACGAAACAAACTACGACGTTTAGCCAAAAAGCCTTCATTAGACACAAGACAACAAATACTAATACAAAAACAAACACGAAATACGAATACTCATTTCTGCATGGCGTAAGTTAAGTTTCTCGATAAATTAAAGAACATTATTTTTAGCAAAACCAAATTAATCTTATGTAAAATAAACATAAAACAGTATGAAGCAGATAAACTAATAGAAAGACAAGACAACATCCCGAATGGGTTCTTTGATATCAGCTTCACGTGTATGTACCGGAATCTTATATACACTATCATCTGCCAAAGTTGTCTCAAAACATATATTGGCAAAACAGGCTGACGATTAGGGAGTAAAGCCCGTGAACATTTGTAAAATATCGAACGCAACTCTGGCACTCCTGTCTCCTCCCAGTTTAGATCGTCAGGCCACAGTACCTCTGATGACTTCCGGGTTACTGGCATCAGCTCTTGTGTCTCTGATACCCAGAGTCGGCTCATGTTGGAGAACTGACTCACAGCACTCGTTTTGACACTCTCTAACCCAAAAGTTTAAAGTCTTTTCTTTAATAACTGGTTTCCTCTCCTTTCCTATGTCTTATCCATATTCCTCCCTACTTTATATATATTACCTCTTCTGCTCTTCTACCTCCGTGCCACCTGTATCCTCTCTCTCTCCATTTTCCTCTCTTTCTGATTGTCATCGTACCCTATGGGACATATCCTTTCCTCTTTCCTCATAAGACCCATTCCACCCGCGCTTTCTAATTTTTCAATGTTTTGCTCCTTTTGATCCTATCTGCTCTATTGTCTATGAAACATCTAACCAACATCAACGTAAATCCCGGCCACCGTTTCTTTCGGCCATTGTTCAGATCAGTGTTTAGTTTTCGTGCTTGGATTAAAATTCAATTTGTAGTTTGCAAGCTGCGCAATAAAATACATTGGAATTTGAAAATAAACAAAGTAGATCAGGTACAGTGCGAGACATTAATGATTTCTTCTGTTGTTGTTAGAGTTGGCACCACAACACTCCAGGCAAACTTATAGGGGTTCATTAGTTTTCTGAGAGATTATGAAAAATAAACATCACTGATGACTACATTAGCTCGTTGGTTGTGCACGTATCTAATTCATCCTTGCAGGTTATCGTTCCTATTTTATCGACCTTGTATTCCAAACTGTTGCAGTCTCAATATCGCATTATTACCGATAGTCATGTCGAATTCTAATATACAGCCAATGAGAACTTTCAGGAAGTCGAACTTGGGCATGTCAATCATTCCTACCACACATTCACCCGAGACCAGTCTATTATCTCATGCATTGCCATGAACCAATCTCCAACAGCATTTGAATGCTATTGGGGGTGAGGGAAGGCCAGGGTTGATGCTTATACTAGTATACAAGTATATCATCCACTCTTGTCGGAGACATCGGTTCTCTACCTTCCGAAGAAACACTGAGTCTGTCGTTGTTAACTGTTTCATATGTTGTGGCATTTGTCATTACCCTATATAATTAATTCCTAATAACTAATTTCTAATATAAACCAAATACTATTAATAAACTTTCTGAAATAACTTCGACGATTCATGTTTGCTACGAGTTTGGTGCCGTGAACTTAGATCTTTAGCTGATCTGATAAAACAGGTTCACTTATTAAATGGGCGTAGTCTGGTTATGGAGTTGATAGTCACATCAAGAACGGACGACACTAGTCGTATTCTTTGTCTTACAATAGCAAAAAAAAAAAATAAATCGTATAATTCATTTTACTTTTTTATTGACATTTTAGTGGTAATAAAATAATAAAGTGCATTATACGATTGTATTGTCTTGTTCATTTATTGAACATATCTATCTATTGACCTTTCGAGCTGTAGCCGGCCCATAAGGCATAGACCAAGATACTCCTTCTCTTATCTGAATTTTTGTTCCAGCAGTTTTCAATTCTTTTAAAGATATTTTATCAAATCTCGCCATTTGTCTCTGTTCTGTGCAAGCAGCTCTATCTCATTGAGGGAGCCGAATTCTGCTGCTTTTGCCTCTCTCATCAATGTTCTTCTCAGTGTCTCTCTTTTCCTCTTATCTGTTGTTTCCGATATGAGGGCTTGCTTTGCTATTCGGTTATTATCTCTTCTCATCACATGTCCAACATATGACCATCGTCTTTTCTTTATTACTGAAGATATTAGTGGTTGATTGACGATTTCTTTAATTTCCTCGTTTGTTTTGAATTTGTTCAATGCTATACCAAATATTTTCCTTAGACATTTATTTTCGAATGCTTTCAACTTTGTTTCTATATCTCTTGTTGTTTTCCAGCTTTCACACGCATACGTAAGGGTTGATAGTACATTTGATTTGAATAGTCTAAGTTTTGTGTTTGTGCTGATGAGTTTTGATTTCCACAACTTTTCAAGGCTTCTGAAAGACATTGTTGCTTTAACTATTCTGATTCTAATTTCTTTGCTTGCATCCCCTTCTCGATCAATGTGACTTCCAAGATAGGTAAAGTAATCGATCTCTTCTACTGGTTTGTTTTCCATGTATATTTTGTCGTCTGTTGGAATTAAACTTTTCATGACTTTAGTCTTTTCATGATTGATCTCAAGCCCAATTTTGCTGGCTATTGATGATAGTTCATTTGTATTCCTGCATCATTTTTATCTGACTGCTGATGAGAACTATGTCATCAGCAAAGTCGAGGTCCTCCAAATGGTCTCCTTGTATCCATTCGATGCCTTTATTACCAGTGCAGCATTTCTTCATTATGAAGTCCATAACAATTCCACATAACAAGGGCGATAAAATACATCCTTGTTTAACCCCAGTTTCTATTGGGAAACATTCGCTCAGTCCTTCCTCTGTTCGAAATGCACATGTGTAACCATTATACATGTCTTTGATAATATTTATGATTTTTTATGGTAAGCCATATTGCTTCAGAATTTTCCACAAAGAATCTCTATGAATACTGTCAAATGCTTTTTTGAAGTCGATGAAGTTAAGTACAAGAGGTTTTTGCTTTTCAATGTGTTCCTCCAATATCAGTCGTAGAGTGAAAATGTGGTCAAGGCAGCTTCTCCCTTTTCTAAACCCTGCCTGTTCTTCACGCATTACTGTATCTATTGAATCCTTTATTCTATTTAGGATGTTTTTGCAGAATAACTTTGAGGCAACTGACAAAAGTGTCACGCCTCTCCAGTTGTTACAATCTCTAAGATTGCCCTTTTTTGGAATCTTATTGTTGTCAATATTTTATAAAAATTTTTTTCACAAACATCACTGTACTAACATATATTTAATAGACATTGTTTATACATGAACGCATTTTAATTTTATTTATCTATATTTTCTATTGTTTGACTTTGGAATGTTGCAGAGAGCAGATATACACATCTTTCAGGACATCGTTAATGGTTTAGCTTAAAGTTGTTATTTTCTTGAATTTATTTAATGAAACTCTGATTCCATCTATCTACATCTATCTGGTTTGTGATTCGCCTTGGCGCATTTTTGTGCAGTGTGCTGATGCTGCAGCTTTATTGGGTTTCACTGTGGTAATATGTCCAACCCATTTAATTCTGCATTGTTCAATCAGCCAGCGAAGTGTTACAATACGTATGGTACATAGACATATGTTTATCATGTTGTCGCCAAATAAAACATGTTTTTTTTATAACTGATTGATTTCGCCACGTTCAGTGTACAATCTACTCATTAATTAAAACAGAAGAGCATGGAAGATGAAGGAAAGAAAGAGCAGATACTATTAGAGAATAGACCCAGTACTCCGAAAGTTTAATGCCACGACGCTCCTGATTAAAAGATTAGAGTGAATCACAGTCTCCATCTTTCATTGACCGACAGCGGGTCCAGCGTGGCCACCCCTTATACTTTGATTCAAGTTCGTGAATGGCTCAAGAGCCACATTAAACCCTGACTCATCATGATGGCACTGATAATTAATGGACATCCATCGACCCGGCTCTAAAAGTCAAAATGATGACCTTTAGGGGTTATCTCTCAGATTGTTTATTTGGTAATAAAATCCTTGACTACCACAGAGCACCTAGGAAGACATGGTTAAAACGAGAGAATCAGAACAGTTTTTGCTGGCTCTGGCAGAAGCAATGACGTTTCCTTTA
The DNA here is from genome assembly GCA_032433765.1 of Megaustenia siamemsis. Taxonomy (NCBI): domain Eukaryota; kingdom Metazoa; phylum Mollusca; class Gastropoda; order Stylommatophora; family Ariophantidae; genus Megaustenia; species Megaustenia siamemsis. The sequence continues at coordinate 64,785,890 of JAVIAB010000092.1, read as the reverse complement.
TTGTTTTACATTCAGGTGCAGTTAATTTCTAGTTGGACATTAAAATACACCAATCTCACCTCGCTAATGTCAATTTAAAATGTTATCATGATTTTGGTTATTGATGTTTCTTCTGTCCTTACGTATTTGTTTCTTTACCTGGTGCTCTTCGAACCTTTCCCTAATCTTTGTCCTGGTTTATTCACTGAGTTATTTTATATTTTTATTACTAGATTATCAACAAGATAATAACAATGGTGCAATAACGTTTAGTCTAAACTCATGCAGTGTCGACAGAGGAGCCGGTCACTTGAATGAAATCGAATGGTGTCCACTTTGAAACATTCTCATTTTTTCTTACTAAAATAAATTGTTTAATTTAGTTAGACAACTCCAAAAGCAATGCTACGAACATTGTTCTTCACACTTCTATCTATTGACCTTTCGAGCCGTAACCGGCCCATAGGGCGTAGACCAAGATACACCTTCTCCTATATGAATTTTTGTTCTAGCAGTTTTCTTTTAAAGATATTTTATTAAATCTCGCCATCTGTCTCTGTTCTGTGCAAGCAGTTCTATCTCATTGAGGGAGCCGATTCCTGCTGCTCTTGCCTCTCTCATCAATGTTCTTCTCAGTGTCTCTCTGGGTCTTCCTCTTTTTCTTTTACCTGTTGTTTCCCATATGAGGGCTTGCTTTGCTATTCAATTATTATCTCTTCTCATCACATGTCCAACGTATGACCATCGTCTTTTCTTTATTACTGAAGATATTAGTGGTTGATTGGCGATTTCTCTAATTTCCTCGTTTGTTTTGAATTCGTTCCATTCTATACCAAGTATTTTCCTTAGACATTTATTTTCGAATGCGTTCAACTTTGTTTCTATATCTCTTGTTGTTTTCCAGCTTTCACATGCATACGTAAGGGTTGATAGTACATTTGATTTGAATAGCCTAAGTTTTGTGTTTGTGCTAATGAGTTTTGATTTCCACAACTTTTCAAGGCTTCTGAAAGACATTGCTGCTTTAGCCAGTCTGATTCTAATTTCTTTGCTCGTATCCCCTTCTCGATCAATGTGACTTCCAAGATAGATAAAGTGATCGATCTCTTCTACTGGTTTGTTTTCCATGTATATTTTGTCACTTGTTGGAATTAAACTTCACACTTAGAGTTTTAAAATACTCAAATTAAATTTATTACTGCTCGTTTCCGAAAACACTCCCAAGAACAACAGATAAACTAAATCTAAAGAGAAGCAATGTGGATTAAACATTTACTCCGAAGTCAGAAGTCGTAATGCTAAATGTAAGAGATCCTACATCGTTTATAATTAAGGCAGCCTGAGAAATCAACAGAAAAAACACATTCAAACACATGGAAACTTAATAACAACAAATGGGAGAACCCGCAAATCCTTCACAAAAGATGATGGAAATATTGGATTTGCTAATATAAGCAATATTTGGAGATCCTTTCAATAAAAAAAACAAAGCTAAGGATAATGAGGTATGCATATTTTCAATTAGGGAGCCGCGATAGCTCAGTGGTTAGTGAACTGGACTACCACGGACAAGGGGTAGGGTTCGATCCCAACCGACGGTTTCCGGGTTCACCCAGCCTTAAATGGGTGCCGGATTTTTTTCTGGGAAAGTAAAGCAGCATGGGCGTAATACTGACCACATTACCCCAAAAATCATGTGCTGAAGGTCTGTAAAATATAGGGTCACTAACACCATATTTCCCTATACGCCACTTGGCGTGACAGGGGTACTTTACATTTCAAAAAATATTTTCAATGCTTTTTTTAATGCATTATAATAAAAGAAACGAGAACACATCAAAACTGTCATCATTTCAAACAACGCGCCTGAGGAACATTCTTATTATCTTTTGGGTACACATAAGAACTGCTCATAACATGCATCCTGGAGTAACGTTACATAGGGAGACATGGAACTAAATAAGTCACTTATACAAACACAGAAAGTCTCACAAGAACCGCCGTGAGCCAGTCAGTGGATATCGGAGGTTCAAAGCAAGTACAGAGCGGAGTGGCAGAGAACCGTGAATGTAGAACCCGTGCAGGGTAGGTCAACTTGATATCATCTGCGAATTAGGACCAGTGACTGAACAAGAGGTAGAGCTTTTGTTGTTGCGCTTAAAAGAAAACAGAAGGCTTGTCAGCATTTGTGTGTTAAACCGGCCCACGGCAAATATGAAGAGGAGGAAGGGTTTCAGTTGTGGTTGATATACAATTAACAGAGTAGTGTTTAGCAGCCACACACACACACGCGCACACACACACACACGCACACACACACACATCGATGAATGTTCATAGTAAACAAGAAATCATGACAAGAAGACAAGACCCATATATAAAAAAAAAGTAAAGTACCCCCGTCACGCCAAGTGGCGTATAGGGAATATGGTTTTAGTGACCATACATTTTACAGACCCTCGGCACATGATTTTTGGGGCAATGTGGTCGGTATTACGCCCGTGCCGATTTACTTTTCCCAGGAAAAAAAATCCGGTACCCATTAAAGGCTGGGTGAACCGGAAGCCGTCGATTGGGATCGAACCTCACCTCTTGTCCTTTGTAGTCTAGTTCACTAACCACTGAGCTATCGCAGCTCAAGACCCATATAACAGACGGTAAATAATTTATTTACTTAGAATGAGTGTCTAGGACGTGAACGTTTAGATAAATTGAAATAGGAACCTAGTAAGACGGTTGTTTACTAGAGCTTTCAAGAATTTCGAATATTCTAGATAATTGACCTTAGTACTTAAGTAGCGACAGATTACAACTTGATAAAAATACATGAAAGCTGACTCCTACGCTGTTATTGGTAGAACTAGGGACACTTTAGAAGAGTTTCCAACAAACAATCTCTCCCAGCTGAATGTGGTAATAATAGAAGTTGGGGACAAATAATAATAAATAAATATTTTTATAGATGGAAACTCCGAGGCAATAATTCAGAGAATTATAGAAGGAAGAGGTATGTATTACAGCACTCAGAAAAAAATGACAAATAAACAATATTATTGTTGTTTATTTGCAATTTTTTCTGGGTGCTGTAATACATACCTCTTCCTTCTATAATTCCCTAATAACAGAAGTTCACTGATGCAACCTGTCGACAGTTATTGGCCGAACACGAATAATTTCCTGACTTAAATCACGAAATGTGGTAAAAGTTTTCAGTTTTTTTGCACTAAGTGTGGACCCCCCCCCCCTCTCTCTCTCCCCCCCCCACTAAAAAAAACCAAAAAAACACACACAATATCCTTGACTGGGTCCACAGGTCATCGAGTTAAACTCTGGTCAAAATAACAAATAAGCGGAAGTAAACGATTTCTGATTCGACCGAGTTTATGGGGCGAGTAAGGAAAACTAAACTATAAAAGAATAAGATACCTTGCCACTTAGAAGTTTACAGAGACAGTTGACGCGAGGGCTGTTGGATAGTTTATTGGAAATGTTGTCTGATAGAACAAGTTAGGTGGGAGGGCTGTTGGATAGTTTATTGGAAATGTTGTCTGATAGAACAAGTTAGGTGGGAGAGCTGTTGGATAGTTTATTGGAAATGTTGTCTGATAGAACAAGTTAGGTGTGAGGACTGTTGGATAGTTTATTGGAAATGTTGTCTGATAGAACAAGTTAGGTGGGAGGACTGTTGGATAGTTTATTGGAAATGTAGTCTGATAGAACAAGTTAGGTGGGAGGACTGTTGGATAGTTTATTGGAAATGTAGTCTGATAGAACAAGTTAGGTGGGAGGGCTGTTGGATAGTTTATTGGAAATGTAGTCTGATAGAACAAGTTAGGTGGGATGACTGTTGGATAGTTTATTGGAAATGTAGTCTGATAGAACAAGTTAGGTGGGAGGACTGTTGGATTGTTTATTGGAAATGTTGTCTGATAGAACAAGTTAGGTGGGAGGACTGTTGGATAGTTTATTGGAAATGTTGTCTGATAGAACAGGTTAGGTGAGAGGGCTGTTGGATAGTTTATTGGAAATGTTGTCTGATAGAACAAGTTAGGTGGGAGAACTGTTGGATAGTTTGTTGGAAATGTTGTCTGATAGAACAAGTTAGGTGGGAGGACTGTTGGATAGTTTATTGGAAATGTAGTCTGATAGAACAAGTTAGGTGGGAGGACTGTTGGATTGTTTATTGGAAATGTAGTCTGATAGAACAAGTTAGGTGGGAGGACTGTTGGATAGTTTATTGGAAATGTAGTCTGATAGAACAAGTTAGGTGGGAGGGCTGTTGGATAGTTTATTGGAAATGTTGTCTGATAGAACAAGTTAAGTGGGAGGACTGTTGGATTGTTTATTGGACATGTAGTCTGATAGAACAAGTTAGGTGGGAGGGCTGTTGGATTGTTTATCGGAAATGTAGTCAGATAGAACAAGTTAGGTGGGAGAGATGTTGGATAGTTTATTGGAAATGTTGTCTGATAGAACAAGTTAAGTGGGAGGACTGTTAGATTGTTTATTGGACATGTAGTCTGATAGAACAAGTTAGGTGGGAGGACTGTTGGATAGTTTATTGGAAATGTAGTCAGAGAGAACAAGTTAGGTGTGAGGACTGTTGGATTGTTTATTGGACATGTAGTCTGATAGAACAAGTTAGGTGGGAGGACTGTTGGATAGTTTATTGGAAATGTTGTCTGATAGAACAAGTTAGGTTGGAGGGCTGTTGGATTGTTTATTGGAAATGTTGTCTGACAAAACATGTTAGGTGGGAGGGCTGTTGGATAGTTTATTGGAAATGTAGTCAGATAGAACAAGTTAGGTGTGAGGACTGTTGGATTGTTTATTGGAAATGTAGTCTGATAGAACAAGTTAGGTGGGAGGGCTGTTGGATAGTTTATTGGAAATGTTGTCAGATAGAACAAGTTAGGTGGGAGGACTGTTGGATAGTTTATTGGAAATGTTGTCAGATAGAACAAGTTAGGTGGGAGGACTGTTGGATAGTTTATTGGAAATGTTGTCAGATAGAACAAGTTAGGTGGGAGGGCTGTTGGATAGTTTATTGGAAATGTTGTCAGATAGAACAAGTTAGGTGGGAGGACTGTTGGATAGTTTATTGGAAATGTTGTCAGATAGAACAAGTTAGGTGGGAGGACTGTTGGATAGTTTATTGGAAATGTTGTCAGATAGAACAAGTTAGGTGGGAGGGCTGTTGGATAGTTTATTGGAAATGTTGTCAGATAGAACAAGTTAGGTGGGAGGGCTGTTGGATAATTTATTGGAAATGTTGTCTGATAGAACAAGTTAAGTGGGAGGGCTGTTGGATAATTTATTGGAAATGTTGTCAGATAGAACAAGTTAGGTGGGAGGGCTGTTGGATAATTTATTGGAAATGTTGTCAGATAGAACAAGTTAGGTGGGAGGGCTGTTGGATAGTTTATTGGAAATGTTGTCAGATAGAACAAGTTAGGTGGGAGGGCTGTTGGATAATTTATTGGAAATGTTGTCAGATAGAACAAGTTAGGTGGGAGGGCTGTTGGATAATTTATTGGAAATGTTGTCAGATAGAACAAGTTAGGTGGGAGGGCTGTTGGATAATTTATTGGAAATGTTGTCAGATAGAACAAGTTAGGTGGGAGGGCTGTTGGACAGTTTATTGGAAATGTTGTCAGATAGAACAAGTTAGGTGGGAGGACTGTTGGATAGTTTATTGGACATGTTGTCATAGAACAAGTTAGGTGGGAGGGCTGTTGGATAGTTTATTGGAAATGTAGTCAGATAGAACAAGTTAGGTGGGAGGACTGTTGGATAGTTTATTGGAAATATAGTCTGACAGAACAAGTTAGGTGGGAGGACAGTGAAGACGTGTAGATAAATCGAGTCCAGTGAACATAGTTAGACTTAGACCAAGTTATCATCCTACAAGACATCGCCTAAACAAATGTAGAACAGATATAGAGAGATACGAGGAACGAGAAACAATTTTATCTGAAAAGAAACTTCTTCCTCAAACAGACGAACACAATCTATCGAGTTAACTGTATGTAGATGACTTGTTGATAGATTACCACTAAACCGATCATCAAAAAGCTGTTTGTAATATACAACGACAATAACCTCAACATACAGTTATAACATATCGACTCAGAGAGATTAGTGATACACATCACAAGTGATAACTTGTATTAGTCGATTAGGACAACCAGATGTATATGATGATGTCTGATAATTTTAACTGTAACAGTTACCTGATGAACAAGATTTTGTTGTACAAGATTTTGTTGTACAAAATTTAGTTGTACAAGATTTTGTTGAACAAGATTTTGTTGTACAAGATTTTGTTGTACAAGATTTGTTGTACAAGATTTTGTTGTACAAGATTTTGTTGTACAAGATTTTGTTGTACAAGATTTGTTGTACACGATTTTGTTGTACAAAATTTGTTGTACAAGATTTTGTTGTACAAGATTTTGTTGTACAAGATTTTGTTGTACAAAATTTAGTTGTACAAGATTTTGTTGAACAAGATTTTGTTGTACAAGATTTGTTGTACAAAATTTAGTTGTACAAGATTTTGTTGAACAAGATTTTGTTGTACAAGATTTTGTTGTACAAGATTTTGTTGAACAAGATTTTGTTGTACAAGATTTTGTTGTAACGTTAATACAAGTGTATATATTAAGATCGTGTTACTATTGACAGCGAGTTTGTTCAATTCTATATGATGCCGTTGTGGCGAGTGAACTCTCTCTCTGTCTCACTTTATCTCTCAGCAATATCTTCAACGATAATGTAACCACCATGATACTGACTGGCACAGACAGAGTTATATTCATTTAACCTATATCTGTTCATAGCTGTTGATGATTATGTTGCCAGATGTATGATAGGAGACAGCCTAAGACATGCACATAGAGGTAAAGAAACGAATAAAACAGTTAGGAATGCCTCACACAGAAATATATAAGGAAACAACAAACTGCATGGTTTGGCCACGTGACAAGGCAGAAACAACTAGACACATTCCAGATAGCTATAAATAAACGATACGAACGCAAAGACCGAGAGGACGTCGTTGAAATAGATGAATACTTGAAATACTAGAAGCATACGGGAACTGCACACGAAATAGAAGAGACAGATAATCTCAGTGAGCGTTTAAACCATTTTTATAAAAATGAAGAATAAACTAGAATGATAAACGGCTATGTTTTTAGGGCCTGGTGTGATTTTCTCCACCGTTTAACCGCAGTACGGAAAAAAGAATTTGACGAAACAGTTCAGATAGAGGTAGGAGTTTCGTATATCTAATGACATTCATCAGAGGTTAAACATTGAATCCAAGTTGATTTATTTAGCATACAAATCTTCTTACTATTTTTTTTTTGGGTCAGAAATAAAGCATTCATTGTTTAATTTCGTTTACAGGTTTCGGGAATGTTTTTTGTTTTCAGTAAACTGAATGAAACAGTCTCGTTTCCATGTCAGTCAAACAAATTATATATATATGTATATATCTATGTGTGTGTGTGTGAACATATGTTGTGACTCATTCATTTTGGAATAATTGGAATGTTAGAGGCACTAGGAAACAACAATATAATATGTGGGCTTGAGAATGCGTACGTTATGAACGTATAGTTCTGTTTTTTTTCTTTTTAATTCACATCGCGTTGTTCTGTATTTTTAATAAAATATTACTTTTGTTTCTTTTTTAAAAAATAGAATGTCACTTTTTTGTTCCGTTTTCAATTAAAACTATTATAAACACTTCATATTAGTTAATTGTAAAATAATAAAGTATAATTTTATATAAGTAAATATCGCATAACACATATTTGCATAATCACGCATCATTATTGCACATAAATTACTTCAAACTGTTTGAGAAAATACTCTCCGCTATGAAGAGTATGTGGTCAAAGGATAGCTCTCGATTATTGGGACTGAGAATCTAGGTTGAGACAACGAGGATTAGCTCGTCTTCTTCTACTTTCCTTCCTCCTTTCAGCGTCGAGGGGAGATATAATTTGCGGTCTTTTGCTCCTCTGTTCGCCTCTGCTGTTGTTATGTTTCCAATATTCCATTGATCAATCTTTTTCGTGGTCGGCCCTTGGGTCTGGTGTTCTCACAATGTTTGTTGAAGGCTCGTTGTGTTGTGTTTTGTTCTTTCTGCCTTGTCACGTGGCCAAATCATTTTATCTGTTGTTTCCTTATATATTATATGGCGGGGCTATTCCTAGCTTTTTTCTCAGTTCTTAATTTCTGATCTTGTCTCTCAGACTGTTTCCTATCATTCGTCTAACACATTTCATCTCTGTAGAGGTTAATTTTCTTATTGTTCTTGCATCTAGGGTCCAGGTCTGGCATTGGTAGCACAACGTTGGGATGAAGATTATATTGTAGAGTGCTCGTTTTGCCTCCAGAGTTATTTTGACACAAATGTATCTTGATAAAGTGGTGTAAGTCTGACATAAGTTGCGTAAGATGACTTCATCGGAAAAACAAATTATTCCTGGCACGAACGATCTTTTGAATTACAGTTCTACCTCTACTTTCACCTAAAATTATGTATAGATTTTATCAGTGAAAAATAATGGTAAGCTCAATATGTTTATGCATTTTATCTTTTTATACCGTGCAACGTTTTCGTGAGTAAAGAATATGGCATAAGCGCCGTCGTTCCGTCTTTACCATCCATATTTCTCTTCTGTTTTTCTACTCAAAGAAATATGGCCAGCATAAGGGTGAGTCAACAGAGGAGCAAAAGAACGTAAACTTTTTCTCTCCCGATGCTGAAAGGCAATTGGTGATAACAAAAGATTAAATAATCAAGACTTTTATCTGTAGAAAAATAAAACTCACAAATTAATTTCGTTTTCTTGTTTTGGGAATATTCCTTTGAACAAATAATAATAAACTCTTGTTTTCCTTTACGCGTATGGTGAGACTAACATGGAATGGACGAATAACTTCAAAAGATGGACAGATCAGCCTATGATAATCTGCACCATCAAAGGAAGAGACAGAGCAGAATGGCGCTCCATGGTAGCCAACCTTCAATGCGGAGACGCCACTCAATGATGATGATGATGATGTATTGTGAGCCAATTTCCGTAACAATTTATTAATTATTTAGATAAATTGTGAGCAACTTTTTTTAAAGCTCATAATTTACATAATAATTTCACCTATTCCATTTTAAATGCCTAGTTGTATACTCCATACAAACAATTCAGTCATGCTACATATCTCAGTGGTATAAAAATATATAGTAGAACTGTTGCCAGAGATAACACGTATGTGGTTGTATGTAGTTGACTGCAGCACGCTTCTATTGCACGGCTTCTAGAGCAAGCAAAACGAGTTGTCTGCAGGCAATAATTATGTTTATTGAACAAGAAATGTGTGCTATGCTAGAGGCAAAAACGTCTTCAATAAAATATGCAAGTACTTTCACAGGTGTAATACTATTAGTTTAGCATGTGATCTCAGAATAAATGCACAATTTCATAAAGTCATTTGCAGAAAAATAATAAATTTATTGAGTGACATTAACACTATGCTCCGGGACGTTAATGTGTAAACTATCCATTTTGTCTTGACTTGATTTCGCGATGATTAAGCATTTTTATTTGCCAGTCAGAGTTGCTTTGAAATGCAGTTTTCGTGAGTTTTCTAGTTACCCCAGGGCAACAATAGATTTTTCTCTATAATCTCTACTGGCTATAAAATATAAAGGGGGTGGTTGAAACGCATCGTGACAATTGTTAACAAAAAATGAGGAGAATGATGAGCAGAGACAGGGAATTGAGAGAAAAAGTTTACCAGACTGCTCAGGAGTATACCATTATAGGAGCACAAAAGCTGAATTTACAAACAGTTAAAGTAGTAAAATAAACGGCGAAGAGACATGATTACCTGCGCCAGCAGGCTTTGTATTGAATGTATAATAACTTGGCGCTATACCGTCAGGTTTTCTATATTGTGATTTGATAAAATGAATTTGAGTTATTGAGTTATTGAGTTATTTGCTGGTCATTATTACTGCACTCCGAACATGTCCATTATTTACTCAGATCCCCTCCTCAGCAAGTCCCGCAGTGTCCAGCGACTGACGACTCCAGTTCTATGATGGTTGATATGTTTTTTTTTTTATACCCCCACTAAGTTTCTCGTTTCTGGCTGTGCCCATCTTAACTCCCATCTCTTTCATTCGAAGGAGTGATTTGGACTCATGGTTGTCGAAGTCCTGTGTCCTTCCCACATCTCGGAGGGAATTCATGATGTCCGCCCTATCCGTTGATAGCCCGTCTTCAACGACAGAACAGTTAGCCAACATGTCCGCTCTCCATTTCCGTGTACTCCCGCATGTCCAAGGGCGTAGACAAAGGTGACGCTACTTTACTTCTGCAGTGACTCTACCCAGTGCATGTGTACATAGCCCGCTTCCACTTTTCTTAATAAGATCATCGAATCACTCAGAATGCAGGGGTAGATGTAGTCTTGTGACGCTAACTAGATGAATGTCTTGGTCACTGCTATCACCTCCATCGTCATGCTACTCGTTGTCATAACGTATTCACCACTGTCTTTTTTTATTACTCTGACTGCCGAGCAATTCTGCTCATGCGCTCATTTGGTGTCTTATTACAGATCCGTCTGTATAGATGACTATATCATTCTCATCGTTGTAATCCTAGATGAGACCGTTGGCCTCCTTAATAACCGCGACTAAGTTCTGTTCCATACATTTTCTGTTGAGTGTGATAATACACGAGAATGTGTCCCTGAATGACGTAGGCACCGGCTTCCACTACTTGCCAGCGTTGATATTGTTAAACCCACAGACCTGTTTGATGACACCATCTGCTCGCCCCACCCATGATTTACCTCTTTGTAGCCTGGCGCTTTCCCCTGTGTTGAGCTCGTGTTGCAATGGATGTTCTTTATTTTATCTGCACTTATCTTCAGGTATGCTCGTGCCCTCCAGATCTTTATTCTGTCATCCATGGTTGGAAAGTCAGAAGATACCTCATTGCTACACAGGCAGTGTCCCTCGTACACTCCAAGATAATGTGCGTATCTTCGTTCTGTATTTTCTCCAGCCTGTCAATTTACGTCGTATTGACAGAAAGAATAGCCAGAGCGTACTCGATTGGTGCGAGAACTAGTCCCTGGAACAGAAGGGTAAGTAGCCTCTGCTCGATGTTGGCAGCTGCCATGATCTTCAAGGGGGCTAATCCTTTGGGGGATTTTGTTATCACATGGTCAATTTGGTCCAGAAAACACAGGCTGCGATCAAACTTAACTCCAATGTACGGCATCAACCTGTCCCAGGTCACCTCACCAGCTCCCATTCGCATCACCGGTGTTTCCGTTTTAATGATATGGTTGCTAAGGGAGAACAATGCAACTGATGTTTTATTAAGATTAACCAAGGCACCTGATACACCACACCAGGTAGAGATTTGATCGAGTTAGTTTTGCAGTGTGGAGGCGATTTCCCGTCTTTCTCTTCCCTATCGACAAACTTGAGTGTTAGTGCTTGGTGTGCACGTGTGTGTATAGTGTAGTGTATGCATGTATAAATAGCTTAAATTTAAGAACGAGGTTATAAATCTTACGTAAGGGTTCTGCAAGTTGCAGTCAAGATAGCTCTAAAGTAGCAATGGTAGAGCACAGCATGTTGAACTTGCCTGCTGAAGACAGGAAATCTGGTTCGATTTTCCCGACCAACCGACTTCTGAGCTCACCCAGCTTTTAAATGGGTGAGCTCACCCAGCTTTTAAATGGGTGAGCTCACCCAGCTTTTAAATGGGTGAGCTCACCCAGCTTTTAAATGGGTGAGCTCACCCAGCTTTTAAATGGGTGAGCTCACCCAGCTTTTAAATGGGTGAGCTCACCCAGCTTTTAAATGGGTGAGCTCACCCAGCTTTTAAATGGGTGAGCTCACCCAGCTTTTAAATGGGTGAGCTCACCCAGCTTTTAAATGGGTGAGCTCACCCAGCTTTTAAATGGGTGAGCTCACCCAGCTTTTAAATGGGTGAGCTCACCCAGCTTTTAAATGGGTGAGCTCACCCAGCTTTTAAATGGGTGAGCTCACCCAGCTTTTAAATGGGTGAGCTCACCCAGCTTTTAAATGGGTGAGCTCACCCAGCTTTTAAATGGGTGAGCTCACCCAGCTTTTAAATGGGTACCAAAGAACTCTTTTTGGAAAAGCTATACGGAAAACGACGATTAGAGGTCAGAGAGTTTGAATTTCTCAGAAGAATGTTGAAAGTTCCCAGGAAAGCCAAAAAGACCAATGAGGAAATTCTCAATGAGGCTAACACAAAAAGGGAGCTCCTAAAAAACATCAGAAAGAAACAATCAACATTTTTCGGGCACATCATGAGAAGAGGAAAGTTGGAATACTTAGTTACAACTGGCAAAATAAAAGGAAAGAGATATCGCGGACGACAAAGAAAGAAAATACTGGATAGCCTGGTGTCGTTGCATGGAAAACAGTCAACAACAGAACTGATAAGATGCACTGTAGATAGAAGATTGTGGAAGGACATGATCGCCTACGCCAACCGGTATGGCACATGATGATCATATACGGAATGTTCTAGTTCTGACCATATCGCCTTAAAAATATGCTAACGGTCAACAAAAATACGGGCACTAATACCATAATCATAACACACAACATCTGCGACATGTCATAGCTTATTTCTCTTCTCTCCCACATCAGTATATTTGCAGCCAGCTTGATTAGGGAAATAGAAGTTGTGGAAAGTATCTGAATAAAAACAGATCTATTATTAGGAGTTTGAGAGCTAAATTCAATGTTTGTGTAATATTTGATATGAAATGATGATTCATTGATGGGACTTAGTCGTTGAATTACTGGTGTTGTTGTTTACTTTCGCTCGCCTATTACCCCCCATTCGATCGCTTTAAAAAAAAAAAGACGTTACGTTCTGCGTTACGCTATAGTTTATAGCAAGCTACGACATTTGCGTCTTTTGCCCAAACGCATCCGACTTCATCGTGACATTATTAGATACCCGGTTGCTTTCCCCTTTTGATCGTTATTCCCTTGGCTAGACTGATTAGTCTGTTTCCACAGCCACCATGGGGAGATGAAATATGAGCTTAATCTGTTTTGCTCCACTAATCCAGACGCAAGCTGTCAGCTGTGTGTCACTGGTCACTTTTAGATCCGATGATGTCTTGTTTGTTGGCCTCGTCGCCTTATGGGGGCTCTTCTTCTTCTACCTTTTTAGCTCCCAGTGGAGCATAGGTCTTCAACAAACACTTTCCAAGTCGTTCTATTTTTTGCCATTCTTTTAAGATCATTCCATGTCTTCCCCATCATCATTATAGGGGGTTACCTTAGTAATTTTTATTGGTTCGCTGCATCGTTTTTTTTTTTTTAAATCTAACTAAGTGGTATTCTTTCATTTTTGTTGGCATACCCCAGCTAACATTTACCTTGAACATAAAGACTCCATGTAGGCCACACTTGTTTACAGACACGGCCCTTGCCCTGCATCCGAGACATACTCAGTTCTACTCAGACTTTTAGCGGTAAAGAAGCTTTCTTATAACTGAGTAAATTTACTAAGTTACGTCACTTCAATAATCTTATCGATGATAAAACAATATAGGTCAAATTTTGACGTTTCAGCAGGTCACATAACAGTTGACAACTAAAATCTGAAGAAAAACATATTGTATGCAGTTGTCTGACAATATATCAAGACATCATTTCTGATAAACCTTCCCTTATCGAAATGTTTAGCATGTGCAATTATTGCAAAAGGGAATAAACCTTTTGGGGACAGGAAATCCACAGACTTCCTAACAAATCAATGGAATAATCAGACAAATGCGCAAAAGCAGCTGAATCTAAAATAAGCACCAAACACTGTAGCTCGTTTAAAATCACGTGCCCAACTTCAAAACGCTATTACTCAGTAACCGTTTGTTAAAAACTGTTGAAATTTTCCAAATGTTATTAGAATTCAAAAGACCCTTTAAATGTATATTTAACAAATATCTTGCAGCTGCAGTTTTCTTAAAGCGGCGAATTTCTTTGATGTTTGTCAAAATTGTAAATTGTGAACCCCTAAATAATAGAAATTACCGTAGTTGCTGGTCTATGATTAATTTTCACTAGGTAAAGGCGTGGCCGTAATGGGGAAATAACCTAATTAGACAAAACACCAGGAGAATTATTGTCTTCTCAGTTCGAGGACGGACGATAATATCAAGGTATACCTGTATGTCCAATTTTCATAGTTGTGTGGTCCTGATAAGGACCGTTTGTTGAACTAATTTAAGGTAATATAGGGGCCAACATTGTGGGGGCTATATACTTTCATTCTGAATCAGACGAGTCTAAAAGATTAATAACTGTTTGGGGTTGAACATTCCACAAACCATCATTTTTCCAATATTCCTCTTCCTGTTTTAAGACGTGGTCTTCTCATTTAGCCCAATAATCTTTGTCTATATTTAATAAAGTGAGATTAGCAAGATTCTTTACATCGCATATTTTGAATGTTGTATTTTCATCTGCTACTTGTCCTTTTAATTTTGCCCAGATTAGTTCTATTGGATTTAAATGAGCATGGTAAGGTGGCAGCCTCAAACTTATATGACCGTGCTCTTGGATAATTTCATCTATTTGAAAAATCTGTGTCCTTTGTTTTTGCTTTACTAGAGATAGTAATTGAGGTTTTAAGTACATGTTATTAAATTGTATGTGCTCCTTTGTGAGACATATCTTAATAGCATCTTTTGTACTGGATGACGTCGGGACTTTATCTTCAAGTGCAACAATGTTGTGGTACGCTGCATTGTCCATTATTAGGCAAGATGGTCGATCTAGTGATGGGAGAACAGAATTTTCAATCCAATGTCTAAATATGTGACCATTCATCTCAGAGTGATAATCCCGATTGTCTATGTATTTTGAAAGAAAAATGAGCTCTGCATTCTGTATTAGTCCATGTTGTCGACTACCTGCATGAGCAATCATCAAGCGCTGTCCTTTGCTGCTAGGTATTAATCTCTTAATCTTTCCATCTGATGACTGCCATTCCCTTTGGTTAGTGTGGTGAGCATTGATCCATGTTTCATCCAAGTACACAATATCATAACCTTGCTTGCGCACCTCTTTTACTTCACGTAAGTACTTGCTTCTCATGACTACTATATGTGGCTTCTCACAGATGATGTTTCGTCCATTGGAATACTTTCTGAATGTAAAGCCTGCAGCTCTCACATTCCTCCATAATGTAGACTTTGATATTTCAATACTGTTGTTCTTTTTCAGCGATACTTTTAATTTTCTTATTGTAACAGTTTCATTCATACCCAACATTTTGCGAATTTCACTTCTAATAAGTTCACTGTCGAAATTATCCAACATTTTTGCTCGTCCTTGGGATTTTGTATATTTTGAACATTGACGGTCACGTGCTTGAATCCAGCGATTAAATGACCGTTTAGATAAATCCAAAATGTGTCTTGTCCTATTCTCAGGGTTTTCTAAAGAATGAAATAATCTTCCTCGTTTAACCTCTTTGCAAAAATAGTCATACATTTTTATTGCGATGTTTTGTAAACTGCAGAATTTCATTTTAAGACTCATGATAAATGTTATCGTTCCACGTCTTCACCTATGAATGAACGGAAATGGAACACACAATTTCTCGTGTTTTTTACAAGTGTCTAATTGTGTCAAAAAACCACGGTAAAAGCGTGCAAACACGTCAATTTTAATGTGTATGGATTTTTACTCGCCATTTTTAACTTAAAATACTGTAAACATTAAGTTTTGACTACATCAATGGGTCGTTATAAATTTATATAAATCAAATAAGCAACAATAATAACCAAATGTTTTTTTTTTAATGAAATTAATTTCCTGTTGGGTTCTAGTCATTATAACTTTACATGCAAATTTTGAACAACTTACAACAAGCGGTTAAAAAGCTATCGATTTTAAAAGTTGGGCACGAGTTATGAAACAAGCTATAATTATGTGCTTCCAAAGTTATTTTTAAACACGCCATGTGCCCTGCTTCGTAAACATGTATATGAATAGAATTATAAGCCAATATCTTCATTATCATCCTCATGTGCCATGCCGGTTGGTGTAGTTGATCATATCCTTCCACAGTTCTGTCCTCAGCTTCTTGTATCAATTCTTTTATTGACTGTTCGACAACACCAAGCTGTTTAGTATCGTCTCTCTTTGTCCTCTCTATCTTTTGTTCCTTGTATTTTGTCAGTTATAACCAAGTATTCCAATTATCGTCTTCATATGATTTGTTCGAAAAATGTCCAAGGTACTCATTTTGTGTTGGCATTTTTGAAAATATTCTCGTTGGTCTTTTTGCTTATCCAATGAAATCCCAACACTCTTCTGAGAAATCTATCCCTGTAGCCTTGAATCGTTTTTTTCTTCATTTGTTTGTATACTGTCCATGTTGCACTTCCATAAGTACCCGTTTAAACGACGACATAGCCTTGAAGAATAGGGGATACCAGTGTTACCGATCTGACAGAAAAAAAAACAAAAGGGCAGAATATTGACACTTGTAAAGAACAATATCAATGCATGTCAGCTTGAAGTATATATGGATGGGGCGGAATATCAAATACTCCACCTCAGGACAGGAAATGCAGACTTTCATCTATTTAACTACTACTGTCCGAGCGACCGCCCACTAGCACTAGATATACTTCCATTAAAAGAAATAATAATTGTATGTGGAGACTTTAACAGCCATTCACAGAGCTGGGGCTATGAACATATGGACAAGAGAGGTGAGGAACTTGGAAATCGGCAGGATGACAATGGGCTTATACTGCTAAACCAGACAACAGATCCACCAACATTCTATTCCAGATCATGGGTATACCAGATCTGCACCAGAACTTGCTTTCCATTC
Organism: Megaustenia siamemsis; assembly: GCA_032433765.1. Lineage (NCBI taxonomy): Eukaryota > Metazoa > Mollusca > Gastropoda > Stylommatophora > Ariophantidae > Megaustenia > Megaustenia siamemsis. The sequence goes on along the minus strand of JAVIAB010000092.1, from coordinate 64,768,971 downwards.
ACCAGACCAGGATTGGAATATCATACGTATTGTTCGGAAACAACTTGGAGGCAGTGACCACCGACCAGTCTTTTTAGTGGTGCAAAATGAGGCTGTCAGGGAGAGCAGCACTCTCTCCAGATGGAATTACAAAACGGCAGACTGGAAAATGTATCAACATCGCATCAGTGTACTGACTAAAGATCTAAATACAGAGACATCAACAAGATAGTTGATGAATTCAGTACACTAATAATACAAGCTGCTAGTGAAACAATACCTAGAGGGGCACGGAAACACTACAAACCATACTGGAGTAGTGAACTAGAGCAACTGCACAATGACATTGAAATATCTCGAAAGCAATCAGAAAATAACCCTTGCCAAGAACACCACAATAACTACCAGCATGCTAAAGCCAAATTTCAACGGGCTAAACTACAAGCCAGACGGAGAAGTTGGAAAGAGAAAACAGAGTCCTTGAATCTTGAACGAGACACAAGAAAAGTGTGGAAGCTTGTAAAACAGCTGAATGATGGGGGGTACAGAAAGGAACACCAAAATTACACTGAAGAAGGATGGAAACATTCTAACAGGTAAGTATGCAGCATATCACTTTGCAGACTCCTTTGCAAATGACAATAATATTGAAATTAGCCTAGAGAAACGACAAGAGACCCGTTTAAAACAACAAAATACAATACAAGAAGAGACCGCACATGAAGTCATGGAAATACCCATTACACAAAGAGAGCTGGAGCTGGCAATATGCAAATTAAAAATGAAAAAGTCACCAGGCAGGGATGGAGTGTCCAATGAAATGATTAAGAACTTGGGAAATGCAGCTAAAACAAAACTACTGCAGATCTACAACAATTGCTGGACCACAGGTAGAGTGCCACAGGCATGGAGAGAAGCAATTATGATACCATTACTAAAGCCAGGAAAAGATGGTTCAACGACATCCAGCTATAGACCAATCAGCCTTACAAGCTGTTTGTGTAAAACAATGGAACGTATAATCAATATCAGACTGCAGTGGTACCAGGAAAGTGAAAGCCTCATTGTCCCACAGCAAGCAGGCTTTAGACAATGTTACTCTACCGAAGATCAGATAACCTATTTTTCCCAGAAAATTGAGGGTGCAGTTTCAAGAAAAGAAACTGGTACTAGCAGCATGGATAGACCTAAAAAAAAAACATTTGATAAGGTATGGAAGGAAGGGCTTTTGAATAAACTGAGAAATTATGGAGTAAATAACAGGATGTACAAATGGATCAAAGCATACCTGCATAACAGGAAAGCCAAAGTGTAACTGGATGGTCTCAAGAGTAAGAAGGTCTTACTGGGCCAGGGCGTCCCATAGGGAGGGGGACTATCTTCAACACTTTTTCTAGTCTACGTCAATGACCTAGTTACTGAACTACCACATGGCATCAAAGTGGCAATGTATGCAGATGACTTGGTAATGTGGTGCACAGAGGAGTATGCAACAGTGGCCTCCAAATTGTTGCAAAGAGCTATGAATGCACTGAATTCATGGACAAATAGATGGTGTATCAGCATCAATACAGACAAATGCAGTACTTCACTTTTCACTCTCTCCCCAAAACAAAAAGCAGGAGCCATCTACAAAAACAATGAGCCTGTGAAAGAAGACATATAAGCTACTTATCTCGGAGTGACATTATATAACAAACTATCTTGGAAACAGCACATAAATAAGGCTACTCAAAAAGCAAGGACGAAGTTGGCTATTCTAAGAAAGCTGCGTGGAACCACATGGGGTACGAGTGGGAAAATACTCAGTAAAGTTTACCAAGAGAGTGTGTGCCCACATTTAGAATATGGATCCTCTGCATGGTGCTCAGCATCAAACACCACAATGCAAGAGCTGGATAAAGTAAAAAACCAGGCACTTAGGGTCATCACAGGAGCAATTAAACCAACACCAATATTGGAGATGGAGAAATTGTAGAGGATGCCAGCACTGAGAGAACGGAGGGACACAAAGATGCTGATACAGGTAAACAAATTTTCATGTATACCGAGACATCCAATGAAGGACCGATTCCAAAATCTTGCATTGGGACGACATAAGAAAAGCAGTTTTATCCACCAAGGCAAGCATATTTGTAGATAAACACCAGACATGCCAAGAGTTGTTAACCCCCTACTGCCCATACCAGAACAGACTCAGGACAGAGGAATTAGGATTATCAATACAAATACGGACAGAAGTGAAAGGAATAGTTGACAAAGAGGAACAGAATAATCTCCAAGATGGCGGAACTGAGTCACGTTCTCTCTATCGCTGCAGAAATTCCGTTGGATTCTTATCAACTTCGGGTTTCCGTTCCAATTTTCTGCATTCCAGTCGAAATGATGTTCTACTTGTTATATCTGCGTCATTGAATTGGCGTTGCACGCACGGCAATGCTCCGTTTTGACAATTCAAGTGTTGTGAATGCGCCTTCCAACGTCTAATGTTGATCTGCGTTTTACGTCACACAAAGTGCTGTTCAGTGACCATTTGATGGAGATGGTTGACGCAAGTTATTTCAAAGTTACAACGCATTAATGTGGTGGGCTCCGTCAAGTCAGTCAAGTCAGCGTCTTTGGGAAGTTTGTACCATGTTTCGTTCGTTGTAGACTGCATTCAGTAGAGTAATCATGAATACATGGGCGCAGACATATTGTGCGTGCTACGTCATCATAATGGATCATCGTGTGTCCCAAGACCGACCATGCGCTAATCTTGCGATTTTGCGTTTGGTGTGCATCGGGGATAATCTGACGACGAACTGTGTTTTGTATGTTCGGAGTTGGAGTTAAACACGATGTCCTAACATCATCAAGCGCCATACATTTACTATGACGATCATCATTTTCAGGAGGACGTGATCTTCCGGGCAATGTGATGGATAGGCGGCAGGAACCATTGAAGGCTATGTCTGCAAAGTGTTCCTTGTTGCAGTTTCCTCATGTTCCAAGTCCGGCTTGTTGCAGGAGCTACTGAGTTAAGTGCTCTGTGCACACCGTGAGCTGTGTGTCTCATCCATTTTGATCATGTTTCGATACTCCAATTGTGTACGATGAATGATGATATCGTATGACAGGGAACAGTTGGCTGTGTTCACTCTCTGTGCGGTTTCGCCTTATGTCTTTTGGCGTGTGCTGAGACTGCTATGATGGGGACTACAGTTACCTTTCTTTGTTTGGAAGATGAATTATAATTCGGATGATTCCACTGGCACGGGCGGTTGAGCAATTATGGATTTTAATTCGCTTGCAGTGATACCGAGGCCCTCCATAACCAATAACCAATAATAACAATAACTCTCAGTTTCCTGGATGAAGAATACTCACAAGACCTATGGATTCGCGTGTACACAGATGGATCAGCACAGGGTGCAGTAAAGAATGAGGGAGCAGGTGCATATATAGAGTATCCAAATAATACTAGGGATATGAATAAAATAGCAACAGGGAAATATTGTCACAATTATGATGCAGAAATCCAAGCTATAAAGTTGGCAATAGAAAAAATGCGTATCAGTAATCTTAGCCGACAGTCTGTAGTGTTTTTGACAGATGCAAGATCAGTACTCCAGGCACTACATTCCATAAAATTGCCACATCTGCAGACCTTATTGACTGAACTCTGCAAGCACCACAGGATTGCCCTGCAGTGGATCCCATCTCATTGTGGAATACCAGGAAATCAGAAAGCAGATCAATTGGCAAAGGAAGGTTCAACAGGCACACAACTAGATACACCGGTTACATACCATCATACGAATCAGATATTAAAATCAATCAGAGGACCACAAGCCCCAAATCAGGATGCCTTTCATAATATGAATAGATATGAACAAGTTATCATTATACGCCTCAGAACAGGACACAATCGACTCCATAGTCACATGTATACAAAATTCAAGATCGGCACCTCAGCTACTTGTACTTGTGGACAGGCGCCCCAGACTGCTGAACACATACTTCAAGATTGCACTGAATATAGTAGACTGAGGAAAATCCATTGACCCATAGATACAACACTACAGACAAAACTATATGGGCCACTGTAAGAATTACAAAAGACAGTAACATTTATACAAGAAACGACATTGCAGATATAGACAATACTTCAGGCGAACGAAAGATAGATAGACTTCCATAAGTCACGGATATAAAATAAATAACTTTAATTTACATACAATAACAATTATTGAAGTGTGATACATATACATTTTACTCTGGTTTTTGCTGGATTCTCTGAGTGCTATGTTGCGTACTATAATTACCAGAGGTTGGATATTGATAACCGCCCCCCCCCCCTTTTTTTGCAGGTGTGTTATGTTTGGTTAAAATATTGACTGCCTACAACGTATCGTCTGCTCAATGCAAAATGAATGCTAAAGTGATAATTAAAGATATTCGAACAATATTCTGCAATGATTTATGCCTATGTGATTATATGCTGTTTTACGTATAACAATAACTTCTTGAAACATTAGACAGCTCGCATGAGAGGAACTTTGACAACTGGTGTATCTTGTATGAGTTTCACATATAATAAAGGAGCAGATTGCAAATAAATAGCACGAACTGCATGATTTAAACACTACAAAATAAGTTACACCACCGCTCTAACAGCTATCAAATGCTACCTAGCGCTGAGACGAGCGCGATTCATACGATCGTACTTTATTATGCAAACTGATTCAACATTAATCCAGTGATCTTCTTCTCTTATTCTTCTTTTCTTTTTGTTTGTGTAGCCTCTGGTGTCCAGATAAAACGTTCTAGATTTTGCTCTTCTGACGGTCTTAGACATTGGTACTGATGCTGCAGAACAGTATCTCTGATAGTGCTAATCCATCGTAATCTGGGTCTGCCTTGAGTTCTAAGTCTTTCTACTCTTTTTGTGTAGTTCCTGTATGCACCGTTGGGCATAACTAGGAATTGTGTCCAGGTAGGCAAATTATTGTATCTGGTGTCTCTGTATGTAATTCAAAGTTGGTTTTATGTCAACTCTTTCTCTTCGAAACCTCGTTTCTGGTTTCATATCTTATAATCATCCAGTGTTTCTTAAACATCACCTATCCCGGTAACTTTCTTTTTATGCATTTGCGAGTGACCATGTTTGGCACTATTAACATTGAGAGGGTATAAATAATCTTTGTATAAGATATTTCTTCATGCTGATAGGCACTGTCTTGTATAAAATATTAATGACAACGTTAATTAACGAACTTAAAAAAAAAATAAATATAATAAAAAATAATCTTAAATAAAGGAGCATTTCTTAAATATGACTTTCAAAAATTCAGTTTTGCTTTTTACATTCTCCCCTTCAAATAATTTCTTTTGACACCTACTTTACTATCTTCTTGATTTAAGATATAACATTCTCTTTGTATGCCTGAACTTCCGTTAGTGTTTATTGTTAAATGTTGAGAACAGCAAAATGATAATTTCGCGATGTAATTATCGTAGGTTAGGTTCTCAGCGAATTATTTTAGTTCACACATCACTAGATATGTACCGGGCTAACAAACTTATGTGAGGTAAGAGGCAATAACGGGAGTCGTGATAGCTCAGTGGTTAGTCAACTAGACTGCAAAGGACAAGGGTTCGATCCCAACCGACGGCTTCCGGGTTCACCCAGCCTTAAATGGGTACCGGATTTTTTTCTGGGAAAGTAGAGCGGCACGGGCGTAATACCGACCACATTACCCCAAAAATCATGAGCCGAAGGTCTGTAAAATTTATGGCCACTAACACCATATTCCCTATACGCCACTTGGCGTGACGGGAGTAGTATACAAGGGTCCATTTGATAGCATTTGGCCCGTAAATTAACAAAGATATATAGTAGGTGCGCGGCGCACCTAATGTACCGTAGGTGCAGGGGGAGTTAACCGTGATAGCTCATGTCGGATGTTGACCTCTAGTCCCGGTGACCCCGGAAGTGACGTGTTTATGTCTGGTGTGTCCTGACTTTGGAGCTCTTGGTGTACTTGAGCGATAGTGATAGGTTAGTAGATTATACAACATCAGGTTTCTCATAATGAGGTTTCTTCTGGGCGCCTAATGTACTGTAGGCGCAGGGGGGAGTTAACTGTGACATTTCGTGTCGGAATGTTGACTGGGGGTGTCTGTCGGCGTGACCTCGGCGCTCCGTATTTTAAAAATTCCGAATTATTTTTTAACTGTGACATTTCGTGTCGGGATGTTGACTGGGGGTGTGTGTCGGCGTGACCTCGGCGCTCCGTATTTTAAAAATTCCGAATTATTTTAAAAAACAGTCTCCATCTGATTTCGAACACGGGTCTACGGCGTGCCAGGCCAGACACTTACCACTATGCTACAGGCGATCACAGAATTAGTGGCTGAATGAGACAGGTGAATCGTGATGCTTTTGTTGGTACCTGACAGCTAGCTAGTAGTAGAGAAAGATTGACCCGCATTTAGGCGCTAAATTAACGAAGATATATAGGGCGGCGCCCCGCGCGCATAACGTGTGCGGCGCAGGGGGAGTTAACCGATATTTCATGTCGGGATACCCGGTGACCTCTCGTTGACCTCTCAACCTCTCGGCGCCATGGTCGGGGTGAGCTCTCGCCGTATGTATGTCATGTCGAGGTAGTAGACACGTATGTCATGTCATTGTAACAGTCAGGTCAATGTAACAGTCATTTCGTTGTAATAGTCATCTCGTTGTAACAGGCACGTGTGTCATGTCGTTTTATCAGACACGTATGGTATGTCGTTGTAACAGTCATTTCGTTGTAATAGGCATCTCGTTGTAACAGTCACGTATGGCATGTCGTTTTATCAGACACGTATGGTATGTCGTTGTAACAGACATGTCGTTGTATCAGGCATGTTGATGTAGTAGACACGTATGTCATGTCATTGTAACAGTCATGTCAATGTAACAGTCATAACAATGTAACAGGCATCTCGTTGTAACAGTCACGTATGTCATGTCGTTTTATCAGACACGTATGGTATATCGTTGTAACAGACATTTCGTTGTATCAGTCATGTCGATGTAGTAGACACGTATGTCATGTCGTTGTAGCAGACACGTATGGTATGTCGTTGTAACAGACATGTCGTTGTATCAGGCATGTTGATGTAGTAGACACGTATGGCATGTCAATGTAACAGTCATGTCAATGTAACAGTCATTTTCAATGTAACAGTCATTTCGTTGTAATAGTCATCTCGTTGTAACAGTCACGTATGTCATGTTGTTTTATCAGACACGTATGGTATATCGTTGTAACAGACATGTCGTTGTATCAGTCATGTCGATGTAGTAGACATGTATTTCATGTCAATGTAACAGTCATGTCAATGTAACAGTCATTTTCAATGTAACAGTCATTTCGTTGTAATAGTCATCTCGTTGTAACAGTCACGTATGTCATGTTGTTTTATCAGAGACGTATGGTATGTCGTTGTAGCAGACATGTCGTTGTATCAGGCATGTCGATGTAGTAGACACGTATGTCATGTCATTGTAACAGTCATGTCAATGTAACAGTCATTTCGTTGTAATAGTCATCTCTTTGTAACAGACACGTATGTCATGTCGTTTTATCAGACACGTATGGTATGTCGTTGTAACAGACATGTCGTTGTATCAGGCATGTCGATGTAGTAGACACGTATGTCATGTCATTGTAACAGTCATGTCAATGTAACAGTCATGTCAATGTAACAGTCATTTCGTTGTAATAGTCATCTCGTTGTAACAGTCACAGATGGCATGTCGTTTATCAGACACGTATGGTATGTCGTTGTAACAGACATGTCGTTGTATCAGGCATGTCGATGTAGTAGACACGTATGTCATGTCATTGTAACAGTCATGTCAATGTAACAGTCATGACAATGTAACAGGCATTTCGTTGTAATAGTCATCTCGTTGTAACAGTCACGTATGTCAGGTCGTTTTATCAGATACGTATGACATGTCGTTGTAACATACATGTCGTTGTATCAGTCATGTCGATGTAGTAGACACGTATGTCATGTCATTGTAACAGGCATGTCAATGTGACAAGTCATGACAATGTAACAGGCATTTCGTTGTAATAGTCATCTCGTTGTAACAGTCACGTATGTCATGTCGTTTTATCAGAGACGTATGGTATGTCGTTGTAACAGACATGTCGTTGCATCAGTCATCTCGATGTAGTAGACACGTATGTCATGTCGTTGTAACAGACACGTATGGTATGTCGTTGTAACAGACATGTCGTTGTATCAGGAATGTCGATGTAGTAGACACCTATGTCATGTCATTGTAACAGTCATGTCAATGTAACAGTCATGACAATGTAACAGGCATTTCGTTGTAATAGTCATCTCGTTGTAACAGTCACGTATGTCATGTCGTTTTATCAGACACGTATGGTATATCGTTGTAACAGACATGTCGTTGTATCAGGCATGTCGATGTAGTAGACACGTATGGCATGTCATTGTAACAGTCATGTCAATGTAACAGTCATGTCAATGTAACAGTCATTGCGTTGTAATAGTAATCTCGTTGTAACAGGCACGTATGTCATGTTGTTTTATCAGAGACGTACGGTATGTCGTTGTAACAGACATGTCGTTGTAGCAGGCATGTCGATGTAGTAGACACCTATGTCATGTCATTGTAACAGTCATGTCAATGTAACAGTCATTTCGTTGTAATAGTCATCTCGTTGTAACAGACACGTATGTCATGTCGTTTTATCAGACACGTATGGTATGTCATTGTAACAGACATGTCGTTGTATCAGTCATGCCGATGTAGTAGACACGTATGTCATGTCATTGTAACAGTCATGTCAATGTAACAGTCATTTCGTTGTAATAGTCGGCTCGTTGTAACAGACACGTTGGTCACCAGTACAATGAATATTCTGTTATTGGATCATAGGTCACAATCTATTTTTAGTAACTAATCGGGTATTGCATCAGAGATCAAAATCTATTTTTAGTAACTCAACATCCCCATTATAGGGGAACTGAGTAACACCATTTCTTTTTGTGAAAATTTCAGATTTCAATGCTGGAGCAAAAAAGAGATGGTGTTACTCAGTGCCCCTATAATGGGGATGTTGAGTTACTAAAAATAGATTTTGATCTCTGAAGCAATACCTGATTAGTTACTAAAAATAGATTGTGACCTATGATCCAATAACAGAATACTCATTGTACTGGTGACCAACGTGTCTGTTACAACGAGCCGACTATTACAACGAAATGACTGTTACATTGACATGACTGTTACAATGACATGACATACGTGTCTACTACATCGACATGACTGATACAACGACATGTCTGTTACAACGACATACCATATGTCTCTGATAAAACGACATGACATACGTGACTGTTACAACGAGATGACTATTACAACGAAATGACTGTTATATTGACATGACTGTTACATTGATATGACTGTTACAATGATATGACATACGTGTCTATTACATCGACATGACTGATACAACGACATGTCTGTTACAACGACATACCATACGTGTCTGATAAAACGACATGACATACGTGACTGTTACAACGAGATGACTATTACAACGAAATGACTGTTACATTGACATGACCGTTACAATGACATGACATAGGTGTCTACTACATCGACATGCCTGCTACAACGACATGTCTGTTACAACGACATACCATACGTCTCTGATAAAACAACATGACGTACGTGCCTGTTACAACGAGATTACTATTACAACGCAATGACTGTTACATTGACATGACTGTTACATTGACATGACTGTTACAATGACATGCCATACGTGTCTACTACATCGACATGCCTGATACAACGACATGTCTGTTACAACGATATACCATACGTGTCTGATAAAACGACATGACATACGTGACTGTTACAACGAGATGACTATTACAACGAAATGCCTGTTACATTGTCATGACTGTTACATTGACATGACTGTTACAATGACATGACATAGGTGTCTACTACATCGACATTCCTGATACAACGACATGTCTGTTACAACGACATACCATACGTGTCTGTTACAACGACATGACATACGTGTCTACTACATCGAGATGACTGATGCAACGACATGTCTGTTACAACGACATACCATACGTCTCTGATAAAACGACATGACATACGTGACTGTTACAACGAGATGACTATTACAACGAAATGCCTGTTACATTGTCATGACTGTTACATTGACATGCCTGTTACAATGACATGACATACGTGTCTACTACATCGACATGACTGATACAACGACATGTATGTTACAACGACATGTCATACGTATCTGATAAAACGACCTGACATACGTGACTGTTACAACGAGATGACTATTACAACGAAATGCCTGTTACATTGTCATGACTGTTACATTGACATGACTGTTACAATGACATGACATACGTGTCTACTACATCGACATGCCTGATACAACGACATGTCTGTTACAACGACATACCATACAACGACATGACATACGTGTCTACTACATCGACATGCCTGGTGCAACGACATGTCTGTTACAACGACAAACCATACGTCTCTGATAAAACGACATGACATACGTGACTGTTACAACGAGATGACTATTACAACGAAATGACTGTTACATTGACATGACTGTTACATTGACATGACTGTTACAATGACATGACATACGTGTCTACTACGTCGACATGACTGATACAACGACATGTCTGTTACAACGACATGCCATACGTGTCTGATAAAACGACATGCCATACGTGACTGTTACAACGAGATGACTATTACAACGAAATGACTGTTACATTGACATGACTGTTACATTGACAGGACTGTTACAATGACATGACATACGTGTCTACTACATCGATATGACTGATACAACGACATGTCTGTTACAACGACATACCATACGTCTCTGATAAAACGACATGACATACGTGCCTGTTACAACGAGATGACTATTACAACGAAATGACTGTTACATTGACATGACTGTTACATTGACATGACTGTTACAATGACATGACATACGTGTCTACTACATCGACATGCCTGATACAACGACATGTCTGTTACAACGACATACCATACGTGTCTGATAAACGACATGCCATCTGTGACTGTTACAACGAGATGACTATTACAACGAAATGACTGTTACATTGACATGACTGTTACATTGACATGACTGTTACAATGACATGACATACGTGTCTGATAAAACGACATGACATACGTGTCTGTTACAACGAGATGACTATTACAACGAAATGACTGTTACATTGACATGACCGTTACAATGACATGACATAGGTGTCTACTACATCGACATGCCTGCTACAACGACATGTCTGTTACAACGACATACCATACGTCTCTGATAAAACAACATGACGTACGTGCCTGTTACAACGAGATTACTATTACAACGCAATGACTGTTACATTGACATGACTGTTACATTGACATGACTGTTACAATGACATGCCATACGTGTCTACTACATCGACATGCCTGATACAACGACATGTCTGTTACAACGATATACCATACGTGTCTGATAAAACGACATGACATACGTGACTGTTACAACGAGATGACTATTACAACGAAATGCCTGTTACATTGTCATGACTGTTACATTGACATGACTGTTACAATGTCATGACATAGGTGTCTACTACATCGACATTCCTGATACAACGACATGTCTGTTACAACGACATACCATACGTGTCTGTTACAACGACATGACATACGTGTCTACTACATCGAGATGACTGATGCAACGACATGTCTGTTACAACGACATACCATACGTCTCTGATAAAACGACATGACATACGTGACTGTTACAACGAGATGACTATTACAACGAAATGCCTGTTACATTGTCATGACTGTTACATTGACATGCCTGTTACAATGACATGCCATACGTGTCTACTACATCGACATGACTGATACAACGACATGTATGTTACAACGACATGTCATACGTATCTGATAAAACGACCTGACATACGTGACTGTTACAACGAGATGACTATTACAACGAAATGCCTGTTACATTGTCATGACTGTTACATTGACATGACTGTTACAATGACATGACATACGTGTCTACTACATCGACATGCCTGATACAACGACATGTCTGTTACAACGACATACCATACAACGACATGACATACGTGTCTACTACATCGACATGCCTGATGCAACGACATGTCTGTTACAACGACAAACCATACCTCTCTGATAAAACGACATGACATACGTGACTGTTACAACGAGATGACTATTACAACGAAATGACTGTTACATTGACATGACTGTTACATTGACATGACTGTTACAATGACATGACATACGTGTCTACTACGTCGACATGACTGATACAACGACATGTCTGTTACAACGACATGCCATACGTGTCTGATAAAACGACATGCCATACGTGACTGTTACAACGAGATGACTATTACAACGAAATGACTGTTACATTGACATGACTGTTACATTGACAGGACTGTTACAATGACATGACATACGTGTCTACTACATCGATATGACTGATACAACGACATGTCTGTTACAACGACATACCATACGTCTCTGATAAAACGACATGACATACGTGCCTGTTACAACGAGATGACTATTACAACGAAATGACTGTTACATTGACATGACTGTTACATTGACATGACTGTTACAATGACATGACATACGTGTCTACTACATCGACATGCCTGATACAACGACATGTCTGTTACAACGACATACCATACGTGTCTGATAAACGACATGCCATCTGTGACTGTTACAACGAGATGACTATTACAACGAAATGACTGTTACATTGACATGACTGTTACATTGACATGACTGTTACAATGACATGACATACGTGTCTACTACATCGACATGCCTGATACAACGACATGTCTGTTACAACGACATACCATACGTGTCTGATAAAACGACATGACATACGTGTCTGTTACAAAGAGATGACTATTACAACGAAATGACTGTTACATTGACATGACTGTTACAATGACATGACATACGTGTCTACTACATCGACATGCCTGATACAACGACATGTCTGCTACAACGACATACCATACGTCTCTGATAAAACAACATGACATACGTGACTGTTACAACGAGATGACTATTACAACGAAATGACTGTTACATTGAAAATGACTGTTACATTGACATGACTGTTACATTGACATGAAATACATGTCTACTACATCGACATGACTGATACAACGACATGTCTGTTACAACGATATACCATACGTGTCTGATAAAACAACATGGCATACGTGACTGTTACAACGAGATGACTATTACAACGAAATGACTGTTACATTGAAAATGACTGTTACATTGACATGACTGTTACATTGACATGCCATACGTGTCTACTACATCAACATGCCTGATACAACGACATGTCTGTTACAACGACATACCATACGTGTCTGCTACAACGACATGACATACGTGTCTACTACATCGACATGACTGATACAACGAAATGTCTGTTACAACGATATACCATACGTGTCTGATAAAACGACATGACATACGTGACTGTTACAACGAGATGACTATTACAACGAAATGCCTGTTACATTGTTATGACTGTTGCATTGACATGACTGTTACAATGACATGACAATCGTGTCTACTACATCAACATGCCTGATACAACGACATGTCTGTTACAACGACATACCATACGTGTCTGATAAAACGACATGCCATACGTGACTGTTACAACGAGATGACTATTACAACGAAATGACTGTTACAACGACATACCATACGTGTCTGATAAAACGACATGACACACGTGCCTGTTACAACGAGATGACTATTACAACGAAATGACTGTTACATTGACCTGACTGTTACAATGACATGACATACGTGTCTACTACCTCGACATGACATACATACGGCGAGAGCTCACCCCGACCATGGCGCCGAGAGGTTGAGAGGTCAAAGAGAGGTCACCGGGTATCCCGACATGAAATATCACGGTTAACTCCCCCTGCGCCGCACGCGTTATGCGCGCGGGGCGCCGCCCTATATATCTTCGTTAATTTAGCGCCTAAATGCGGGTCAATCTTTCTCTACTACTAGCTAGCTGTCAGGTACCAACAAAAGCATCACGATTCACCTGTCTCATTCAGCCACTAATTCTGTGATCGCCTGTAGCATAGTGGTAAGTGTCTGGCCTGGCACGCCGTAGACCCGTGTTCGAAATCAGATGGAGACTGTTTTTTTAAAATAATTCGGAATTTTTAAAATACGGAGCGCCGAGGTCACGCCGACAGACACCCCCAGTCAACATCCCGACACGAAATGTCACAGTTAAAAAATAATTCGGAATTTTTAAAATACGGAGCGCCGAGGTCACGCCGACAGACACCCCCAGTCAACATCCCGACACGAAATGTCACAGTTAACTCCCCCTGCGCCTACAGTACATTAGGCGCCCAGAAGAAACCTCATTATGAGAAACCTGATGTTGTATAATCTACTAACCTATCACTATCGCTCAAGTACACCAAGAGCTCCAAAGTCAGGACACACCAGACATAAACACGTCACTTCCGGGGTCACCGGGACTAGAGGTCAACATCCCGACATGAGCTATCACGGTTAACTCCCCCTGCACCTACGGTACATTAGGTGCGCCGCGCACCTACTATATATCTTTGTTAATTTACGGGCCAAATGCTATCAAATGGACCCTTGTATACTACTGACGGGGGCTCTTTACTTTTTTTAAAGAGGCAATAACAGAACATTTACATTCTCAGCTTACAATTCTGTTTGTTAGTTAACAGAAATATAACTATCGACACTCTTACATAATTGTCTAATGTAAATGTATCTACCATTTTGCTTACATATGTAGCTATTTCTTCAACAAAGTGATCTGATACAAAAGGAAGGTCTATGCGTTTTATATGATGGTCGTATCAAAGATGTTCAACAAAGACCAGCCTCAATAATGCTATGGGTTTATTTCCAGATCATACCAATAAAGCAAAGGAGACACCAAAATGAGTCACAAATTTGTTGTTAAAAAAAATGTTATGTATACTGTAGCGTATTAAAATGTAATATATTTTAATGTCTTACGATAACATTCACCATTTTATAGGCAAGGAACTTTTAAAAAATCCACTTACAATGTAACCAAAAAAAATCAGTCTTCAACCAGCCGGAATTATTTTTTTAATTTTTAATTTTTTTTTTTGCTCTTGTAATTTCTTGCCTCCTCGATATTGATGGCTATTGGCTGATCAGTTGCTGAAAGTTGAAGTGGCTGCAGCATTTTCTTTAAAAAAAAAATTTAAAAAAAGTTCGCCATATCGATTTATTCTTCCATTCATGAAGGCGTTCTCCGTGCCATACGATCCTGTTTGATAGCATTTTGTTTTATCGGCCAGAGCTTTCTTTCGAAATTGGCGTCAATTTTCCAAACCTGCTGCTCCTTTATCAACTAAGTCTGTGTAATATTCTGAGCCAGATCACTTAAACCTTTTGCACATCAGCAAATAGCTGCTGATCGCATGTTTTCTTTTCTTACCATTCCTGGGTATTGCACTTTTAATTTCCATCAAAGAACATTTTCATTGGCTCTCAGTTAGACGAAAAAGAAACAAGCTTCCGGGATATATTTGAGCTCGTCATTCTAAGCTTAACCATTTATAGCTCTTACTTTAAAGTGACAGTTTATTCTTTTGTTTATATGAGTCTTCTTCCTCGTCTTCTGTCTGTCTTTGACAAAGATGATCACCTCTTTTTAATTAAACATCAACGCATGTGGTCAGAAGTTCGCCAGAGCGTCTGTCTTTCCGATTAAAAAAAAAATTGTTGATAGCCATTAAGGCTGTTAAACCTAGAAGTTAGTAGGTAACACAACCTCAAGTTCTCCATTGATCAGTCCAACTAATACTTTAGCTTGGTTCCTGAGATCACAGACCGTCCACGGATCAATTCCCGGCAAACCGCACGGCCTCTTGTAGAGTATTAAACGAACATTTTATTTTGTCACAGCAGCAAAGTTGGAAGCTGTAAGCGACCCACAGCTGGGTCACGATCGGTGCACCAGAACCATCCAGACCCTACTCTACCTCTTCGCGAAGCCTCCAGAAACAGACTAACCTGTCCCTGTCTAGCCTGGCCAAGCGAGTAGAGATCACAGAGGGAAGACAACTCGGTACTCAAAAATAGCGCGCTGAAGCCGGATGTGTTGGGCCGAAAGCCGCAAATATATTACAACACAGCACTAGGCCCACGTAACGTCCTTCTAAGTACGGATAACGAAGAGGATCATTAATTCCTTTAGTAGTCATCGAGTGAACGACAGCAAGAAATAATTCTTTACATAGTGCCACAAGTATGGCCAGCTCTATGTGCCATTCAGTCCCCAATGTTCTTTGTCAGAAAAGAAGCTGTCCGTCATTAAAATATTTGAAGAAAGAAAACAGATTGAATAACTTAATGTTTCATTTGTCTCGCGGAAACCAAACATCAAATAATAATGGATACTGACGACACCGGTTGTGAAATCAAGGCTGTGGGGTAGAGTAAAATAAATATTGCGCTGTGGAGAGTTATTGTGTTGACAGAGTGCTACTTTGGACAGGGATAGACAGTAGAAATTGAAATGAATTCGATTTGGAAAGTGAGTTGAAATTGCAGATGGGAAAGACAATACAAGATGTCGTTGGGGAGGAGTCGAGAATCGTTGTATAGGTGGAAATAGGATTTAGGCAGTAGAGAAAACAATTTATGAAAATTATAACCGTTAACAAAATAAAGAAACTAAAGTCTGAAATTAACTCACTGACTTCCCAGCAACGATGATATGAGGGGGAAAAGAAACATGGCGAGAAAAGTGATGTTGATAATACAAGGAAGCGAAGAGCATCATCACCACCAAAATAAATCTTCCTGAATTATTTCCGAGTTATCAGGGTTTGCTTCGTTTCGTTAATTACTTTCCGGGAGTTTTTGTTTCTACACCCTCCCGGCAAGATGCTATCGAGCGCTGGACGAAAGGTGAAGGGCTTGTATTTCCCAAGTGCTCCTCAAGGCGCTGTCTCCAAGCGACCGAGCCCTTTTCATCTCCAACCAGCCCACTCTTTCCATTCCATGTGACATTGAACTTTCCAGCGGACAAGTTGATCGCAATCAGAAACACTGCTGCTTACTTAAATGGCTTCATCGTAAAATGTGGAAATGATCTCAGATCGATTACTTTGTCCTTCTTAAACTCGTATTGACACGAGGGGACATTTGTGATCAGATTAAATGTTTTAAAAATAGATAGAAAGAGAGGGAGGGTGAGCGAGAGAGAAAATTATGGGAAAGACAGAGAGACAAGCAAAATGAGAAAGAAACAAAAACAGGAGAGTGAAGATGGAAAGTTTGAGTAGAGAGAGCAAATAGAGAAAAGTCAATGAGAGAAAAGGGCCACACGCTATTGAGGGGAGGTAGAGTTTATGCAATAAACACATATTTATATATAGTAAACTTAAATATAATACTGAAAGACGCATAACATGTACTATGTATGATATAGTAGACAGAATGTAGAAAAAGAAATATACGAATTATGTGATCTATAATGTATAAGGCAAAAAGGTAAGCATGATAATCACGGTGAGATTTGCTATATATAAAGTAGCATCCAGGAAGGGAAAGATCAAGACTAAATGGTATAAAATGTATAAAACTGACACACTCTACGAAATGAGGATAGATGACAAGAACTACAAGATTTCTTCAAGAAACTTAGAAATGATAACATCATGGCGGACAGCTAAAAATGGTAATCTCGATATGATCTCAGTATTGGCAGCGGACAGATGCAGCTTGTATACATCGATACATATTGTGGTATTTTATATGGCAACAACCATTTTTTTCAACTTTGTTTCGTTCATAATTACCATTTGCATGGCAATCTAAGTCTGGCACACACTATGCATTTTTTGCTCAATGTTTAGCCCGGAATGTTTCTATTTAGCTATCCCCTCTTTACCCTTTTATCAGAAGCCACTGTAAGGTGCAATAGTCTGAGCAATTCGAAAAGATAAAACAGGAAAGGAATAAAACAAGAAATAAGAAGAAATAAGAGTCAAAGAAATCAAGAAATTAACGATCAAAAGGATGGTGATTCCATGCATGTCAACACACTTTGACAGAGATCGCTAAACGATTCTGAAATATTTGGAGATAACCAGTCTTGGAATTTAACGTAACCGAGGCCGAAAAAGAGAGACAGAGGTTTCGCTAGCATTCTACGAATACAGGTGGATGACGCAACTGGCAGTAAGAAGCGTAGAGTAGTAGATTTCCCTGGGAGATGGGCTTGTTTGAAACAAAGGACAGAAGAGAAGGTTATAACTGCGGAAGACATGTTTACATTACATGTCTAGCGGTAGTTCTCTGATGTCCAGCGGTAGTTCTCTGATGTCCAGCGGTAGTTCTCTGATGTCCAGCGGTAGTTCTGTGATGTCCAGCGGTAGTTCTGTGATGTCCAGCGGTAGTTCTCTGATGTCCAGCGGTAGTTCTCTGATGTCCAGCGGTAGTTCTCTGATGTCCAGCGGTAGTTCTGTGATGTCCAGCGGTAGTTCTCTGATGTCCAGCGGTAGTTCTCTGATGTCCAGCGGTAGTTCTCTGATGTTCAGCGGTAGTTCTCTGATGTTCAGCGGTAGTTCTCTGATGTCAGCGAGAGTGAACAGGATCAAAATATTTCTACGACAGAATCTGGGTAGTTAGGAAAGATCAAGGACATCTTTGTTGTAAGGAGTCAACTGTGAGGAGTGATTAACAGATGTTTGTCAAGAGTTCTCATTATATAATAGACGATTGACAAGTAATCAGTATATAGGTTGACAGTCCTAGGATTGTAAGGTGGAATTCCCAGGACTGATGACGCCAGGCCAGCTACCCAGAATGCCCAAGAAATAGGAAGGGGTCTAACTGGCAACAAATACGCCAAACAGAGACATTGGACACACAATTTTGAAAGACTTTTGAATCACATTTGGAGTTACTCCTTCCACGCGTGTTGGAGACATCAGGAAGAAGTCAAGTTAGACTGATTTAGGAACCTGCCTCAAGATAGAGGAGTGTAGATAGTTAGAGAGTTTGTTAGGAAGTATTGCAAGAAATGAGAACTGTAGAAATATTAGAATAGTAATAGAGTTAGATATAGAACCTATCAGTGAATTCAGAACCATGGGGTATTATAAACCAGAGAAAAGTTGTCTACAGAATTCCTAAGGATATTGATAATTGAGTTGTGCAAGCAAAGTGTCAAGCTAGATATGATAAAACATTCAGTGAAGTAGATATGACACGCCCACTGCGTGACCCCATATATACACCCTCGATTAACTACGCAGACTCACCCAATCCTAATTTAGTAAAGCAGAGATACGATTCCATTGCTGTTTGATCGATCAGGATCGAACCCGACCTCTTGTCTTTTGTAGTCCAAATCACTAACCACTGAGCTATCGCGGCTTCCTACATGTATGTAGACATAAGAATAAAGACTGGTGTTGATCCAACTATTGTGAGTTGTCCATTCAGTTGAATGTACTAAAGACTAATGTTGATCCAACTATTGTGAGTTGTCAATTCAGTTGAATGTACTAAAGACTAATGTTGATCCAACTATTGTGAGTTGTCAATTCAGTTGAATGTACTAAAGACTGATGTTGATCCAACCATTGTGAGTTGTCCATTCAGTTGAATGTAATAAAGACTGGTGTTGATCCAACCATTGTGAGTTGTCAATTCAGTTGAATGTACTAATGTGTTGTAAAAGCAATCTTCTCAAATGATAGCTCACTGTCAAAGATCAACATGTAAGTTAGCAATAAGGAATCATAGATAAGTCAACCCAGAAAACAAAATAACAAGAACACCAGTACAAGGATAATTGTCGTGACCATTCCTGTTTTACGCCTTTCTGTTTTTGCAATGTTCTATAGCCACAATTTAAGCTGCTCAAAACATGTTGGTGTCAATTTTGTTTGGTTAAAATATTCTAAGCCTTTTGATCAAGCATGCAAAAAATGACAATGTTGATGTTTCCCTTTTCTGATGTCAGCACCAACATCAAAGATCATACAACCTAAACTAAATGTGACCGAAAAATGCACAACCTATTTTTATGTGAAAGGAGAAGTGTTCCTTCTTCAAAGAACAGAAAAACATTATTACAAAATATCGGGTAGATAAACACAGAGAAGTCCTCAAAATTTATAAAACCGTGGACACATGACATGTTTTTGACTTAAAAGCAGAACAATCTGGAAAAGAGGGTGCCATTAAGTTATTACGTTCCCAAATTTACACGTCAAGCACATGTTTTTTCATTGGTGGATTAACTGGGATCGAACCATCATTAATTTGAATTTAGAGTGGAGCTGAACATCACACTATACACTAGGGAATGTGAAGAGCTGTATGTAAAGATAGAAATTGATAACAATATATATGTATATAGCCAGTATATGTAGTCTCTATTATATATATGTATATAGCCAATATATGTAGTCTCTATTATATATATGCATATAGCCAATATATGTAGCCTCTATTATATATATGCATATAGCCAATATATGTAGCCTCTATTATATATATGCATATAGCCAATATATGTAGTCTCTATTATATATATGCATATAGCCAATATATGTGGCCTCTATTATATATATGTATATAGCCAATATATGTAGCCTCTATTATATATATGTATATAGCCAATATATGTAAGTCTCTATTATATATATGTATATAGCCAATATATGTAGCCTCTATTATATATATGTATATAGCCAATATATGTAGCCTCTATTATATATATGTATATAGCCAATATATGTAGCCTCTATTATATATATGTATATAGCCAATATATGTAGCCTCTATTATATATATGTATATAGCCAATATATGTAGCCTCTATTATATATATGTATATAGCCAATATATGTAGCCTCTATTATATATATGTATATAGTCAATATATGTAGCCTCTATTATATATATATGTATATAGCCAATATATGTAGCCTCTATTATATATATGTATATAGCCAATATATGTAGCCTCTATTATATATATGTATATAGCCAATACATGTAGCCTCTATTATATATATGTATATAGCCAATATATGTAGCCTCTATTATATATATATGTGTATATATCGACTTCGATCCTGATGTCCGCCTCGCTTAGTGGCGTGTAGGGAATATGGTGTTTAGTGATCATCATTTTTTGTTATATACCCTTGGCTCATGATTTTTGGGGTAATGTGGTTGGTTGCCGCTTTACTTTCCCAGAAAAGATCCGGTACCCATTTAAGGCTGGGTCGGAAACGGCCGATCAGGATCGAAGTCGCTCTTGTCCTTTGTAGTCCAGTTCACTAAACACTGAGCTATCGAGGCACCCTACATATATATATATATATATATATATATATATATATATATATACACACATACATATGATCAAGAAAAAGAACTCAATGAAACGATTATGAAATAATAAATAAAACGATTTTACGATTTTAAAAGTCAAAACATATTCGTACAATAGAGAAGGGAGAACAAAAGAACAAAAAAAAAAAAAAAAAAAAAAGAAGGGGAAATGGGCAAAAGATGAGATAAAAAGCAAATATAATAATTTAACAAGAACTATATTTATTTTCACAATGGCTTCCTGATAAGAGAAAAACTTGCAGCAAATATTTCCCCCAAAATTGATTGGCACAATTTAAGGCAGATTTCAAGGAGGAAAATGAAATATTAACAAATAGCCTCGGGGGAATCACCGGAAGGATTAATTTAGGGCTGTGTAGTGGTGTTCCAATAGAGCCAGACCGTTGTACTGGTGAGGGAAGTTTTGTGAAATGAGTAAACACATCGAAAAATCGATTATGAAGACAGCAGAAATAGTTGCCACATGGATTGTTTTACAACCATCAATTCAGATTTCTGCACTTTCTGGAGACTTACAGGTGTAGCCCGGGCTCTATAAACAAAACAAATATTATGGGAACTCCATCATCTCGTCAAGAAAATTCTTCTATACCAGGCCTTTGAAGTTCTGATGAAGATACATATATCGAATGGATATTATGTTTATCAAATTATATAAAATTGTTCAAAATATAATGAAAATATAAAGGAAAACATGCAGCTAAGTCAATTCACTGATTTTGGTCTAAAAAGAAAACATTAAAGAAAAATTGTTCATCAAATAAATACCTTTAATAGGTGTTTCCAAATCTGACTTACCACATTGGTCACGTCGTCTTCACTAGTTCGTACCATGCTCTTTGAATCGGTGGCATGCGGTCCTGTGGAACTACTAATTAATGTATGATAAGGGTTGAGAAATACGATAAATTAAGCCGACCAAAGGTACAATTTTCAATGGGACTAATGTATTTTTCATATCTCATAGCCTTTCTGTCGTTTTAATAACAATTTCAATATTGTTTCGTTTTAATATTTGTGCTCTGTTTTTAATTAAAAAAAAACACTATACAATTATTTTAATACTAGTTATAAATCATAACCTTATGTTATACACCTTATATCCTTTTCATAGATACTAGTAATTTCTATAAACATGGAATCGAACTTTTCGATAACCCTCTATTTTATTGTAAAATAAAGTCTCCATGTCTACCAACAATTTTGTATGGATTCTGTCATTGAACAACGGTGGTCAACTCAATATATTTATGTAATAAAACTCTTGTAGTCTTACTTTAAAGTGATTACATAATTTTATATCACTTTAGTTCGCCCCGCTTTTGCCATCCCAATATATCCCGTTCTTGTCTTAAGGAAATATGGTTAGCGCACGTCAGGGATAATAAACTTGTTTGATAAACATCAGTGTACTCACGATCTTCAATTGTATAGAAGATCTTGTCTGAGTGAGAACTGGGTTCATCTAGGGGAAAATTCGCTCACATCCAGAAAAAAAAAGAAAGCGGATTCTCTTCTTTGTTTATGTTAACTGTAAATGCGCAGCATGGGTTTTTTTTTTCCTTCCCTCAGGAATTCACGAAAACCCCATTCTGATGATCTTTCTAGAAATCTGAGCCTTATACACAACCTTCAATTTCAGATATATCGAAAGTAAGTCGCTCTTTCTTGCATTTTGTGCTTCTTCTTTAGACTGAAAGCTAATCTTGCAGCTTGCTGTAAACAACACTTGACTGATACTGTACATGCTAACTTTAAAGCTCAAATTGACAACTGCTACTGCAGCTTCAAGATGAAGCGACCTACTTTCTGTCTCCGAATAACCCAACAAGGTTTTCATGTCACAAGGATGCTGCCACTATGTCGACAATCAATTTGTCGATCAGTGAGTACATTAGCTTTTCTGTATTACAAATTCAGCGCCAATAACAACTGCAACTATTAATTATAACTTCAGTAGTTGCAGAGTTATACAATTTCAGTAACCCTAGATTTTATTTACTTTAAAGACATTTATCGCGAGTCTGTTACAATCATAAAAGTTGAAGTCTGTTACAATCATAAAAGTTGAAGTGTGTTACAATCATAAAAGTTGAAGTCTGTTACAATCATAAAAGTTGAAGTCTGTTACAATCATAAAAGTTGACGTGTGTTACAATCATAAAAGTTGAAGTCTGTTACAATCATACAAGTTGACTGGAACAGGCTGCGGATGAGGACAAAATCAAATCCGCTAGTGTAGCAATTATGTTTCCTTTCTTTCTGTATACACTTTATTATTTGTGTATCTTTAATAATAATATAAAAAGCGTTCATCCCATGCAACAGCTTCAGACGTAATGAATGTGAAGGTTGGGGTATCTGACAAAAGTTACTGCACTGATATGTTTGTACTAAAACTGTTATCACATGTCAGACACATTGTGTATTGGATACGTGCATGTTGTGTAGTGGGTAGTACCGATGATAGCCGAATAGGGGGCGGACCACACAGGATGACAATCAGTTATATGGAAGAGAGAAGAGGCAGTTAGTTACAAAAACATAAATAATGAATGACTAAATTAAATAGAGTTGTAACGAAAGGAAGGTGATACATCAACCCCCCCCCCCCCCACACCATCACACACACACACACTTTATGTCAAGAAGTCTAGACACGCCCGAAGGTGAATGATGTATAAAAATAAGAAAGGATAAAATAAAAATAAACAGTGCTTAAGTTTACTTTAGAGGAACAGCAACGTTGGGCAACTACCAACAATTTGGCAATCTCTGTTTGATGGATTAGTATTTTCTGGCACAACGCTGCCATTGATGCACATCTTTCAGTTGATGACGACGGGTATATGTGTATGTATTACATATTCTCACTGCTTCTAGCTTGTCGGTTACAAATAAACTGTCTCACCTTCCTTTCAGCTACTTTTGATAGCACATCGTAAATACCTTATTACAACCCCCCAGCAGTCGCAGAAGTTTTCCATCATCATCATTTGTTACGCAATTTTTCTTAGCAGTAAAAAATGCCTGATGCATTTCCTTTTTCTTAATTTCGATGGAAATAGAAAACACGATATAAAAATATATATTCAGGAAAGAGGCAAAAATCGGCATCAAGTTAATTAAGAAAATACGTTTATTAATATTAAAAATAAACAACTTCTATTCAGAGTACGAGTGTTCGATTGACGAAGCCTGCTGTTTTCAAATCAGATAGACGTGGTTTCGATTCCGGTTGGGTGAAAAGTGTTTTTTTTTAATTTTAAAATCAGGATTATACAACCTGTAAAGTGTGCACCACGTGGTGGCTACAAAGGAGCCTGCGGGCTTCATTTTCAAATCCTAAGAGAAACCACTAAGCCTAAGCTAGGAAATAGGATAATGTAATGCAGATAATTTCATTTTAAAAAACAAATTAAATTTACATGATTTGTTGAAATATTTACAAACACGTTTATTTATTAGAACGTAACTTTTTTTTTTTTAAATTAAGTATTTATTACAAGGTGACACCAATTATCCCGTACCCTCATCTAGAAGCCTGCTATGGAGGAATTATAGCAGTTCCTAGCAGTCGTCTTTGCGGTCAGCATTGTCTCCAAATATATATAATCAATAAAATAAATGTTCCAGTGCATGAAGGTCATGGTGAGAAACAAGGACGATGAATCAGACAAACAAAATTGAAGTTCAGACTTGTGGCTTTTACACACGAATAGGAAGAGATGATTTGATGGAGAAGAAAATAAATAATGGAGTTTCAAGAAACTGAAAGTGAAGAAATAGTTATTGAATAAAATACGAACAAACCAGACGAGACACTTTGGACATGTATTGACATAACAAATATGGTAAATATTATATAGTATATAGTAAAAGTCGTCGGAGAAAAAACAACAACAGGGAAAAATAACAAAGAATATCAATAATTTTACGACCTAACAATGTTAAGAGATGGATAGGAAACGACAAGAGACAGGGTAGAAGTTAAGATAATAGTTCGGTGCCACGCCAGAGTTGCCTCAAAGTAATGATAGCAACAAAATAAAATGTTCTTACATGAACGTGCAGTGTGAGCAGCAATATTGTAATGAGGTACGTCACAGTCGGGTAGTAGGTAACAGAACGCTTCGCTAATCTTATTTACTGATCCTCAGAGCACAAGTTTCTTCAAACAATTAGAGTAGAAGTAAGACAGCAAAAAAAAAAGTAAACTATAAGTATCAAATTTCATGCCGACTCAAACATTCTAGAACAAATATTATCCAATGCTTTATACTTGTGATAGAGGTAGGTGATACTTTCTAATTGTAGTATATTTTTTTTCCTACAATTGGATTGAAATGGTTGATAGTGAAGATGATGCACATACAAAAATAAATATGAACACTCAGTAACTTCATTAAATGATTATATGTAATACACATAGTTTCTTTGTAAATCGCACAGAAGACATACTCTTCGACTTCGCTCAATCAAATGTGCAATATAAAAAAAATGATCAGCAGTCTTTATAATGAGAAAATGAATTAAATATTAATATTAACCACGTGTGCAACAATACTAAAATATATATATGCATTAATAGTTAAACTAGCAAAGAAAACACACATTAGTACACACAAAGAATGCTAGCGAGAGAGAGAGAGAGAGAGAAAGAGAGAGAGAGAAAGAGAGAGAGAGAGGAAGAGAGTGAATATGTGTGTGTGTTATAATTACAAATTGTTTTATGCATTGTTCTAGACCAACTCACATTGTTCCATTACATTCTCTAATGTTCTATTACTTCCAAGAAGTGTCCGCTCGCCTCAAGAAAGTTATCGAGAATGTCATGAATTAAACGAAGAATGTGGTCACGAGAAGCGGCAATCCTCTTCTACGCCGTCGGGTGTCGAGAGAAAGAGCGATTGTTGTCGTCTGTAATTTTATGTTGTTCGCTTCTGACAGACTTGGTGAATAATAACTGTATTAATCAACGCACTTACATTTTTTTATTTTCTTCTTTCTTACCTAATTTGCCTTTCAGCATCTTGGAGAGTGATATTTTATTATCGTTTGATCTTTTCTTTTTGGCCTCTGCAGCTGTTATGTGTCCTAGTGTTTCTAATATTTCACCAATTCATGTTTTTCGTGGACGACCCTTGTGTCTGGTATTCTTGTTAAGTTTAATGGAAACTCGTGTTTTATTTTGATCTTTCTTTTTTATCACGTTCTATCACCTTTGTATCTGTTGCTTCTTTATGTATTCAGTGGCAGGAATTATTCCTAGTATTTCTTCTCGGTCCTTTATTTCGGATCTTATCTCTCAGTCCGTTTCCTGTCATGCGTCTAATACATTTTATTTTGTTAGTGTTTATTTTTCGTATTGTTCTTGATTCAACAGCCCAGGTCTGGCATTGATAACGCAACGCTGAGACTGAAGATTTTTATTAAAGTGCTCGTTTTGCTTGTATTGTTATTTCCTTGTACGATAGCAGTGGTGAAGTTTTCCGATTATTTGACTAGCTTTGTTGCATTAAAATCTTTGCTTATACTTATTCTTGTTTATTGTGACATTTTTATAATTTTAATTCGATGAATTTTGTTAAAATTAAACAAGACTAGCCAAAGAATGTTCAATGGCTTAACGTGAAACATAGGAACACGAAATGTTGTTGATGAATACAGCAAATTATATAGAAGTTCCCAGCAGAAGGCAATCTGGTCGCCTGAAATGGACACGTCGAGCAAGTGTTTCGACCTTTTATTTTTGACACTCTAAGGAAAGAGGGGAACTGGTCCGTCCTGGTCACGACTTCCATCATTGGCCTCCTGTTGCTTTCTGATCATGGACGTTCTGAAATGTCCTGACAGAGTATAACTTTTCACTGTACACCGTATTCAAATCAGAAGAAGACTTCATCCAGTCAACATTTAAACTGTCATGGTTTTCTTCAATAAATATCTACGAATTGACATAACCTGAGCAAGAACAGGATACGTACAAAATCAACACTGGGTATTACGTTACGATGCCAATGCTCCAAAATAAGTCATTGTTGTGCGCCAACTAGAAAATAAACATAATCAACACATGACAAGTAGAACACCGATTTCCAAGGTAAAAGATTAGGAATAAAGAAACAAAAAAGTGGCAAGCAAATGGATTATATCTATTTTTAATAATGAGAATTAGTGAATGCTTTTTTGAAATTTCGCAATTAATAATAATTGGGTGAATGCACATAGCTAAAGATCTTATAATAATGTCTTATATAGTAGACTCGATTGATCTAACACAATGGATGTACGTTTTTAGCCAAATTTAACACCACGTCACGTAACACAATTGTTTTATCATATCCACGTGAATCATTACATATGTTGTACTCACGTGGTATTGACATATTACAACGTATTATATACTGATTAGATGAGAGCCACATTGTATTAAAACGTTGGGACAAGTTCAGCCAAACGGTTACAATGATTACAGGAACGGATCAATAGAGAATAGCCTGTATATCAATTAGCAAAGCATGGTTTGTCTCACGATTTAAGATGGGTTTGGGGTGGGGGGGGGTGTTAGAAGCTGGAATTGTGAAAGAGGCTAATGAGCTAGACGAATATACACAGTTAGTAAGCGAGAGAGAAAGAGAGAGAGAGAGAGAGAGAGAGAGAGAGAGAGAGAGAGAGAAAGAGAGTTCTGATTACAGGAGGTTACTCTAGATCGTAAGCTTCATATGTTGAATTTTAAATTGAGAATATGTTTCATGAGCCTGCTGGAAGTTATGACGAAGTGTTGGGTTCTGGAGAAATTTCGACTCAAGAGCTTTAGTCGAGATTTGGTGAATTTACAAGACGATGTATTAGAATTTGTGTGTGAGATATTTCAAAGAGAACATAGTCAGGCGTTAGATTATTGTGTCTGCGATGGATAATCAATGTAATTATATTATTTTTTTTATTGAACCTTGAGAGTGTGATGCCTCAAAACAATTTATAAACTACCACTTATGATATATACAGCTTAATACATTTAAAGACGGCCATAGTAATAGTTTCTGTGTTGTGTGTGACTTTCAGACGATGCAAATATATGATAATTACCAGATAAGTTGTCTGAAGTGAAACTAGAGAGAAGTGTTAATACATTTTTGAACGTAATCAAGGCTTCCAGCCTTTTCGAGTAACCATATAGGATGTTG
Source organism: Megaustenia siamemsis (assembly GCA_032433765.1). Lineage (NCBI taxonomy): Eukaryota > Metazoa > Mollusca > Gastropoda > Stylommatophora > Ariophantidae > Megaustenia > Megaustenia siamemsis. The sequence goes on along the minus strand of JAVIAB010000092.1, from coordinate 64,740,171 downwards.
AAGACAAGTGTTATTGTGTACTTTGGCGTTGTAATTTCAGAGCTGTTATAATAATTTACCTTGTGTTCGCAACTGCTACACTTCGTAGAATCACACGTGTAAAACACGTTGTTCGACAATTTTCTGTTATTATCAAGTAATTGTTAGCGTATGTGCATGCCCTTAACATTATTTTCCCAATAAAATCCAAGATAGATAAACTGTTCTCAGTCTAAGAGGTTGTTTGTTTGTTATTAGGATCATCATCACCGCATGCCGGACGAATCCATAGGTTCTCCGATATCTCCCTCGAGAAAATCTGAGGAGAAGAGATATATGACGTAACTTAAAGAAAGCCACAATGAGGACACGTGGAAGAAGATATGAAGTAGAGAAAACATGGAGCGATCTCAAAGGAATGGCACTAACAGCTCGGCTTGGGAAATGTTTAATAATGACCGATGCTCCACAGGGAGTTGCAAGGTAAAAGAAGAAGAATATTGTTCTTCGGCTGGATGAAAGTACTGATAAAAAACAAATGTAAACCATTTTGCGATATCTTAGGCGCGAATCATAACGAGAGGGTTCTTTTTTAAGACTTACATTTCGCTGATACATAAATACAGCTGCTGAAGTATTTAACACCTTGCGAGTTTATAACATTTCATGGCAGGATTGGTTGAAGTTTTCCAACAACGGAGGCGATACCAGGCAATGTTGTGAGTTTTCACTAGACTCATCGCAAACATTCAGAAATTCATAGCGTCGGTGACGTCTGCTGTAGACGTATTTATTGGATTGGAGTCCAAAGTTCTTTGAACCCATGAATGAACTCGAAAGGCTTAAAACAACACAAGGAAGTGAGACAAGCTCGCACACATATCCAAGATTGCAATTCATAGAACAAATTCAACCCAAATTTCCCGGCTTAAACTAGCAGCAAATTTTCTAGAAATATTAAAGAGATTTACGAAACTGCATATCATCTTTCATTTATCAGTACTCATTCTCTGCTCTTGTTTATCGTCAACAATTAAGGACAAAATCTTTCTGCAAAAAAATTCCAGAAAAATAATGTTCAGTTAAGTTGGATATTAAAAGTCTTGTCAGTTGATTTAACATCAGTTTTGTCATCGATTAATCTTTAAGTGTAATTGATCTATTTATAATTTAATGCAAATGCGTTTGCAGTCATAATGCCGTTAACTGTGAGCGGTAATTATTACATTGAATATATTTATGTAATTTATGTAGTTTGCAACCCAGGATTCGGTTTGAAGCAATTCAGTACTACAAATATTACTATATCGTTCAGAAATTCGTGACCACAGAGTTTATCAATGATCTCGGAAACTGTTTGATGAATTTCTGTAATTCTTTTTCATGAAAACTTATTTTTTCACCGACCTTAAGTCTGATTTCTTTTCTCTATTGTCATGCATTTAGGAAATATTTTTGCTACTTTAAGATATATAACAATATGATTTTCTTGGTTGTCCTAATTTTTAGAATTTTACATTACCCACATTTGTTGTAATCAACTCACCGTTTAATGAGGCAAATTTCATGTGCTCTCCACACAATCTTAGCACCACCTCGCGCTCACTGAACCGTAACTTGTAAGACGCAATCCACAGAGAGGTTTGTTATAGTCCGTTCAGAAATTCATAATCACACCTGAATTAGCTTTTCGTGATAACCGTTTGTTATTTTCTTTTCAAAATTTGCATGTGATCTTAGAATATTGATGACGTTATAGAAATATTTTTTGCTCTGAGAAATTTGATCTAGTTTAAAAGTTTTCTTCTTTAGGCTATATTAAATTCACCCTGTTCGAATTTGACACCATTTTAGGATATATACATTAATTTGTTGCGGTCGTTCACGTAAAATAGTTTGGCTATTGCAGGAACACTAACATCAGTAAGATCCCGTGCACAAAACTGAATATTGAACGACATGACGCACCACGGCCTTTGGTTTAATTACCGAAGGGAAGGCTAATCTTTATTAATTTTGTGAAGACTCAGTAGACAATTTGTTGACTTTAAATACCAACATTTATATCTATAGTCCGTTCAGAATCGTTTGCCTAGACATTAATTTATTTTTTTCAAAAACTTATTGTTCATTTGCATTGATCTTTTGAAGTTAGGTTTAGAATACTAATGTCGCTATAAAAATATTTTTTTATCAAAGAAATGTGATCCAGTTTCAAAGATGCCTTATTTAACCTATATTAAAAAAAAGTTAATCGATATTATAAACACCGGCGGGATTATGTAGATGCTTACATCTCACAGCTGATTCTTTAACATATAGGCATAACCTTCACGGCTGAATGCGCACCGTCCTAAAATAGTTATGTTTCCACTATAAATTTTTATAAAGAAATGTTACATATGAAATTTCCCGTTTAGCACAAAATGACATTTTAGCCGAAACCGGAAATTATGTGACGTCAAAATCACGGCCGTAGACTCGAGTTCGAGTCATAATTCAGAGGCAAATCTCAATATTTACAGAAAGGAGGCGGCACTATCCATATTATCTTCTGCAAGTCTATGTGAGAATGAATATAAAGGCAAAATATTTTACTGAGCATAACATTGCTATAAAGATTTATCAATACTTCTGCAGAGAGCGTAAAAAGGGACATCTTTATTGTTCTTTATCAAACCCTGAGAAGAGAACAATGCATATTTTAGGTTTGTGTAAACGTTCATTTGATCGAATAGTTAAAGGAAGCGGATATTTATTGCCAACAAATGCAAGAAAGCAAGGAAGGAAAGAAACGTTAGACAGTTTTTATAAGGACCTAGTAAAAAGAGAAATCTGACGAATGTTTGATATAAACGAAGAAGTGACACTTAGAAAGTTGAAGCTTTGGCTGAAAACTAACAACGACATTGAAATATCAAAAACTTCATTATGGAAAATATTAAGAAGTGCAGGCTTCACCTTTAGAAAGTATGCTGGTGGGAAAAACATTATTTGTGAGAAGCCACATCTAGTAGCTCTTAGAAGCAAGTATTTACGTGAAGTGAAGGAAATGCGCGAAAATGATTATGATATTGTTTATTTAGATGAAACTTGGATCAACGCTCATCATACAAATGAAAAGGAATGGCAGTTAGCAGATGGAAGTATTAAAAGATCAGTACCAAGCAGTAAAGGGCAACGTTTGATAGTTGCACATGCAGGTAGCAGACATAATGGGTTGTTGCAGAATGCTCATCTCGTTTTCATTTCAAAATCCATAGACAATAGAGACTACCACTCCGAAATGAATGGGCACATATTTAAAGACTGGATCGAGAAAAGTATCCTTCCAATATTAGATCGACCTTCTTGTCTGATAATGGACAATGCTTCATACCATAACGTAGTTAACGTAGAAGATAGAATCCCAACATCATCAAGTACAAAAGATGCAATCAAAACGTGGCTCATAAAAGAACACATACAAGTTAACGACAGCTACTTGAAACCCGAATTGCTTAGCCTTGTAAAACAGACACAACGTACAAAGATATTTAAAATAGACAAGTTAATTCAAGAACATGGCCATAGATGTTTGAGACTACCTCCATATCATGCACACTTAAATCCTATAGAACTAGTTTGGGCAAAAGTTAAAGGACACGTAGCATATACAAATAAAACTTTCAAATTATGCGATGTTGAGACACTTACAAATCAGGCTCTATCAAATATAAATAAAGACTACTGTGTAAAATGTGAGGATCATGTGTTACGACAAGAAGAGGAATATTGGAAAAAGGATGGTTTGTTGTTTGTTCAGCCGAAAGCAGTAATCGACCTATTTGACTCGTCTGATTCTGAATGATCATTACTCTGATTAAGTCTACAGATAAATAGTTTGATTTGCAAAATTTCCTAGTTGATTTGTTAAACAGTTTATTGTTCAAGACCACCCAAGCAATCAAAAATATGTTATAAGCAAACCAACAACCATTACTTTGAATGGAAGCCTGCTTGAGTCAGTACAGAAGTTCAGCTATCTTGGATCCACTATTACAGCCACACTTTCCTTAGATGAGGAACTAAATGTACGCATTTGAAAGGCAGCGACAACATTTGGGAAACTCACACCAAGAGCATGGAACTATATCAAATTGACTCTACGAACAAAAGTTCTATATATAATTTAAAATTTGTATACTTGCCACCATGTAAAATTTTATGGACACGCCTATGGGTCATCGTTGCACTAGATTACTGTAAAACATTTTGATTAGGGTCAAAATAATAGTTACATGGGCAAAGATCAAAGGAATTCGCCGCTTTAAGAAAACCGTTATAGCTAGACATCGAGTAACACATATGTTCTCGTGACATGGACATTTTAACACCGTATGCCAAAAATCATGTGAAATCATCAAGAACTTTTTGAATTATAAATCATAACATCTCGGCAAACGATTCTGAACGGACTATAGAACATATTTTACAGTAAAATCTAATGCTTAGAGAACACGGATTGATATTTTCCTAAAATTATATAACCAAAAAAAAAAAAACGATTTGTGCAAAATTCAGACTACCTTTGTACTTAAATATTATAAAATCTTATGGTCGGTATGCGGTTAGCGTGGTAGAGTTCTGCCCTACCAACGGAGGAATAAGACGTCTTCTTTCCTCCGATAGTCTTCGGACACCCCTGGGCAAGGTGGAGCTCCCGTTTAGCCCCCCTATCAGGGTTATGTGAAGCCATTGGAGCAGGTAGTGGATGGTGTTGTGGGAGCAGCCGACAAGTAGTGCCGGTTATGGTCCCCACACCGCGATGGCAGGCAGAGGATCTCATGTATAGAGACAATGGCTGCGATCTCCGACTAGTACAGTCACTGCCAAGAAGGAAAGGAATGGCATACTACCTTCTTAAATTGCCTGGACTAATCATGACAAATTACAACCTTCTATTTACAGCTAAAGACGTTAATGGGGACTACACAGCCACATTGTCCGGTAGGGAGCATTATGTGTTACAGGTGACACCCGATCGTCATCAAGCTACTGTATGCAAGATCAAAAATAAAGAGACACTAGCAATATGAACTTGGAACATTAGATCAGCATTCCAGGTTGTAAAACTAGAAAATATCAGTCAAGAAATGAAGAGAATGAAATTGAACATCTTGGGACTATGTGAAATGAGATGGACAGGAGCAGGATTATTACAACGCGACAGTGGAAATGTAATTTACTCTGGGGGAACCACACACGAAAGAGGAGTAGGCATCATGTTAGATAGAGAAAGAAGCAAAACAGTGAAAGGATTTTGGCCAGTATCAGACAGAATTTTGCTAGTAAAATTGAGAGGCAGACCAAAGGATTTCACTATAATTCAAGTTTATGCACCAACAACTAATAGCGAAGAAGACATTGACACTTTTTACGAGGAGCTAGAGGCGACCATGGAACAGTGTAAATCCCAAGAAATAACTATTATGTTAGGGGATTTCAATGCAAAGGTAGGAACAGCTAAAGTGCAAAATGTGACTGGGGGGCATGGCCTTGGAGAGACGAATAACAGAAGGGATAGATTGATAGATTGGGAAAAGACACATGAAATGATTATAGGTAACACCTGGTTCAAACAACACCCTAGGCGACTATGAACATGGCAAAGCCCAGACAAAAAAGTACACAATGAAATTGATTTTATACTGGTACAGAGAAGATTCAGGAATGGGCTAACATCGGTTAAAATAAGGTCAGGAGCAGATTGCAATAGTGACCATGTACCAGTAGTTGGAAAGATAAGAATAAAACTGCGGAAGGCACAGAAATCACCAAGAAATATAAAATTAGAACTAGATATGCTAAGAGTAGATAAACAGATGAGTGATAAGTACAACACGATAGTACAAAATAGATATAATGCTATTGAGAAAATACAGGACACACAGGAGCAGTGGGAAATGCTCAAACAATCGATTCAACAACATCAAAAGAAGTAATACCCGTGACTAAAAGAATCAACAAAAAGAAATGGATAACAGAAGAAATATTACAACTAATGGACGAAAGAAGAAAACATAAGAAAGAAGAACGGACATACACACGGATATTGCACAAAGAGATCCAAAACAAGTGCAGAGAAGCAAAGGAAGGATGGTTAAAACAGAAATGTGAAGAAATGGAAAAAAAAAATGACTCATAATTTATGCACAATCAGTTAAATGAATTAACAGGAAGAAAAGACGTCAAAGTTTCAGGATGTGTGAAATCAAAGGAAGGAAATATAATGATGGGACAGGAGAAGACAATGGAAAGATGGACAGAATATATCAGTCAACTCTATGATGATGAAAGACCAGAATTAAACAATTCAAATGAAGGCACAGGACCACCAATAATGCAGAGTGAAGTGGAGGACGCAATTCAACACAGGAAAAGAGGCAAAGCTCCAGGTCCTGACAATATAACAATCGAAGAGATAAATGCATTAGGTGAGCTGGGAGTACAAGTCATAGCAAAATTACTCAATGACATATATAACACTGGACACATACCCGAAGATCTACTAAAATCTTTGTAGCCATACCGAAGAAGTCAGGAGCCACTGATTGTGAAGACCATCGCACTATTAGTCTCATGAGCCATATGAATAAAATATTACTACGAATAATCATGAGACGTGTAAGGAATAAAATAAAGCCAGAAATAAGTGAGGAACAATGTGGATTTGTGTAAGGAAATAGCACCAATAATGCAATATACATCTTAAGAACATTGATCGAAAGATCTATAGACGTAAAGAAAGATCTATATATGTGCTTTATAGACTACACGAAAGCATTTGACAAAGTAAAGCATGTGGAAATAATCAACATGCTGGAGAAATTAAACATTGATGGCAAGGATCTACGGATCATAAAAAAAACATGTACTGGCAACAAACAGCAGCTATACGAATTAACAAACAAACAGGACAATTCCAATATATAAAACAAGGAGTCAGACAAGGCTGTGTTCTGTCACCGGATTTGTTTTCACTTTACAGCGAATATATTATGAGATCAATAGTAGACAAAAAAGGAATTGAAGTCAACGGTCACAACATAAATAATTTGCGATATGCGGATGACACAGTATTAACAGCAGAGACAGAGAACGAACTACAAGAAATGATAGACATAATAGTAAAAGAAAGCAACAAGAAAGGTCTGTCTGAATAGTAAGAAAACAGAAGTAATGGTTATATCGAAGAAACAATCATCATCATCATGCAGTATAAAAATAAACGAGACAAATCTGAAACAAGGTGCAACGTTTCAAATACTTGAGCACAATAATAACATTAGATGGGAGATGCACCACAGAAATAAAAAGCAGAATAGCTCAGGCCAAAATAGCATTTCAGAAAATGAAAAAATATCTTATGCAACAAATCTATGTCAATAAAAATGAGAAAGTGAGTTCATCAGTGCTATATAGAACAAATTCTGACCTATGGAAGCGAATCATGGACAGTAGACAAACAAATGAATAGACGATTAGAGGCCACAGAGATGGGATTTCACAGAAGAATGTTGAAAAATCCCTACAACAGACAAGAAAATCACTGGAGTCTGTAGAAATGTGGTTTTACAGAAGAATGTTGAGAGTATTATTGACAGCTAAGAAGAGTAATGAAGATGCTCTGAGAGAGGTCAAAGCAAAAAAAGAGAGCTAATTTCCAATATTTAAAAAAAACAATCATCATTTTTTGGCCATGTAATGAGAAGAGAACAACTGGAATATATTGTAACAACTGGAAAAATTGAAGGACGAAGAGATAGAGGGAAGCAAAGAGAAAAAATACCAGACAGCTTAAGAGAATGGCTTGGCAGAAGGTCAACAACAGAAATGATAAATAGATGCCGAGGTCAAAAGTTGTGGAGAGACATAATCACCTACGCCAGTAGGCATAGTACGGATATAGGTAGGCATATGATGATGACAATTGTTCGTGACCATCTGTACATTCTTGGAAAATGCGGACGGAATCACATCAAGTCGCCCTTACTTTCCAGGAAACAGTAAATGTTCCATAGGCTGGGTAAACCTGGGAGCCTTGTTGATCCAAAAATAACACCACTTGTGGTATCTGATCAAGATTTTCCTGATCTGTAGCGAATTAAGTGCTCAGCCTCAGAGACCCGAAATTGTAAGTAAGTAAAGAGCTCTCGTCACGCCAAGTGGCGTATAGGGAATATGGTGTTAGTGACCATAAATTTTACAGACCTTCAGCACATGATTTTTGGGTAATGTAGTCAGTATTACGCCCGTGCCGCTTTACTTTCCCAGAAAAAAATCCAGTACCCATTTAAGACTGGGTGAACCCGGTAGCCATCGATTGGGATCGAACTTTACCTCTTGTCCTTTGTAGTCCAGTTCATTAACCACTGAGCTATCGCGACTCCCAAGACCTCAAATGCTGAGACGTAATAACCTCATTTCTATTCAAAGCTCATATGTGCTATAGAATACATTTATCTTTACAATATGTCGCTTAACG